>JADCRA010000363.1:3138560-3476365 GCA_021464305.1 Kandelia obovata
TGCCAAGTGCCAGCCCTAATCACTGTCTGCTTCTATAACAGCAAAACTGTCCCACTAGTTGTGTGCAATGGAAGATTAGAGAATAGAGAGGCAGTCAAAATCATATCTTTTCTTGCCACTTAAAGAGAGAGAGAGAGAGAGAGAGAGAGAGAGAGAGAGATGTGGAGACATAAATGTGACAGAGAGAACAGCTCGCTGGAAGAGACGGGAATGCTGACGAACTCTCTTTCCTTGAAGCAAAACTTCATCATCTGTTGTGGCAAATGGTGAGATTATGTTCATTTCCCCAAACCCATTTGGTCGTTAATAGGTATATCTTGGATGCCTTAGTTTTGATCCTTTCTTCATTGGTGATTGGTCCTTTTTGTACAGGCCATGATCATGTTTCTGAATTTTTTGGAACTAATATAATGGCTTTGAAGATTCTACTGGTAGCCAGTTGTGAATTCTATGTACTTCATAGTGGATTGTCTGGTTGTCTTGTCTTCTTCTTGGGCTCTCATCAGTTTTATTTTCCTGGGTGCTTTACACATACAATACCCATTTAAGTTTTGGATTAAGACTTTGTTGTCGTTGTTGTTATAACCTATATATCATAGTAGCCATTCACTGTTTTAATGGAACTTTTGTATATTTTGCTTTAGGGAGCAATTATTGCATTTTCAGCTCTCTTTTGCAAATTTTAGTCCCAAGTTTTTGCTTTTTCGAGGACTTATATTCTTCCATCAAAAAGTAGTTTGTTGTATGCAAGTTTGTGCCTTAGTTTGCTTCCATCTCTTTGAGTACTTTTGAAGGTCCAGGATTTATATTTTCATCTTGATTGTGAGCTTAGTGGGAACCAGGTACTCCTTCAATCAGAAACCGACTGTACTCTTGCTTTTACTTATTAACTTATGCTTCTATGCACATAATTGGCCATGCTTGCCATCTTCATCATATGTTGCCTTTCACTTGTTTATTTAAACAATTTTTATGTTACATGTAAGTTCCTTTGTTTTTTTTTTGCTTCGTTTTTCTATCCCCACGTTTGATAAGAGTGCAAGCCTATTGGTGTTGGAGTATCCATTAGCTCAATAAATTTAGAACTCCTATACTAATTTTGTTATGCTTTCTATCTTGTCAAAGATGCCATCTTAGAAAGACTTAATGGTTCACTCCTTGCAGAATGTACTGATAGAGATTGCTGGTCAACGACAATGTTTTTATTTTGATTTTCCGGGAATATGCTGATTCAACATACTTCAAGTTCATCTATGATTTGGAGACTGTAAGGTTTATGTGATGTCCCCTAACACGAGAAGAGGAGAACTAAAATTACGTCAACGCTGGGAGTTTAGGAGAAACAATGAGCTTGATTCTTCCAGCAATGATTCAAAAGCGAGTTCACGTGGTGAGCCAGCTCTTAAGAAGCACAAGCTGGTCTCCAGCTTGGCTTCTGGTGAGAATGATGAAGGTAGTGATGGTAGTAGAATTCGGATGGAAGGCAACTACAAGCCTGGTAACTCATCCCAAATCAAATCTGGAAAAGCCAAAAGAGGGCAAAGAACGCAAAGAGGAAGGAGCAAAAAAGATCATTCAGCTCATAATGAAGTGAAGAAGGGGCCTAAAAAGCAAGTCAATCAGAGAAAGAGGAAAAGTAAAACTATTTCTTGTGACCAAACGTCAATGGATGGTCTAAAAAACTACATTAACTCGTTGATAGATGATCTTAAGGCTGCAAGAGAGAATCTGTCAACATGGATGAGAGAAGAAGTGCAGAAACTGGTAGCAGAGGAGCTTGCTTCTCAGGCAGAAAGGAGAGAAGGCAGCTTCACGAGGGAGAAAATCCAATTGGAGACTCTAAATAACTCTGAGAAGAGTAAACAAAACATGTTTGTGGACAACATGCGAGTCCATCGTCAAAACAGCTTTGACAAGCATGGTAACCAAAGCAAGTTGAAGGGCTGCATGCAGCAAACAATCAACTTTGAGGAGAATTGTGAAATGCAGCATCAAAAGGATTGCCAGTACAACATTCAACTCCAGCCGAGAAACACCTTCAGATCCTGCAAAAGAGGTCGAAATAGCAATGTCCAATCTGTAAGGAGGTCTGAAAGAGCCAAGAAATCAGATTTCTCTAACAATTGCAGTCCAGCAATTGATTACAGCCAAGCAATTGTGCCCTTCACACCAACTAAAAAGAATAGAGAAGAGAGATTGGCTTTATCTGCCAAGTCAAATTCTAAATCTAGTCCTTCGGGCCAGGCTTTGAAAGAGGAGCATCAAAAGAGCATAGTATTGGGGATAAGAGCTCCAAATTGCAGTGGATCTTTGGAGAAGACTGCAAGAGCCAAAAAGACTTCTGATTATAATAATAATCCCCATCAAGTGCCTGAAGATGAAGTTAATGATGGCCAAGCTCTTGGATCCATGGTTTCATCTGAGAAGAGCAATGGAGAAAGGTTTGGAATTTCTCTTGAGCCAAGTTTCATATCAGATCCCTTCGGTCAGGTGGCTTCTTCAATGTACTTAACATTGCCCACTGTTGTGAAAAACAACAATATTTCAAACCATAGGCTTGATACTTCATTTAACTGTATTCAACCAAGAGTTGCTGCAAATCAAGCAGTTTCCAATTCAGAAACATCAAGCCTATTACTTGGTTCAAGTAGTCAGCGACCATACTTTCAGGCTATGCAGCCTGAAGAAACCATTTACGGAGGCATCAATCACTTCAACCAAAACAGCACCATGACTCCAATTGTGGGAAGTGGATTCCCAGTTCAACTTCATCAAGCTGCAAGTGGTGGTTTTAACATTTTAAGCCAAGTTGGCATGGAAAATTTGCCAAGAGAATATAGTAACACACTAGGTATGAGGATGACAGGAGGAGCTATCAGGTTTTCGGGGGGAAGCTACACCTTGTCGGAACAGTTTCCAGCCAACAACTTCCACATCCATCCAAGCTACAAGCCTGATAACAGACTCGTGGCATATCAAGATGGTTATCAATTCCCAAAGTAGCCATTGGAGGTGAATACTTAGCTGGAAACAAAATTTGGACTAAAATATGTTTTCTTCTCCAAGAATGCTTCTGATGAAATCCAATACCGATTTTTGTTTTTCCAGGTTTTACTTCAAGTTGTGCTTAGAGGGCTGCTGCATTGATGTTACATCTATGTTACAGAAATCAGTTTTTCCAATTTGTGATGTTTAACATTACTCTAAATTTTATTTTTTCTAATCTTGCAGTTTTTCTTGTGTGAAAAAAATAAAAACACAAAAGTTGCACTTGACCTGACCTTGTTGATTGTCCGCTATACATTGCAAAGCAATTCTCTTTTCCACACGTCTTGAAATGGACATTCAGTCAAAATCACGGCAACACACAATCATTTGCCAATATCTTCATGCACTCAGTTTATATTCTTTTTTTCTCTGGTTTTTTTTTTTTTTTTGAAGCCATTTTGAGTTGTTAACCATAAAGTAAAAAAGGAGATTAGTTTTGTACAATAATAAAAATCTCAAGGGCATTTTTGCCTGTTTTGAGTCGGATTTACCATAATTCATGATTAGCAATGAAGTCCATCAGCATGAAAATTATTTTCCTTGCCCATTTTTGGTAACAAATTGTATGGGTAATTTCTATGCTTGACAAGGCATATAACGTTTGAGTCTTTTAAATTATTTATTGCAGGAGAACACTTGAAAAGTGTAATTGACAACATCAAATGTTAATTTATCAAGTGATATGAACTTGTTAACATTTCTTTCTTCATTTTCATAGAGATATTCTAAAACTACTTATTGCAGTACCAAATTAAGTTCTTCGAATAAATCCTAGTGTGTGTATATATATATATATGTATGTATGTATGTAAATGCTATTAGGTTGGACTGACTGTCTAAAATGAGTTGACTCAACTTATTAAAGAGAAATTTGTTATAAATATACATGTTAAAAATGGAAATATATGTATTGATAAAACAAATTTTCACATTCTTTCGGAAAGCAACCAAAAAAAAAATTGATTTTTTTATACTTTGAAACAAAAGAATACAGATTCTCTATTAATTCTTATATTAAGAGATTATGGGGTTATAAATAAAATGTTATTTAGCACAATAATATTACCTAAATTACAAGAAAGATTTAATTTATTGAAAACTTTTAGAGATTCTTAAAAGTAATCATGATTATATTTTTTTAATAGTATATAATTAAGATATTTTAACTTGTCAATATATATATATAAATAATCATGATTCATAAATAATATTATATTGTACAAAATATTTTATATAAAATATATTTTACATGTTGTATACAATTTTTTTTATGCCCAAATAATTTCATAAAATTTGTATCTAAGAAGAACTTTTCCTTCAGTAATTGAAGTTAGTCCTTTTTTTTTAGCATTTTTCTTAAAAAGGAAAATTTTGGCACAAAAACTATCAGAGTTGAATATACAAATCTTCCACGACATGAAGTTCAAATGATGGTCAACTCTACCATCTTATTATTGTTTAAGCCAAAACAAAAATGTGTTTCTGCGTCCCAAACATGTATCCTACAAAAGTCACACACACACACACACACACATGTAGGTTTAATCATTATTCTCTTGTAATAAATAAATCACAATCTAAAAGTTATAATACATTCAACCGTGATAAAATTCAAACTTAAAACCTAAATGGGACTTGAATATTTAAATTTTTACTTGAAAAACCATTTCGCATATTGACTAACCATGCAAGAACTTTTCTAACATTGGGAAGGAAGAAAGGTGATCTCAAGAGTTTGTGAAAACAAAGGGACACTTGAAAGACCTTGCCCGCATGTTCATGTCCAACATAACCAAGGTGGACTCCAAAATCCCAAAACGCTTACTGCAATTTGCAAATGTTGTATTAAGTTTTCAATGGGCTTATGATCAACTAACAAGAGTGTGTGCATTATTGGTTAGAGCGGAGCTTCCCTCCCAGTTTTGTGTCAAATAGAAGAGTTTGTAGATACCCTTATTATCAAATGTGCTAGGTACAATTCCTTTTAGTTTTAAAGGCTTGTTGACTGCAACTTTTTAAATTCCTGAATGCTAGTTGATGGTGTCATTTTGTTATAATGTTCTGACTCTGGGTTCGAAATAGTTTTAAAATCCATCCCAAAACTATAAAGAAATCTGGTGTTAATATTCCCAAAGAAACTCTAATTGGTGTGGAGAGACATTTATTGATGTTAATCAGCCCAATGATTGTTAGCTGCAACCCCTTATAGTTTTTCGTTTTTTTTTTTTTTTTGCTCTCCCGAGATTTAGCTATAAGTTTGGTTTCAGATTTCATATTTTGTTACTACTAAATTATATCTAGTAGTTACTTCTCATAGTACTATGAAATAAAATATTAATATTTACACATAAATTTTGTCTCCATACACCTGAAACTATTGTTTTAAATAATTAAGACAACAATTTTCATATTGGAGGCATCGATTTTGAAGCATGTGAAGTTGAAATTTGAATGTACATAACAATTTTCTGTGAAATAAATTTTCATTTTAAATGAAAATTTCCAACGAGACGACTATTACGATCCTTACATCCACACACAACATCATTGGACACAAGGAAACTTTTTTTTTGTGTTTTTTTTTTGGGGGGGGGGGGAAGTATGAATGTCTACCGAACCCTTGATTAATACCTCGAATTAAACATTTTTGCAATTGTTGATCGATTGTTTTCCATGTATCTTTCGAGATAAGGATCAAAATCATTTCCGGGCTTATAAACAGGGAGGGAGGCACGTTTTTGCACATTACACTCATCTTTGGAATAAAGATAAGGCAAGACTTTGTTTAATAGCTCATGTCGTGATTGGTGCATCAATTTGTATATCAAAGAATAAAATTGACAGTTCATAATATTCCCAATGAAGATGCTTTTTCTCTTTGTATATTCCTGCGTGTCTGGTAGCATAACATGCACACAATCACACATACCCTCTATAATTCTTCAAGAATTATTTGACGAACTTGGTACATATGATGGAATTGGCCCAAATCAATTTCGAATTCCTCTATCCTACTTTGATGGGACTAGTCTATAAACCCCAAGGAAATCTTTAGTGCACCAAATATTTTCTCCAAACAGATCCTATCCAAGTTGATCTGGGTCTCTGCCACGTGTCACTTTGCAAATGGCCTTGACATGCAGTTGGACCATTGGTGCCTGAGAATATGATATCCAAGGTTCACGGGCAAGTGGTTCCATCTAAGCTGTCTTTAAAAGAACCCATATATATATATATATATATATATATATTTTTTTTTTTTTTGTTGACCAGCGCACTCTATTGGCATTAGATTGATGACAGGTGCCTGTTGAAGGTGGTTTGGACGGCCAGATGCGGAAGTGTTTTTGAGCATGAGCCGAGCACCTGCCATTAGGGTTGTTTGGTTTTGTGTGTCTTCTTTTTTCCCTTAGCTGGGTTGTTGTAACTGTTGCCGTCGTTGTTTTCGATGTCACCATTGGTTGGCACTGAGGCCTGAGGCCGATGACTGCAGGGTGATTGTGGGGACACGAGTGCATGTGAGTGCAAGGGTACAAGACCAAGGACCAGAGGGACACCTTGTGAGAATGAGTTGTCTAGCATGATAAACAGCTACCCCCCCTCTTTTCCCATAAAAAGCTAAACAAAATGTGGAGGGTGTGGCTCACCTTTTCTCTCTAGAGAGATAGAGAGAGTGTGTGTGTGTGTGTGGGGGGGGGTCCCACTACTATGTAGATTGGTTAGATTATGCTATCATGGTAGGTAATTGGGGGGGGGATTGTATAAGATTAAGGAGGATTGTAACCATCAATTTTCTTTTGTTAATTTTCATTCAAAATGATATTTTAATTGACAATTTAGTGCATCACTCTTCATGTTAGCTTAATTGAGAATAAGGGCTTTTTCTTTTTCTTTTTTTTTATTATGTGGGAACTTTGAAATTGCAAAGCGGCAAAGACCCAACCACTTCGAACCCACGACACGTCAGCACTATGTAATCATCATAAAAGCCACTTCGAATAAAAGCGGTCGAGCACTGACACCAACTCCATTGTCCAAAAAGACATAGCCGTTAGCCAGAGAGTTGCTTTCGAAAAAGGCCCAAAACAAAAAGCCCGTTGCTTTGGTAACGGTCCCAAACGGCCAGTTTCTCTCAGCCATTCGATTTTATTTTACCGTTGCTGATCTTTTGATTTGTGGCTGGCGATGATGCGCCTCGATCTGCAACGAACATTCCGGTTAACATGGGGCCCACTTGTGCAAAGACCCTTTTGCTACTGTAGGTTCGGATGAGTGACGGACATACTATGCTCACAGGCATCGTTGGAAAGGTTGCAGGAAACAGATCACAGCCGTCAGAAAAGCTGATTGGACCTCTTGATCAACGAACCGAATAAAATTTTATTTGTTTATAGCCTAGAGTTAATTATGTCTATATAATTTAATTTAATTGCAAATCACTAATAAATTATTATTAAAATTAAAATTTTACAATATAATAAAAAATTAAATTATGAAATAATTAAATCAAAAAATATAAAATTATTATTAAACTCTTATTCTAATATCGGGATTAGGTGAATCATCAGATGGCCCACAACAGCTAATCAATGGCGTTCAAATTAAAAAGAATAATATGAGGTATAGAAAATAATATGTTATTGCACAATGGAACAGAACAAGTGGTACTATTCGACCAACCAAAGCCCTTGTCGACATCTCTCTGCCCTTCCTTTCCAGAACAATCGTTAAGTACCTCAAACATTTTACTAATTACACTGGATTAATTTAAACAACTATATTAACACTAGGGGAATTCAAAATATATAAATTTATATTATATTATTATAATTTTTCAATTATAAAACCCACTAAATATTAGTTAAATTACCAATTTGTCCTCCTTATGGGCACTTGTCTATGGACCAGCAGTAATATTGAGAATCAGTACTGGTTGCTTTGCCTAATTAGGACATTAATTAGTATAAATTAAAATTAAAAACAATAATAATACACTGTGCCACCTATAAAACCACCGGTCTATCTTATCACTTGAACACTGTCTACACTGTGCAAACAGCTTTCTTTTGCTTTGCTTCTGTTTATGTGAGCTTTGCTTTTTGAAACCAACCATCAAGCAACGAACTTTCTCAGTGCAGTGCAACAATGGAGGGCAAGGAAGAGGATGTTAGAGTAGGAGCAAACAAGTTCTCAGAGAGGCAGCCAATAGGGACATCAGCCCAGACGGACAAGGACTACAATGAGCCACCACCAGCTCCCTTGTTTGAGCCTGCTGAGCTCGCCTCATGGTCCTTCTACAGGGCTGGGATTGCTGAGTTTGTGGCTACATTCTTGTTCCTCTATATCACCATCTTAACTGTCATGGGGGTCTTCAGGTCAGGCAGCAAGTGCTCCACTGTTGGTATCCAAGGCATTGCTTGGGCCTTTGGTGGCATGATCTTTGCCCTTGTCTACTGCACGGCTGGTATCTCAGGTAATTCCTCAAGATTTTCTTGGTTACTGCTTCATTTTTAAGCTGAACTTTAGTTGTGTTTCTTCAAGTTGCCTCCTTTGCATTTATCGTGAGAATTTTAGTGGAGTGACCTTCTTCATTTGTCCTCTACTACTGATTTTTGATTTGGGGTTTTGTTAATTCTTTTGTTAAGTAGGAAGCTAATTTCTTTTTCCTCCCCTTAGTGTTTGTGACTCGTTTAAAGAAATGATTTAGCTTTTTTTTGTTCTTTATCACCCTCTGGCTGGCTTATTTTCTTGTGAATTTAACAATGGGTCCTTTGGATTTATGAATTTCTAGTCAAACACCTATGATCAAAAGCCATTACTAACCAGATCTGGATGTGGGGGCAACAACAGGTGGACACATCAACCCAGCTGTGACTTTTGGACTGTTCCTTGCAAGGAAGCTCTCTTTGACAAGGGCACTATTCTACATGGTCATGCAGTGCCTTGGTGCCATCTGTGGTGCTGGTGTGGTGAAGGGTTTCCAAGGTGACCGCCTCTATGAGACCTTGGGTGGTGGAGCCAACGTTGTGGCCCATGGCTACACCAAGGGTGATGGCCTTGGTGCTGAGATTGTTGGCACCTTTATCCTTGTCTATACAGTTTTCTCTGCCACTGATGCTAAGAGAAATGCCAGAGACTCACATGTCCCTGTATGTGCTTTAATTTTCTTCTCTCTTCGCTGCTTTATGCTATCCTTTGCCTAATTGCCTTGAAATATCTTTTTTTGTTAATGTTTTCTGTGCTTGTTTATTTACCTTGTGCAAAATAGCTTTTTTTTATTTTTATTTTTTAATTTTAAATATTATGCGTCTTACATGGTTCAATTTTTAGCCACGCTTCCGTGGTTTTGCTGTGAGAGTGCTTGGATTCTTAACTTTGCTTTAGCTAATAGGTGGTCTGTGGTCTAATTCTTGTACCCGTCTTTAGAGTAGTTGAGTAGGTTTATCTTTTGGTTAATTTTCTACATGGGGTGGGGTATGGGGGAAAGAGTACTTTGCTTCTTTCTGTGTGTACCGCTTTGGAAATTATGGGGGCTCATTCTCAGTTTTCCATGCTAAAGGAGTGGGGTGGCCCTCTCCATTGTTGCGCAAAAGATAGTGGCTTTAGTCCTTTGTTTGTAGTTCTTGGACCTCCATGTGCTTGGCATCTTTGTGCATGTGAGTGGTGCTTTGATATCCTTTTGAGAGCCTTGGCATTAGGTGGCCCTATTGGGCCCCATATGCCAGTTTGTCAGTTTCTGCCAAATCTTTTTTATGCTGTTCTTTGGGCTATTCATTTTCAATATATTGACAAGGAGCAATATCTTGTGCTGTGTTGCCTCACAGACTATGTTGATCTTCAGAAAATATGGTAGTGGTAATGGACTGATGTTGCATCAGCTCTTGCTTGTCTCTTAATTGTAGCAATACGAGAGTAGAAGAAACAAAACTTGTTATAAGTCACACATTCAACATATTGCGTGTAAACTAGACTATGTGTGTTTGAATCCTTTTTCATGCCGATGTGACGAGTTTCTTGGCTTAGGAAATAGTTTTAGAAGTTCACCAAATTCTTACCACGTCAATATGAAAAATAGGATTGGGACTCGATGTCTAATGTTTTACAGCATCATCATGGGTACAAAGATTTATGATTGAGGTCCCACATTGTACTTTTCTTTGAAGCAAAGAAACTATCTAGTTGCTAGAAAAGGCTGTTTAGCAAGTTGATTGATTTTCCCTATTTGAATTGAGAGGAACACAATTTAGATTACAGGAGAAAAACCAGTACATTTTGGGTGAGTATAGCGAGTCTTAAGCTCACAGTGACATGAATGGGTGGAAGTGATGAATGTAATAACTGCATGTAATCTATTTTTTTGCAGGTCTTGGCCCCTCTCCCCATTGGGTTTGCAGTATTCTTGGTTCACTTGGCCACCATTCCCATCACAGGAACTGGCATCAACCCGGCCAGGAGTCTTGGAGCCGCCATCATCTTCAACAGAGATCATGCATGGGATGACCATGTGAGTGTCCTGAATCAAAGCAATATAGAGATACTACGAAAAATTGGATATTTGTGGTGCATCACCATTGGATTTTAATTCATTGCCACATAATTTGTGCGTGCTTGCAGTGGATTTTCTGGGTTGGACCTTTCATTGGAGCTGCTCTTGCTGCTTTGTACCACCAGATAGTCATCAGAGCTATTCCATTCAAGGCTAGGGCTTAAGCCATCTAATATCTAGCTGTTCTTTTCCCATCTACCTTTTGCTTCTTTTGTTGTGCATTTTTATTCCTATTCCCCTTCACGTGAATTTGGTAATTTGCTTGTCAACTTTGTGTGTAAATTATCCGTTTATGTGTTGGATCCAAGCGTGTGTGACAGCATTTCAATGGAGATTTTTTTTTTATTATTTATTTTTATCTTTTATGTGAATCTTATTCTCTAAAGGCAAGAAGACTATTTCATTATTAGTTGAAAGTCACAATTTCTTTTGTAAGTTTGAGAATGTCGTTTCACAATTTCTTTTATTAGTTTAATGATGTGAATCTTATATTTTCTAATATTGTATTGATTTTTTTGTAGAAATAATCAAACTTCCCCCGAATGAACCTAACTAAAAGTAACTTTTGGCCTAAAATCCTTTTAAAATGTCGAAGCTAATCAACCAAGTTATGGTTGATTATAAGTAAATGTCACCATCACATGACCAATGATGATTCAGACAAAGAATATGTGCTAGATCAAAGCCATCATTCCAATATCAAAATTATGAACGAAGTTCACCTCCGTATTAAAGAAAAGAGAGGAATGACTATAAATACCTTATTATGTAAAAAATATATTGTTTTCTTAATTTATGTTCCAAACATTGGCTAAAGTTGGTTAAATATTGGTTAATTAATGGGAGAAATATTCTTTGTTATTTAAAGATAAACAATGTAAAACACTAGGTCATAAAATAGTTATTGTGAAAAAGAAAAATAAAAATTTTACTGTAAATTAACATAAAAAATTATTCATATCATACGACAACGTTGTAGATGATAATGTTCTTTGGTACAATATACTAGGACACTCTAGCTACTCCTCGTTGAAACATACACACACGTAACATATAATATATTAAGTATGGATCTAAATATTGATATTTGTGAAATTTGTCAAGGAAGCAATCCAGACAACCCTTTTCTAATGCTAAAGTTTAAAGAGTTTTAGAGAAAACTACGCACATATTTATGAGGACTAAAGTAGGTATTTCATCATTTTTATTGATAATTACATTAGATTTTGTTAAATTTATTTTTTAAAATTTAAATTAGATATATCAAGGATGTTCTTCCAATTTAAAAGTTGTATTAAAAAAAAAAAAAACAAAACGCAACAACCTTATCATTAAATCATATAATAACTATAAATTCATAATAGATAAATTTAACAAATTTTGTAAAGAATCAAATATTTATCACAAATTTATTGAGTTTTATACTCCACAACAAAATAAAATCAGTGAAAGAATAACAAAATTTTGATAAAAATGTCAAAGTATGTTTCAAATTTACCTTTTTAACAACTTTTAACAAAGACATTGAAGTACATGACTCTACATGCAACTTGGTATAAATTCAAACTTTTTTTATAATATATTAAGATATTTGGATACGTGTATTACACCTTAATACTTACTAGAAAAAAAAAAAAATAAAATTGAATGAAAAGGTAAATATTGGTGTATTTGTTGGGTATAAGTCACTTAAAAGGATACAAGTTGTTTGACATCAATTTTAAGAAGGTAGTTGTAAGTAAGAATATAAAATTTAACAAAAGAGTTATATGAGATTGAAGTAAAAACCAAGGTTTCAAAGGCAAAATAGACTTTAATTTGAAACTCAGTCCATGAACATTAAAAAGTGGAACTCCAACAGAAGG
Organism: Kandelia obovata; assembly: GCA_021464305.1. NCBI lineage: Eukaryota > Viridiplantae > Streptophyta > Magnoliopsida > Malpighiales > Rhizophoraceae > Kandelia > Kandelia obovata. The sequence goes on from JADCRA010000363.1 coordinate 3,151,020, forward strand.
AAGTTGATGATTTTGATCATAAACTTGTAAGAGACAATAGACCATTTGTAGACATCTACAAAAGAGAAAATGTTGCAATTATAAAATCAATAAGAGGCCTATCGATTATCTAATTAAATTAAAGCTATGTAGGAGGGATTTAAAATGATTCAAAAGAACCAAATTTGGAAGTTAATAGACAAACATCAACATAAATATATAATTAGTGTCAAATGAGTTTACAAAATCAGGTTTAATATAGATGAAGCTGTCAACAAAAACTCAAAGAAAGACTTATAGCTAATGGCTTCTCCCTAAGTAGGGTTAATTAGACTAAAACTTTTACTTTTGTTTCAAGGCATAACATTATTACATTGCTACTTGTCTTGTTTGAAGCAAAAGGATGAAAAGTACACTATTTAAAACAAATATGAAGTTTTACAAAAATAATAGAATTGAAAAGGAAAATTGCACTAATTACAAAGACATCATTAAAAGCTTGTTATACTTAATAACAACAAGACCAGATCTAATGCATGTAACAAGCCTTTTATCAAGATAGATGTAGATTTCTAGTTAAATTATACTATAATGCGGCAAAAAAAATCTTTAGGTACGTGAAAGACACAACTGATTTAGGAACCTAGTTTAAAAGGAAAATTGAAGTGAAGTTAGCAAGATTCTCGAATAATGATTAAGCTAAGTGCTTAGATAATATAAGAAGCACCTTAAGCTATCTCTTCTCCTTAGGATTTGGAATGTTTCTTTTATAGCTTTAAGAAACCAGATGCAATTATACAAGTCATAGAAAAAAATTAAATATATAGTTGTTGCTACTACAATTAATCATACAATTTGATTAAGAAAAATATTAATTAATTTGAAACTAAATTTATAATTAAGGTGAACAATCAATCAGAAATTACAATCTTAAAAAATTTTGTCTTTGGTAGCAAGACAAAACATTTTAAGATAAAAATTCATCGTGTCAAGAAAATGTAGCAAGAAGGAGATGCGAAGCTAATCTAATCCATTGTAACTTAGAGAATTAGATTGTAGACTTTCTGACCAAAACTTTGCAGAGAAACAAATTTGAGTATCTGAGGTTTAAAATGGACAGAAACATCAAGGAACCTAAAGAGGAGTGTTGACAAATCTAATTTCCTTGCCGTTCAAGCTACATTAAAAGTTGAAGAACCTGTTTTTTGTTGTTGTGGAACTTGGATTTGCAGCAGAAGACTTGTCTTGTTGAGGCCCCTGGTTGGCTTACAATGTTAAAGGTCAAAGGAGTGTTGCAATTGAATTAATTGTTATATTAATTTAGTTGGGTGGCTTTAAGTTGTCGTGGGAGCAATTTAGGTGTTAAACCATTTTGTGCCTTCTTGTCATATGATGGTAGATTGCTTTTCAAGCTTTATTTATTTGTAATTCTGTGTAAGGTAAACCGTGCCTTGTGCAGGGACTATAACTTAGTTTGTACACAAACTCGATATATTGGAAATGAGAATTAATGAAAATGATCTCCTCTCTTCAATTTTCTGGTTTTTTTTCTCTCTGCTGCAACTTCTCAGTTTCAATATAGCAGACACAAAACAGAAACCTTCAAACAGCTGTGGGAGTTCAGCTTAAACTTGACAAGTGCCTGAATAATTGCACGAGCTGCGCCACATGCTCAAACCATGCTGGTTCAATATCCATGTTGGTGTACTACATACTGTTGCTACCCGGATTGAAAGATATTATGAACATCAGAGATGGAGCAGCCGCTTCGAGGATTGTTTAAGGTTATGGCTTACGACCCATGTTACATAATACCAAGGAGATCATCATAGTTTGTGAACTCGGCAATTGCCTCTTGCAGAATTTGTGTGTTCTGTAGATTTGACTATTTATCTTATCTGCATGTTTGAACATTGAACGTCGTTGCAGCTCACTCGTCGCCCCCTTCATGTTACTGTTTTTATTACTATTGTGGTGGTCTTCCATCTTCACGAGATCACTATTTGAGACATGCACGAGACTCACCTGCACATCACAGGTGACTCATTCTATTTCTCTTTTTTTGGAAAGTGGATAGAAAGATTTCTGACTCTAACACAGCCAAGAGAACAACTCCCCGGCTAAAGATATCTTTGGATTATCATTGTAGTTTGAGCTTGACGGACTCAGTCAAAAGTAATTGAGATCACGAAACTGTGGTCGTGGGGTCCAAAATTTCATCCGGAAAGCCAACCTTAATTTCATACTAATTTCGTTGGCGTATATGTGGGTTTACATACACGGGATAGACTCTCCTGAATGAATTAAAAAAAAAAAAAAAGGAACAACAACAACTGGAATTATTATTCCATATCAAAGGCAACCAACTTCTATAATAAGAAGGAAACAAAGGGTTTCTAAGGCACTATCTTAAATACACTTCCCCTTTTTTTTTTTTTTTTTTTTATGGTCTTTGTCCTTTCAAGCTCCTCTAGAAGAAGTGTAAAGTGGGAACACAACAATCGTTTGGGTTATGAGCTGCTGCATATAACTTGGGTTTTTAGGTCAACAGTCAATGCACTGATTATTTTTCCCTAAATAAAACGGCACATCTCCTGCCATGAAAAAGTCACTCAAACTGTAACATGAAATTAAGAGATTTTAATAACGGTGTCCCAACTTTTTTCTGTTTTTTTTTTTTCCCCCCTAAATAGAACGCCATATCTTTACTAATATTAAAGTTATTAGAATTGGAATATCAAACTAGGAGATTCTAATCGTGATGTCTCCACCTAGTGTACTTTCTAACACAAGACTGCATTACAGTTTCATAGTGTGTTATTTTTGACACCAAATGCAAATTTTCATTATTTAACTTATAAAAAAAAAGCCTTGCTCAATTTTTTTTTTTTAAAAAAAGAGTTCATAATTTTTGTAATGATTAACTCAAAAAAAAAAAGATAAAAAAATGACTCAAGCTCCATGCCCTGAATCCAATAAAATCAGTATTCAATAAATTATCTAATCTATTCAATAAATACTCAACATTAATATATATTAAGAGGAGGGAATAATGTGACAGTTCTGAGTTTTCACACGGTCCTGCCTCAATTTGAGTTTTGTTTCTTCGCCAGTTCTAGGTGTCTTTATTATTTGTTTAAATATAGGATATGGCTGAATTCTTGTGACAGGTCTCACTTGGTTGGCGCCTTGAATTGTGTTGTAATTAACTTGTTTTATATACTACCTCAGACTTCTAGAAGATCAAATTCAACGGTCCAACAACAATTTTAGTCTTTTTTTTTTTTTTTTTTTGGCGCTTGTTGATTAGGAGGACAGCATCTTTGTCAGAGAGTACCCATGAAGGTGGGAATGGGACCCAGATGATATGTTTTCTAAACTTCCAGGGAGGGCATCCTATATAAAGACTTTGGGTGCATGTAATTGCCATACCCCAACAAGACAGCTATTTTTTGGTTTGGTTGTGCAAGGAAAGATATAAATTTGTGGTCACTTGATTTCAAGAACCTTTGAAGATGTGGATTTTTGGGAGGAAAGGGCCATCTGGGTTCTCAGGTTCTTCTACATCTGAACAAGTAACTGCTGGAATTGATGGAACTGGCCTCACTGCCATTATCACAGGTCTGCTTTGATCTGGTCTTGTTTTCTTTTTGTATTTCTCTAAGCCTCTTTGCTTCCTTTTCAATTTCAACTTCTTTTTTTTTTTTTTTTTTTTTTTGGTTGCTTGGAGCTTGAAGGTAGAACAACCTATAGATGATGAGTTTGCTGTTGTGTGGTTGTTACTGCTGGTTTTTGGCCATGATGACTTTCTGAAATTATTTTGAAATTTGTAGTTTTTTAATGAAGAGATGGATTTATTTCAAAATTATGAAATTTTAGCAAAATTGTTGTTGTTCAATGGATAAATGATCTCAATTCTGGTTATACATAAACAAAAAATTGAGAGATTAATGATTAGTTAAGAGATATTTCTTGATAATAATAAAAATAATTTTCTGAGGTATTTTTTTATAAAAAACATTTTTTCCATATAACTATCAAATTAATTAAAAGAAATGCTTAATTTGTATTTTGAAAATATTTAAACACCAGGAGGAGCTTCATTTAGCAAATATATTGCAATGTTCAAAAGAAATTGATGCCTTAGTCACTGGTCGACTGGAATGTTAGACTGGAAACTTGTTTAATCTCAGGAGCGGCAAGTGGCATCGGTTTGGAGACAACACGTGTTCTTGCTTTGCGCGGTGTCCATGTAGTTATGGTAGTGAGAAATGCGGATGCCGGTAGGAAGGCCAGAGAAGCAATACTGAAGGAAATCCCCACCGCTAGAATTGATGTCATGCAGTTAGACGTCAGCTCAATGGAATCAGTCAGGAAATTTGCATCTGAATATATTTCCTCCGGTCTTCCCCTGAACATCCTTATGTAAGAACAACATTACCTGTAGTTGTTTACACTGTACTTTCTGTCACATGTTTGAATCTCTCTGCATGCCTGGAAGCAGTTGAATTATATTTTTGTTCGACCGAACTAGTGCTCTCTTTTCTCTGGTGAAGTAACAACGCAGGCATTATGGGGGTACCTTTCACACTTTCGAAAGACAACATAGAACTGCAGTTTGCAACCAATTATCTTGGTATGTTTGCACATGACCTGATTAATTATTTTAACTTCTGCATTGTGGTCTTGTAATTTTTTTTTTTTCTTTATAATTTCCTAAAGTTTGCGTTTCAGCTAGAATTAATCTCCAAGGGCAGACGACCTGTAGAGAAACTCTAAGACATGTAATTATCATTTTGCAGGACCTTTTCTTTTGACAAACCTTTTGTTGGAGACCATGAAAAACACGGCTCGTGAAAGCAAACGAGAGGGCAGGATCATTAACTTATCATCTGATGGTTACCGTTTTACATACCCAGGTGGAATTCGTTTTGACAAGCTCAATGACGAATCAGGGTAAAACTTAAAACTGCTACCTGCACAGGCACAGGCACATGGAAGCATGAATGCACATAGGTTAGCTATAATTCTACATATGACTTTCCAATTTTTGCAGGTATAAACATATGTCTGCTTATGGACAATCAAAGCTTGCCAACATATTGCATACTAATGAGCTCACCAGGCGCTTCAAGGTACTTGTTACTTTCATGGCGGCCAAATAATCTCCTGAATTTTATATCTTAATCTCATCATGTTTGGCCTGGAATCTTTCTTTTTTCTAGTGGAATTTGGGATGAATGTTTTCTTCTCAATTTTTTTTTTTCTTATTTCCTTCCATGATAAATCTAGAGGGGATTTCAGGTATGTAGACATTCCTTCAATTTCTTAGACAAAGACAACATATGCTAAAATATGCCCCATTGTGTTTCATATATTTTTCATCAAACAATTTTCCAATGAACAGAATCTCATGATATGAAATGGGAAGGGTCTACTATACACTGTCTCTGCAAAGACATCTTCCTGAATAAATTGCCTGGTTATGTACGGCATAAAGTTGTATCAGCTCTATAGATAATGCCAGTTGTTAACACCTTTCATTAATCTCTTTGGCTGTTTTTTCATGTTTCTTTCCTTGTATGTTCCGGGTGAAGTTACACTGTTTTTTTTTTTTTTTTTTGAAGCAGGAAGAAGGAGTAGATATAACTGCTAATTCACTTCATCCTGGAGTTATCGCCACCAATCTGTTCCGCCACCAGGGTCTTATGGGTGGTAATCCTCTGAGAAATTTGACTTGTCTTTGATAGTATTCCAATATATATATATATTTTTTAAACAAATCAGACTACATATTTTGAAGTCCTATGAACTTGGTCCATTGTCTATGATCACTTGAGGTTCATCTACTAGATGTACTTGCTCCATTGTTTGGTATCATAGACTGCAAAATAGAGAAGCTTTTATCCTGAATTTCACCAGGGTTATATCCGCGCATAATTTTAATTATAATTCAAAGGAAAACTGTTGAACGATATCATAATATAGAGATGTACATTCTCCCTTCCAGCCAATTGAGCAGTTTCGTGTGAGTACATTAGTTACATTGATTTTCAGGTGGAACCCTTACTATGGTTAGCATCTCTTATAGCTATGTTTCAGTGTGATTGTTATTCTTGTTGTCATAAAAATAATGGGACTCTGTTCTACATGATTGCATGATTTTTTGGAAAAAATGCCCCAGGAGATTTGAATCCGATGAGGCTGTCACTTTATTGTCCCTAATGTCCATATGTTCTGTTATGCTGTATGCAGACACGAGGGATTCAAACAGGTCTTCGGTTTACACTTTGCTAGGCACAGTGACTAATCTGCATTTTACTTAATGTGAAATTTCTTGTTCTAATTGAATTCTTCTGTATCCATGCAGGAATTGCGAACGTTCTTGGCAATATTTTGCTCAAAAATGTTCAGCAGGTACATTCTTCGCTTACCTGGGATTAGAGCTTGTGGGTTCAGGACTATCTGATTGTGACAGTTACAGTCTTCATATATTGAAACCACATTTTATCCATGTCTCCAATTCTCCATCCTGTTATTTCCATTTCACCACAGCAGCTTATCAATTATTCCATGCGTTTGCAGGGAGCGGCAACTACATGCTACTTGGCATTGAATCCACAAGTTAAGGGAGTAAGCGGCAAATACTTTGCGGATAGTAATGTGGTTGAACCCAAGTCTCAGGCAAAAGATGCAGAATTGGCCAAAAGGCTCTGGGACTTCAGCTTGAGCTTGACCAATTGCTGAGTAGCCACTGAGTTTGAGTTGCTTACTTGAGCCCCACTTGTGCAATATCTGAAGGGCCTTTATAAACATCATTTTTTAAATATATTTTGCATGCTCTTGTTAACAGATGTCGGGTTGGTTTACGGTTGTGCTCTAGCTTTGGCATTCGCCTGTGAGAAAATTTGATTTCTGTGTATTTGATTTGCTTTATTGGCATGTTTCAATATTAATCACCATTGCAGCATGCTCATTGCCTTCTGAAATTACTCTTCTCATTACTAGCGGTAAAAAGGGCATTCTCAATGGATAAACTATAAACTCTAAAAATTAATCAAATGTATATAGTTTGATCTTATTTTTATAAAGAGATTGTTTTACAGTGACTCGAATTCTGTGACATGATCAAAGCTAGATGTTATGCCTCCAGGCTGTTTACAATATCCAAACCAAGATCAGAGGCCCAAAATGCTGAATTTGCCAAGCCATTCCAGGACAGCTTGAACTTGACCAACTCAAAGTAATTGTGATCAAAGACTTATTGTTGTCCATAAACTATAACCCATGAGGAAATGGACAGACAATGTGGACATAATACCCGTAACTCACATTGTAGCCATTCCACTTACGGCAGTGCTTCTAGATGCAAATGGTAGGTAGATCCTCATGGAATATGGCAGACGTGGCAAACAAGTAATATTTTTTTAAGTCCGTTTGGTCTACGACAGACACATTAAATACTATGACTTGCGCAATGAATGCCCTCCCATTTCCTGTAAATTCGTTCTGGCGTAGGTGGGTCAAGATCAAGATTTTAAATCAACTTAAAGACCTATAAATCTTTCATATAAAAAATAGAAAGAAAAACAGAGATGTTGCATGGATGCGAGAAAGTCGTGCAAGCAAAAATGTTGACCATAAAAGGTTTCACACACATATATAAATATGTAATCAAGCGATTATGATATTTCATTTTAAAAGTTTCATTGAATTGTATATTTTGAATACCAATTAATGATATTATATATATATATATATATATATATATATAATGGTGTACTTCTTTCGTACCAACCCGAGTTTGAAATCAAGATTTTTCATTTAAATATATAATCAATGATTATAATACGAAAAGTTGCATGGAAGCATTGAAATTAGAAGCATTTCACGTATTGATTTACACGATGTATAACTATGAATATTTATGATAGAATTTTATTCTTAACAACGAATGCAAATTCAACGGGGTAACGTGGAAGCTGAATGTAATAAAGTCCAAAAAGAAAAAGAAAAAAAAAAAAAAGGTCAAGTCCTGATAAGGATAAGGATGATCATTATCTAGACTTTTTTGTTTCGATAAAAAAATTATCTTTGGCTTTCTGTGAGCAGGGACAGGGCGCAGTCGCACTTTGTTGGCGCCTCAATTTTGTTATTTTATTAGAATTCCTTTCTTCAATGGTGGAGCAAAAGTCCTTGCTTGATGAATTAGCACCAGAATCGTTTGGTAAATCCCCACCTTATGGGACCCACAAGGATACAACTTCATTGTCAAGTGACGTGCACATATTTATATTTAGTGGGTTGGGGGCATCCTAATACACTCTCCTCTTGAATTGTCGAAAGATACAGGAGAGGTCTTTTTCAAGATCTTGTAAAGATGTGGATTTTTGGGTGCAAAGGGCCATCTGGGTTTTCAGGCTCTTCCACTGCTGAGCAGGTTACTCAAGGAATTAATGGAACTGGCCTCACTGCCGTTGTCACAGGTTTACTTTTGATATGGGTTCCTTTGTTTCTTTTTTTTTCTTTTTTCCAAAAGTTTGGTGCTTTTTGTTCTTGGATTTTGAAGTAAGAGATAGTGATAGTGGGTATCATAGACTGTGCTGGCTGTCAGTAATGTTGTTATTAGTTTCCAAGTGGGAAGTCTGCTGGTGCTAGATGGCAGTTCAATTCAAAACTAAAAATTAAGTTCGTAGCAAAGATTACAACTTTCTTTGGTCATTCTTAGTGAGAATTATGCAAAAAAAAGTTTGTTTATTTGATGGGTGCCATTTGCCATCATGGCTTCTCTAATCATATCATAGATGATTAGTTTTCACAAAGTGAGGATGAGCTTGATGGGCAATCATATCGAGACATTACATGGGTAATCTCCGTTTTCAATTTAATTTGTATGCATATGTTCAGCGAACTTATTTTTGGTTGGTCGCAATATTCAATATTTGATTAATTTATTGTCCCACACGGATTTCCTTTCAATAGGAACTAATGAGTTAGATTTCAATATACTTGCTTAAAACATTTAGATTAGTCTTAATCTCTCAACTAGCCTAATTTCAGGGGGGGCAAGTGGCATTGGTCTGGAGACAACACGTGTTCTTGCTCTGCGAGGTGTCCATGCAATTATAGCTGCTAGAAACCTGGATTCTGGTAGGAATGCTAGAGAAGCAATACTGAAGGAAATCCCCTCTGCTAAGGTTGATGTTATGCAGTTAGACCTCAGCACAATGGCATCAGTCAGGAAATTTGCTTCAGACTTTACTTCCTCTGGTCTTCCTCTAAATATCCTTATGTAAGTCGGTCGTGTAAATTTCTCCACAATTTCACCATGTTTATATGTGCACAAATCTTATTTACTTTTGTTTTCCTTTTCTTGTTTTAACTTCCCTTTACTCAAAGAAAAATGTTCTGTTGTGGATTTACTTCTGCTGTTATACAGAACTTGCCATCAAGGCTTTTTTCTTCTCTCCAAGTTTGCCAAATATGTACTGTGTACTCAGGCATTCTGTTGAAGCTCATAACTGAGAACCATTGTTCTCGTTTTTTGTTTGGTATAAAGTAACAATGCAGGCATAATGGGGGTTCCTTTCACACTTTCCAAAGACAACATAGAACTCCAGTTTGCAACCAATCATCTTGGTAAGAGGCGCTATTGGATTATAGTTTTGATCTTTAATGAAAAAGAACTATTGGAAATCTTTAAATTGTTAATGAAGGACAAGAGGCATGCTAAGTGAAAAGGATGAACTGAGCTATTAAGACAAATCTCAATATTGTGTTTATCTGATCAGCAGTTTCATTTAGAATAAACCTTCAATTGCAGACAATCCAATTCTTAAAGACTTCATAATCAATTTGCAGGGCATTTTCTCCTGACAAACCTTCTGTTGGACACCATGAAAAACACAGCACTTGAAAACAAACGAGAAGGGAGGATTATTAACCTATCATCAGATGGTCACACAATAACATACCGTGAAGGAATTCGTTTTGACAAAATCAATGACCCAATGGGGTAAAACTTTAATTACTGTTTTGCAATCCAGTTTTTAAAATAAATCTAAGCTGCTCACTCACATGTACACGTCCAAGCTGTTTGTGTATTGCATGTGTATTTACTCTCTTCTATGATTGATGTTCAAATTTGGCAGGTACAAGACCATGTATGCTTATGGACAATCAAAGCTTGCCAACATATTGCATGCTAAAGAACTTGCAAGTTGCTTCAAGGTATGTTATTTTTCACCTGAAGTCTGGACAATAAAATCATTGCATTTAATCAATAATATTTTTCCTATTAACAGTTCATGAGAACTGTTTCTCCTTATATCTCATTTTCTTTCATTATAATTTAGAGGGAAAGAAAGGTCGATACTCTTTCACTTTCTTATGTAATCAATCAAGTAGTAGAGCATACTCGATGCAATCTTTCCATTTTCAGTCAACGAGTTTTCTCAATGATTCCCATGAACAGAGTTGCATAGATTTGTGTACTTGAATGAAGTGAATTTAGCTCTTTTATTAATAGAAGAGTCAAAATTGAAGAGCATATGGCTCTCAAATAGAAACGAATGCTGTGGATGGCACAAATTACTTTTTCCAACCTAAGTTCCCATATTAAAAAACTTAGAAATTTGTCACCACATAATGGATGATAATGACAGTTGTTAGTATCTTTCGGCATCCTCTGACTGGTGATGAATGCTATTTGCTTTTATGTCCCATATGGTCTTATATCAGTTTTCTTTTGTTCGCACAGGAACAAGGTGTGGATATTACTGCCAATTCTCTTCATCCCGGAGTTATTGCTACCAATCTTTTCCGTCACCAGGGTATTATGGGCGGTAATCATCCAAGAATTTTGATTAGTCTTTTGATTTTGTTTCAAACATTATTCACTTTTGAAACAGACCAGACTATGTGGATTTAATCTAGTGAAGATGCCTTTTTTGTTTGTATTGCCAATTTACATCTACAAAAGTTATTTTACTGACAGAAATGTTAACATGGACCGAAATAAAGAGCAGCTGGTAGCCTGAATTGCTTCTGGATTCTTAAAATTGTGATTACTACTTAAAGATGGGATGATGAGAGTCATTTTCATGAATTTTCTCGGGAAAATAGCTTTCTTTGACTTGTCTACTTAATTTCTAATTCCTGATTCTAAATTGAATTCCTCTATATACATGCAGGCATTGCAAATGTGCTTGGTAAACTTGTGCTAAAAAATGTTCACCAGGTACATTCTTCACTTTCCTTGAATAACTTGTTGAATGGTGTAGGCCTAAGCTCAGTGTTGCCAGTCAACATAGCAACTATCTGCATGTTCAGTACAATGGTCTGCCATGCATAGCTCATTGATTTTGCCATGTTTGCTTCTAGGGAGCGGCAACTACATGCTACCTGGCATTGCATCCACAAGTTAAGGGGGCAAGTGGCGAGTATTTTAAGGACTGTAACGTAGCTAAACCGAGCTCTCTGGCCAGAGATCCAGAATTAGCCAAAAAGCTATGGGATTTTAGCTTGAACTTAACCAATTCCTAAGCTTTTACTGAGTTGGGTCACATACTCAGCCAAACTACCTCAATACCTGTATCTTAGAGAAGATAATGTTCATATACACTAAAAAGAATAAAAAACAGAGAGAGAGAGAGAGAGAGAGAGAGAGAGAGGGAGAGAGGATATTGTTGATGTATATTGCAACGAGTTGTTGGGTCACATATCTTTGGCATTTGCTTGTAAAAAATCAAACTTCAATTTTTGGTAAAGTTCATTTACTTCTCATCTGTATGCTTGAATATCAGCGTCATTGAAAGACAATCTTGTAGTAGTCAGTGTTCTGGTAATCGATGTGTTGGTCTTTCGACGATGTTCCTGAAGAAGAGCGTTACTTCTCCAGGCTAAAAAATTTTGGGCTTTTTGGAGGTTAATCTGTGCTTAAGAAGCATTTACGTTGCTGGCTACAACGCAGCAAAACCAGGATTTCAGGCTGAAAATGAAGGATTGACCAATCGGATAGGAAAGGATAGCTTGGTTGTAGATTGTTTAGTAATTACTTTGAAGTCTTAAAAGTTCTCTTCATAAATGTAGCTAACCTGCACTCAAAATGCACTTCTACAAATTGGAACATAAGAAATTTCCAATTAGCCCACCAAGTTGATCTTCATAAACTGCGCTCATAATAAGAAATTATCCGGCTTGCTCTTTGTTGGCTTAATTCATGGCTCCTCAGGCATTCCATTAATATGTCTGCATGTTGAAATGCTTAATTGGATGCACTGCACACTTGTGAGGTCTGATAAAGAGTCATATATACATTACTCTTATTTTTGTTTTCTAAAATATACGTATTTCACATTTCAAGATACACAATGTTCAAGTTATAATAAATTAATTCTATGGAGATGACCATCATCAAGAACATCATGTCCTTGGTGGATTCTTGCCAACCTCAGTTGCAAGAATTTGTGTTATGCTAAATGGCTGAAATGGATGCATACTCACGTCTCACTTCCCTATCAACTCTTAATAACTAATAAGCATAAAGAAGAAGTTATTATTGTTTCCTAAGTGAACCTCCTCCACCAATATGACCACACACCCAACCTAGGAAATCGTGCCTTAATGTCTACCGAAGAATTGGAAGGACAAAAATTAAGGAGATCCAAAGCAAATTTGAATGTCTCATTTGCTGGAGTCCACGACCATGTGGTGGGCCACATTCTATTAAGATTCTCTCATTTATTATAAGCAGGCCTGAAAGAAAATTTAGTTTATTTCAATGGCTGGAAATGTCAATCTTTATTCTTTACAGAAAGATTCGCCTTTACATCTCAATTCCAATAAAAAAAAATGTTGGGTCACTGATAAGTCAAGTGGATGCTTATCTGCACTGCTTTGGAAATGTTAAAGTATTGCCTGTCAACTCTTCTTTGTGAAAGGGACAAGCATCAAAATTGTAGATCAGATCATCACTACTTTTGTCTTTGCTGCTACATATTAAAGGAATCTGGAAAAGCACAGACCTAATTGTTACAATTAGCATAAGTGAAGCTCCTGTTCACATGCTATGTTGTGCCTGTCTAATATGAATATATGATCTTAAAGACTAACGAAATTCAAAAGTGCGACTGATGTCCTAAAGGGACTTCAAGGCAAAACACAAAAGTCTTCTGAACCAGGCCCCATTCATTGTAGTGCATATAATATAATATATGAACAAACAAAAACGAAGCATCACCACGGCAACAGGTAACGACGGAAGCGATGGGACATTTACACGGTCCTATCCTAGTTCTTTCTTTTTGTTTGCATTTTCTTGTTATCATTTTTAGGCTTCAAAAGATGGGGACCGTGACACTAAGGACAAACTGCTCCATTACCAGACAGACAAAAATTAGAGCTTTTCAAGGTGGTGTGACACGATCACTTTGGCGGCATAAACAAGCTACCTTGTTATTCCATTTCGTCTTTAATCTTGTTTAGACAAAAAAAAAAAAAGGCTCCCCATTTCTTAAAAACACCGATCCATGTTAGGAATGCATTGGTCCCCTTCATGGGACCTGCTCTGTTCCGCTACAGCTACAACGTGGATGGGGGTGAAAGAATATTGATTAAAGATCTCAATTTTTGAATTTCAAATTGAAAATAGAGACAAATTAATGTTTATCTCTCTGTTTGGCAGCCCTAATACCGACTCTCAAGTTATTATATTATAATTTTGTTAGTTATATAACATTTTTTACAGAGACCTATGAAAAAAAAGGGGATATTTTTATTATTTAATCTTTAATTCTGCTTTTCACTTTATTATCGAAGTTCTAATTTTTGTTAATTTTTTTTAGAAGATCTAATGATATATATATATATATATATATATATATATAATCATAATCTCTTTTAATACAAATTATGAAATCAAAAAATTATATTTTTTATTATTTTTTTCTCTAATACAATAGTTAGATAAAATAATCTTTTCATTTATTTTCTTCACAGTCTCGACTGGGAGCAATGTCCACTGCTGCACCTATGTTATTATTATTGGAGGCGAACGATAGATATTGTGGCTGTGCAAAGCAAAAGTACTGTTCCCTAGTAGTTTCGTTTAATTCCCGTTGGTGGAATTAAAAAATGCCGTGGATTTTAGGCTGGAAAAGCCCATCTGGGTTCTCAAGCAGTTCTACTGCAGAGGAAGTTACAGAAGGAATTGATGGCACTGGCCTCACTGCCATTGTTACAGGTTTCTTTCTCTTAACTTGGCCTGTTTGTCGCTTTCTCTCAATTTTCCTGCTAAATCCTCGCGTTGCTGTCACATTTTGTTCAGTGTAGGTGGAGATGTTGAAGGAAAGTTAGAAACTTTGAATTTGAGGTCTTTATGTTAGCCTTTTAGACTAGTACTGGTATTGGATTTAGCAGAAAAATATTAGTAATAAAGACTGAACTGGAAAAATAGGCAGTGGTTTTTGTTTTTTTTTTTTTTTTTCAGATGTCTTGAAAGTTGAATCCTTGGTTTGATTAATTACTTGATCTTAGGAGCAACAAGCGGCATCGGCCTAGAGACCGCACGTGTGCTGGCATTACGGGGTGTCCATGTAGTCATGGCAGCGAGGAATGTTAATGCTGGTAAGGAAGTGAAAGATGCATTCCTTAAGGAAATCCCTTCTGCTAGGATTGATGTAATGGAGTTGGATCTCGGCTCAATGTCTTCAGTTCGGAAATTTGCATCTGAGTTTATCTCCTGGGGCATTCCTCTGAATCTACTCGTGTAAGACAATTAAAATGCACTGTTTGTTCAAATATATCACAACCACAACAAAGCCTTAATCCCAAATCTAATAAGGGTCGCTGCTTGTTCAAATATACCAAGTGGAAATATATAGATGATCTTTTTATGTGGGAACTATTCTATCTATATGTCTAATTTATTTTCTGTTAAAAGTAACAATGCAGGGATCTTGACAATGAAACCCATGGTTTCAAAAGACAACATAGAACTCCACTTTGCAACCAACTATTTAGGTATCTCACTAGGAAGCTGTTACAGCCTCTCTGGATTCTTCATTATGCGTTAATGTATATAACCTGAAAGGGTGGCCCAACTAAGTACAAGTTTGTGATCCTGAGCACCTCCCGGAGGTCACGAATTCAATTCCCATTGAGTCTATCAAAAATTTCCTTGCTTGCAGGTCATTTTCTGCTGACCAATCTTTTACTGGACACCATGAAGAACACAGCAGCAGAAAGTAACAAGGAAGGGAGGATTGTCAATGTATCATCAGTAGCTCATAAATTCATGTTGTCCCAACTACAGGAAACTGGTTTCAACGAGGCCACATTCGGACAGTAAGATCGCCAGAGATATAAGCATTCATAGTTTTGGGACTTTCACAATTATTCACACATACATTTGCATACCCATACTGATGTGCATACAGGTTTCACAGGGCACTCTGTTACGGAAGATCAAAGCTTGGCAACATACTTCATTCCAATGAGCTAGCAAGACGCTTGAAGGTAACACGGACTGGAAAAAACCGCAGTTTTCAGTTTTTGCCTTGCATTGCATATTTTGGCCCATCCCTAGATTTCTGGTGATTTTCCAAGCAATCACTCCAATACGTGGGTGAATAAATGACAAATTTCACCAAGTTGATCAACACAACATTACGACCGTTTCGAGTGCACTGGACTCCCACATTACATTATGGGGTAGCAATGGTTGATCCTCAAACTTCGCATGCCTAGAAAAGATGTTTAAACTAGAAATTGACTGGTTTTTACAGGAAGAAGGTGCTTGCATAACTGCCAATTCACTTCATCCAGGAGCAATCCAAACAAATATTGTGCGCGACAAAGGGTTTTCAGAGGTCTTCGGCAAGGAAGGCTTTTTGAGGGGTGATCTCTCGGGCTCTTCTCATGTTCATTTCCAATAAAATCAAGTCAATTTTTTCACTGACAAGGCTGCAATTCAGGTATTTTGAGGGGGGTTGTTAAATATTTTGTGAAGACTCTGCAGCAGGTGTGCCTTTCTCAGAAAACAAACTTGTTTATTGTTTCTCAGTTTTTCTCCGTACTTCTCAGTAGCTTATTTAAATGTCTGTTTGAACATGGCCTTAGGGGGCAGCTACTACATGTTATGTGGCATTGCATCCGCAAGTTAAAGGGTTAAGCGGTAAGTATTTTGTAGACTGTAACATGGCCGAACCAAGCAATCTGGCGAAAGATGTAGAACTAGCTAAAGACTTGTGGGATTTCAGCTTGCGCTTGACTGATCCTAAGTAGCTGACATCAAGGGCTTTTCCAAGCTGCCTTGCAGGTTGTTTGTGACATAATGTCCATATGGGTGTTCAGGGTACCTGCACTATTAAGTAGTTGTAGGCCCTGAAACTACTATGTTGTTGGCCCAAGGCCCCAACTTAGAAGTGTCTTCGAAGCTTTAAGCACTCTCAAAAACAACAGCTTTTATTTATTTTATTTTTTAAATAAAAAAATAATAATAATTTTGAAAATGATATTTATATTTTTATTATGAGTGGGGCCCACCTGTGTGCTCTTGCCTCTCCCGGATGAATTGACTTTTTCCTTTTTTCCCCCCACATCATTAAAAATGCAACTGCAAACCGCCGCTTACAATAAAGGCATGTAAGTGTAACATGTGTTATGGCTTTCCACCTATATAACTAAAGACCAACGGTAGATATAGTGACTGTGCAAAGAGTTTCGTTTAATTCCAGCCGGTGTAAAACAAAATGAAGTGGAGTGTAAGGCTTCAAAAGTCCAACTGGGTTCTCAAGCAGTTCCACTGTAGTGGAAGTTACAGAAGGAATTGATGGCACTGGCCTCACTGCCATTGTCGCAGGTTTCTCTCCTGTACTTTATTCTTTGTTACCACAGCTCCATAAGTGGCATTCACCTAGAGACAGCACGTGTACTTGCATTGCGGGGTGTCCATGTACTCGTGGCAGTGAGGCATGTGAATGCTGGTAGCTAGGGAAGTGAAAAGACGCATTCCTCAAGGAAATCTCCTTCTGCTAAGATTGACGTAATGGAGTTGGATCTCAGCTCAATGGCTTTCAGCTAGGGAATTTGCATTCCTCGTGTAAGATAATTGAAATGGACTGTCCTTTTCAAAAATCCCATGTAGAAAATATACCGATAGTCTTATATGTTCTGCCTTTTTGTGCTTGTCTATGGTGTCTGTGCGGTCATTATTCTTTCTATGTCTAATTTTTCTTCTGTTAGAAGTAACAATGCAGGGGTCACGACAACGAAACACATGGTTTCGAAAGACAACATAGAACTCCACTTTGCAACCAACCATTTAGTCATGTCACAAGAAAGTTGTCACAGACTGTCTGGATTCTTTAGGGAATAAAGAAACAATTATAATCTCTTCGTTTGTTATTAATGTAAATGCAGAAAAATGCAGAGTAGAGACACATAGTCCGTCTCTCCACTGTCCCCATCCATCTAATGATTAAATTGAAGGGAATGGCTTGACTGGCCACGAGCTTGAGAGTGTCAGTTCATGTGCCTAGCCAAGGGCTCACGGGCTCGAGATTTGACTGCCTGTTATGGGGTTTCCTCGTAAGTAGAAAAAAAAAAAAAATTGTTTCATGCATATGCACGAAAATTTCCTTATACTTGCAGGTCATGTCCTGCTGACGAATCTTTTACCGGAGACCATGAAAAACACAGCAGCTGAAAGTAACAGAGAAGGGGGAGGATCGTCAATGTATCATCAGTAGCTCATAAACACACGTCGTCCCTGACTCCCGGAAACTCAAGGCCATATTCGGACGGTAAGATCGCCAGACCACAAGATGAACCATCTATTAAATTGAGTTTACTCAAACCTTAATAGTTTTGGGACTCCGAGGTCTTTCATATACACGTATATTTGTATGGACAAGCTGACATGCATACAGGTTTAACAGGACACACTGTTATGGAATATCAAAGCTTGGCAACGTAATTCACTGCAATGAGCCAGGAAGACGATTGAAGGTAACACAGACATTAAATGTCTTTGTAGCAATGGTTGATCCTCAGACTTTGCATGTCTAGAAAAGATGTTATAAAAGTAGAAATTCACAAGTTTGACAGGAAGAAGGAGCTTGCATAACTGAAAATTCGCTTCATCCTCGAGTGATTCATACAAATATTTTGCGCAAAGAAGCCTTTTTGCTGGGTGATCTCTCCAGCTCTATTCATGTTCATTTCCAATAACTAAGAAGTCATTTTTCTCACTGACTAGGGTGGAATGCCAGGCATTTTAAGATTTTTTATGAGACGTGTGCAGCAGGTCTGCATTTCTCAGGAAACAAACATTTTTTTTTCTCAGTTGTTCTCCGCGCGGCTCAGTAGCTTAAAATCAGAATACAAATCGAAATAGAGAATCTCGTAAAATGTTTGCTTTATTCTATAATTGAAATCAAATTTTCTTTGAAGTGGTTTGGATTAGTTTGGAATTAGAATCATTTTATTTTTGATAATTGTTTAGTTCAAGTAAAATAATAATAATAATATTGTGAAAAACAATTTCAATTTTTATAAAGAATATTATTTAAATTATATGAAAATATAATACATCATATATTGTATATGAATTGCTTAAGATATAAATTTACTGAACGATCCATTATCATAATACATAAAAATTAATAATAAAACTAAATTTAAAGAAAACAAATGAATCCGAAACAAGTCTTATCACAAGACAATTCAACTCCACTATCAGATTCAGACCCAATTGCCAGCTCCCCGGCAAGATGAAGAGGGAACGCAAAAGCTCAAAAAATAAAAAATAATAATAAAAAAAAAAACACATTGGGACTGGGTGATTCATAACGCCAGTGGCATACAAAGGACAGGACCACATATTGCTGCCCTAAGGGCGTCAGCCCTTCCCCTATCAGTGTATAGACAAATGCTTCTCAATCCCAAACTTCTTTTAACACATGATGAAAGAAACACCACAGTTCAGAACCTTCAAAAGTAGCTCAGTACTTGGATGTCAACAAGATATTCCTCAATGAAAACGACTGCTTAAAGAAGAAAAATAATGTTCATCATCTGTTTTTGCCCGTTCAATTATATCTGCAAAGGCACAAATTTTATGAATATTTACACGAGAACCAAGCTAAAAACAAAAAATAAAACAAAAATAAAAATAAAACATCCACGCATCTCTCTATAGCATGCACGTGTATGATGGATGACACATTCATTACAAAAACATAAAAGAAACTAAGTGGCTCGTAAGATTTTTACAAGTTTAAATTTGTTGGTAAAAAATTATTATTGCCGTTATTCCTTTAAGATGTCGGTAATTACTACAATAGTTAGGACATTGATAAAGACCGATTCAACTTTGGTAACCTCCAACAAAAACATTACCCCTAAAATACTGAGAAAATTTGTAATGGTTTCAGAAAAGACTTCAAAAAAAAAAAAAAAAAAAAAAAAAGGGACGAGAAAAGTTGCGATGCTGTCTTTGTTGGTTGGGTTGGTTCAATTTTCATGGTGGAGCCCAGGTGGGCTATAGAGAATTGGAATAATTCAATTTCCCTTTTTAAAGATTAGGAATCCTTTTCCGTGAAAAAAAAAAAAAAACTAAAAATGAGAATCAAACTGTTAATTCCCATTCTCATATTTTATTTCCTTGCAAAACAAAAGCCTCCTCCGAGGTTCAATAGAAACGTTTTATCAATACTTCTCACTAAAGTAGTACATAGAGTAATAACTTTTGTTTAGTACATTGGAACTTTACTGTAATAGCATAATGGAAGTGAAAGAAAAAAAAAAAAAAATCATCACACGAGGAATCTTAGAGCAGGACTCTGAAAAAAGGGGAATCTTAAGCAGCTGTTGCGGCTAACTGAATCTTCCCTAGTTGTTACCCTTATCATTAATTTTCCCTATCTCTTCCAGAATGGGCTGAAGGTCTCTTGGGTGCACGTCAACTAGCAGACCATACTTCATGAACAGTGTTAGTGACATTTTTTGCTCCACACGGTGGCCCCGCACCACTGTCAAACGGTGGCGCAACAACACGGCCGCTGCGATTGACTTCATTTGCAAGTAAGCCAAATCCTTGCCAAGACAGATTCTAGGACCTCCGTTGAAAGCAACAAACTTGTAGGAATCTTGTACCTCAAATTTCTTGCCATCTTGAGACAACCATCGCTCCGGCTTGAACTCTAGGCAATCAAGACCCCATATGGATTTCAATCGACCTGTTGCGTAGATCGAGTAAGTGATCGATGATCCCGCCGGGACGAAAACTCCGGTAGGCAAGGTGTCGTCGGAGACCACATGCTTGGAATCCTGCGGCACCGAAGGGTACAACCTTAAGGTTTCGGACAACGCTGCCTTAAGGTATATCAATCGGTCAACTTCTTCAAACACCAGCGGCTCCTCCCGCCACTTACAAGTGTCATTGCCACGTGTCTCCATCAGTACGGTGCAAATTTCGATGAGGATTTTCTTTTCCACCTCAGGGTGTTGACTCGCCAACCAAAAGAACCAACTCAATGCTACCGATGACGTGTCGCGTCCAGCTAGGATGAAATTTAATGCCACGTGTTGAAGAAACTTGTCGGAGTAAGATTCCTTTTTCTTCATGAACCTAGACAACAAGTCATCGTGTGGAGGAGCTTCGCTCGAACCGTTTTCCTGCCGATTCTCCAATTCGAGCTTACGTGTACTGATGATGTCGGACAAGTAAGCGTCCACGTTTTCAAGGCTGCGAGTCAAGCTCACTTCCATGCCGAGCCGAAGCCACTTTCGGAGCTTCCAGACTATCTCAGGCAAGATCATGCGCTGGAGGGTGGCTTCAGTGGCTCGATCGAAAGCCATGGCAAAGCCATTCTTGGGAAGTTCCGGGGACAGCGTCTGTGGGTCCTTACCGAACGCCAAGCCACAGATGTTGTCAAAAGTGAGCCGAAGTAGCAAGTCCTGAAGATCAACTGGCTTGGCTTGGAGCTGGGCCGATTCGAGTATGGGACAGAATCGATGCTTAATGGCTCGGCTCACCCACCTAGCCATGGCTTGGCGGAGGGTCCGGGTGGTGAATTCCAGTGCGGCAGTCTTGCGCTGGAACAGCCACGTGTCGCCATCGGAGTTGAAAATGCCATCGCCAAGCAAATCATGGAACGCCGATTGCCAAGTGGGACCCTTGGGGTAATTATCAAACCTGGCCTTCAAGATGTGCTCCAGGTTCCTTGGGTCGCACGTGACAGTCACGAGACCCTGCTTCCGAGCAAGAAGCGGAATTCCGCAGATGCAAGTCTGGTACGTGCTGCCACACGCGCGGAGATTGTCTGCAATCCAGTCGTGCAGGCGATTAGAATTCTCAATGAGAGCAGGGAGACTACCCAATAAGGGCCACACACGTGGACCGGTCAGCGACCGAGTGATGAATCTCCACCAAACGAAGTAGGCAACCGTGGCTGATAGAATCATCAGAGCCGTCGATGCATCCATGCTAGATAACATGCTCATCTTTGAATCAAACCGAAGGCAAGTCTGACACGTTAGCCAAAGAAAAAAAAGCAATAAAAACCCCCGTTTGTTCAAGTATTAAACTTGACTTGTGAAACCAGAGATTTGACGTCAAATCTTCAAAATATGAACAAAACAACCAAAACCCAGATCAGATTTCTAACCCAATACCAGGAGGGATATGCACAGTTTCTTAATTATTGATTCTTGAAACTGAGGATGTAATGGAGAAAAAAGAGTTATTTTTGACAATGCAGGAAGGAAAAAGAAAGAGAATAATAGGTTGAACAAAGTAGAAGTAAGAAAAGAAAGATGGGAGAAGTGGAGGAGTTTGGGGGAAAGACTTCTAACATATTAGCTTTATAGGGATCAGCAGATCGAGGATGGAGAGAACAATTAATGAGGCAGCCTAGACTGGTGTTGAAAATGGCAATACTGGGTTGGTTCCTCTCATATTTCCTTCTCTCTCTCTCTCTCTCTCTCTCTCTCTCTCTCTACTTATCTCCTCCATTGAATTTGAAACCACTAATGCAACCATGCATGGGAAAAAACGGCCATTTAATGCCAACCAAGTTCGTTGAAGATATTCAAGGCCCCAAAATTTCACCACCAAGCAATCAACTTTAACAAGTAGAGCATTATTTCTTTCTTTCTTTCGTTCTTTTTTTTCCTTTAATAAAATTCTTATATTTTTTTAAAATCAAGTAACAATATGAGCCATGCATTAATTCAAATATATATATATATATATATATATATATACACATACACACACATATTCACACTTGTGCAACCACAAATTAATTAAGCCCACGCCAACGTCTTCAAGTCAACGCGTTTAGTTAATGCAAAAAAAAAAAACAAAGGAGAGAGAGAGAGAGAGAGAGAGAGAGAGAGAGAGGAATCCTTACCTACTTTGGCGAGAAGTGGCGCCACCACCTTAAATTATAGTTGCATTCAATGGAGGAAGGAGAAAGCAAAGGAGATTAGTTGAGGAAACCAATGCATATATCATGCAAATTGTCAAACAACATATGTCGAGCCACAAATGGCAGCATTTTCCGACAACATATATATGTGGTAATTGGTAACATGACTGAATGTAAATATGTAAAATAGGCCGTTTGCCTGGCACCAGTCATGCAATGCAAAGTGTCAAACAACATAGGCCGAGCTACATGTGACAGCATTTTCCAACAACATATACATGTGGTAATGCGTAACATGACTGTATCTTTATGTTACTAATGGGAGATTTGTCCATCAAGGGCGTTCTGGTTGTGGTTGCTTTTTCCATCTAGAGCTATTAATGAGAAACGCTTCTTCCTATGACTGGTCGGTCTAGATTGAGAGGAAGAAAGCTTAACCACCAACATTAAAGTAGTCTACGTAGGCGATTATCCATTATTACGGTGTCGTTTTAATTGTTGATGTTGGACACCCCGAAAAGGACTCGGTGCTTGAAATGCTTGAAATTTTGGGTTCTCAGGCTCCGTCTAAACCACGACGTTTTGTATCCCCAACGTGACGTACAACTTCAGTTAGTAACAGCACAAATAAGTAGTCACAAACATTGCTTTCTTCTATTAAATATTTTAGGTGCGTGTGTTGTTAAAGCAATTATTACTCGATGAATTGTGTAGTCATCTCATGCAATTATTGAAATTAAACAAGTAGGCAAACTAACTCGATAGTTATTGTACATTAATTTGTTTTTTTTTAATTAATTATATATATATATATATAATATTTCTTGGGAGTGAATTACGAGCTTCGAACCTCATATCTCATTTATATAAAATAAACATCTCCAACTCATTCAACATTTTTATAAAAAAAAATAAAAATAAAAATAAAATTAGTAAGTTACTGTTGAAAGTAAAATAGGAGAAACAAGTAACTATAATTGACGTGTTACAGTTACAAATTTTTAGGGCATGGAGTTTTCTTTCTTTGTTTTGTTTTGTTTTGTTTTGTTTTTTGTTTTTTTTTTTGACAATAAGATAAAAAGGAAACACACACTCAATACTCACTCAACAGGAAATTTGAAAGAACACACCATTAAAATAGTTTTGTGGTTTTAAAGATGTATATTCATTAAAAAACCAAAGCAAAGTAAATAGTATATAGTGTGGTTGTATTTCTTCTTTATGTATGGGTACATGAATATAACCCTTTAAAAAGAAATGTTAAAAGAGCCAACCAACCAAGTGTATTGGTACTAGTAGCTAGCTAAGGAATAATGTCAGGAAACAACAGCTAAAACGAGAGAGGCAATAATGCTGATAAGCAGCATTACACAATGTATCACCCCCAACTTGTCCAGTCAATAATTCTTGATAACTATGTTACGTTGGCTTCTGCTGCCCGTGGTCTCAGTGAAAATGGTGAGGAAATATTTGGCGTGGAAGCTTTTCTAAAATGGGCCTGGCTTGTAAAATATGAGCTGATGATAGCTGGGAAAGACTTGAAACTGAATTTTAAAAATGCCCTTCTATTAGCCTGTGGAATCTAGTTTCGTTAGCCAAGAGTGGTAAGAAATATTAATGTTTTAAATTGCAATTGAGATCACGATAGCAATACTTACTACAAATAATACATTATTAGTCAAAATTGTAGCCGACATAACCACAATTGCATTAATGTATATTAACTGCACTGAACCCCCCAGTAGCCTTATTGTTGGCAATAGGCAGTTCAAAAACACGATTAAAGTAATCTATATACTGCTCATACAAAGATGAAGAAGTAAATACGTGAGCGCCTAACACTGAGCTACACCCTTGAAGAAATAATTAATTGTTCTTGGGAGTTAGAACATTATTTACTAATCGCTAGAAAATGACGACTGAGGCCTCCAAAGTCCAATCAATTTGGATAGATGGTTCTGATGTACAACACCTTTGGTATCGCTGTAGCACCCAATTATGGTGCACAAACACAATGGAATAAGAACATCCCCGCCTTTTAGTTTTGGGTAATTACCTTTTTATAGTATGTCTTGCCCACATGCACATCTAACATTTACTAGCACTGGAAGTTCATTGAAGACCAGAGTTTCTGTGTTTTGAGTACTTACTGGTCAGCAATGGCATTTGTGTGGAGTAAATAGGACTGTCCGCAAGCAGATCTCCTAATAATTGTGAGTTGAAAAGTTGACTTTGCTCAATTTAGCATGTTGAAGTTCAGTTGCGTGTTTCTTTTGTCAGCTGTAATGCTGTTTGTTGAAGATTTTTAGTGAGGAAGCAAATGCCATGGATCAAAGATTTGTGGGCTTATGAGAGTTTTTCTTTTTGGCATTGCAGTCAACAGGTGCTGTTTATGAGATTAAATTCTGGAAATATTCAATTCTAGGAATTCTAACTTTCCTTCTCCCAATCTTGAAAAGTTGAAGATTTCCTTATTTGTGCATGTTACTTGAATTTCTACTTGTCCTCTTGATGGATTTCGATGTGCTAGGAGATAACTGAATAATAGCACTCTATCACTTAATTGTAAGTGTTAGATATATAAAAAAAAAATTTTCAAATTAACAAAATCGCTCAAATGCTTTATCCCAAAACTTATGGGCTTATCTCATAATTGTTAAAGTTGATTTTTTTTTTTTTTAACTGAGGATTGAAATTGAAACCCTCAGCCCACTAGGAACAGTTTCTCAAAACTAAATATGCAACTAGTTTGGAGAGAACCGTATACACCATAAAAATGGATCTTATAGTTACCACATGCCAGCCAATGTCTAATCAATTCTCATTAACGAGAGAGACATTAAGGGGTTGCTTTATTCTTGCTGTTTTCACATGGACAGCAGGTTCCAGGTTTAAAAGGTATACTTGCTTTCTGTTGTTGTCTGATCCTTTTAGTTAACATAGAAAAAAACAAAAAACAAAAAAGGTTTTAGCTTTGGGCTTACATATTCTCACCTCACTTTTTCCAATTTTTGTTGCAACTTTGAATGAGATGCTTGAAAATCCAAACAAAACATGAAGTTCCAATTAGACCAGGGTAGGGTAGCAAAAGATAAATTTCCAAGCCAGCTTGATACAGTTGATCAATACAACTTCTTTCAAGATCAATCCTATCAAGAAAATTCAGAGGCAGCTCTTGCCATTTGCTAGAGGAATTACCATATGCAAACAAGCCATTCCAATTAAAGAGATTGGACTACTGCAAATTTCATATAGAACAACCCTGTTGATATAAGAGTTAAATTAACCCCTTATTAGGGTCAAACCCACAGCAGTGACTACAAGTGCGGAGGGAAGGCCAAACTTCAAATGACTCCAGAAGGAGAGAGCGTAACTGGACTTTGAACGGCGAGCCTGCTCACACGCGATCAAGTTTGCAGCAGATCCTAACAGTGAGAAGTTTCTGGCAACCGTGCTAACCCATGCCAGGATCAGCCAGGCTTTCTTCCCTTCACTTGGTGATGTTGCTACTGCTAAAGCCGCCACTCTTGCCCCAAGCAGAAGTACTAAAACATAAGTAAGACCTTCATGTCTCAAGTTTCTGCCATGCAATTGGATATGCACAGCAGCAAGGGGAAGATTTTGGTATTGACTCACCAGTTGGTATATTTGAAGCAACATTAGAGAGTGTAAGGCTCCATCAGAGTCCAGAGGGTGCCAGGAATTCCTGTTCTGTTGAAGTCATCAATGGTGATAAGCATTCCACAAAAGAATACCAGGAGAGAGTATGAAACCTGATTCAAGTCTATGTCAATACAAGTAACTGCATAAATGAAATACACCAAAAACAAAGATGCAAGTTTTACCTTTTCTAAGCTTGGCCCAGCATCCTTGAAGTCAAGGACCACAATAATAAGTGCTGCAGTAAGTGCAGTCCAAGACATTTTTAAATCCATTAGAAAAGCGATCAGCATTCCTATTGTAACAAGGTCTATACAAGCCTTCCATATGATTTTCTTCCATATTTGAACGAAAAAGCTATTCTTTTCTCCATCAGATTGTTGTGGCCCAGATTCTATATTTGTCATCAGTTCCAGGCTCCCCTGTACACCACCTTTTGCAGATTTTCCCTCCATTTCCACTACTATGTGAATAACTGCATCTTCACCAGCCTTTTCCTTTGAAACATTTAACTCTTTTGGCTCAGATTCACGACATGAACCCCCGCACATATCAGTTTCACTTGTTCCCTCTACAGGAATCCTGAAATCCCTCGGATTGCTCTTTGACTTGGAACTACAGTTTTGAGATTTCAAGGATGCAGGAGGTGACATGGCAATAGGCGAAAACCAATGGGAAGCAGCACCTTCCTCAGATATAACTTCATCCGAAAAAATCTCTTCATCATTTACAGTGGAAAGCGGCGTCCAAAACATGCATATAAGAATTGCAGCACTCACAGTGATACCTACAAGCATTGCAGGAAGAAGTCATAAAACGAATTCTCCAAAAGAAATGCCACTTTGAATGGCGATTGTTAAGTTTTGGGGATTTCCAATTGGAGTTGCAGATATCCAATATTGGCACTTGAAGCCAAGGCAAGCAGAAACGAATGGGGTGGAATATTGTCTTTCCTGGCAATTTCCAAAATGCATTCTGTGAGAATGACACAAGTGGTGTCATTGGTGAACAATGCTCTTGAATACACTGCATATCCGGCATAGCAAGTCCTTGGCGCCCTGATTCTTCCAGGAGAATAATATTCCCAAGCACTTGAACATGTCTGCTCTTTCAAGATAGATGCTCACAACCATGGTCCCAAAGAGGAGGCCCAACACAGAGAGGTCTACAGCATCATAAGCTTGCTCTGGGGTAATAACTTGGAAGATGACCATTAGCATGGCTCCAAGAATGGAGCCTGCTGTCCTTCCAATCTGCAGTGAAAACTGACAGAACCCAGAAAAATGCAAAGGCATCCGAACCTATAATTACTTCTCTGATTGGAGCTGGAGTCATTTCTGAAGCCTGCAAATTCAATTCTTGCTTGTGAGTTAGAAGACGTTGACTCGCAAGTGGGAGTTTCTCCCAGCTGGGAAGCAAAAAGGAAAGGCAAGCAACATATGTAAGTAGCTAAAAGACCCACGAGCGAAGTGCTAAGATTTTAAGTAAAAGGTAACGTTAAAGACGCATGAAAATGTTGTTTGCTCTTTTACCTCATAACAGATACAAGTCCAGAATGATAGAGTTAAAAGAAGAATATTGGCACCAAAGATTTACTTGTTACTAATGTTTTCTTGCACAAGGGACATGCTCCTTCACAAGTTGCTCGTCTTGTCCAAAGATGGGGTTGCTGTAAAGGATATGAGAACTGCAGTACATTGCTTCCAGCTCTGGCCGCTAACTAGAGTAGCCAAGCAACTCAGAAGTTTCTTTGTACGAGTCAAAATATCTTATCACCTCAAGATCGTACCATTCATGTACAAAGGTCACATGTGGTCGACGGCCGATTGGAACATGGGCTTCGAAATTATGACCACGGCCGACCAACCATGCCAACATATACGAGCAGCAAGAGTTGCTTGCGAGCACAGGACTCGAGCCACTCACACTCGCTGTTGGGTACGACAAGTGGAAGATGATAAAGGCTAGAGTTGCTGCTTCCAGGCATAACATCTCAATTTCAACGGCCAGCTCTATGGCCGGTAAGATGGAAATTGGTATCTTGTCTCCCTGCACTTTTGAGCCGACTAATTTAATTGGTGAGAACAATATTTGATCACTGCTACATGGGGTGGCAGAGAATTATTGAAATTATTCCCTGGTGAGTTTTCGGCTGAAACTAGCGGATCTTGCAAAGTTGTTAGTAACTAGTCCCAAGCATTTGCTTGTTGGGTAGATTGGACTGATGGGCTGTTTACAGACTGTTTTTGTTTTTTCATAATTGTGTGACCATCAAATTTAACTATTTTAGCCTCATCAATGTGGGATTCTATCTACATTCAAATTAGTGATTGTGTTTAGCTTACTCAATTTAACTTATTAGTTGAATCCAATTTCTATTTGCTGAGATGCCCCAATTCTTCTTTTGTGATTAGGCTAAAATTGGATTTGTTTCTCCCCACTATTTGAAAATTAAGAAAGAAAAGTTGTCGATTCTTTTTTAATATAGAATAGAAATTTAAGATACGGATACAAGACCAGTCTTTACAAACAGAAGTCTTACCATAATTCGTTGTCTCTGGAGGTCCAGGTTTGGTAAATCCAAATGACACTTTGTCATTTTTTATTACAAAATTTTTCAAGATGTTAACGAACATTGTTGATTTGACAATTCAAATGTTGCCATCTGAGGTTAACACAGAAAAGTATTGATGAAACTAATATGGGGTTATCAGCAATTAAGCATTAAGCATATCAGGAGTCTGAACCTCTCTCTTCGTCACATGTACCATGTAAAAAAGCAGAGTTACTTTACTTTTCATATCTTTTCTTATATATTTAATTTTTAAACAAAAAAACTACAATTATCTCGTTTTGTTGTTTTACCATATAATTATTAATAAAGCATTAAGCTTCTTCTTCTTCTTCTTTTTTTTTTTTTTTTTTTTTTTGGAGTTTTTAATCATTCTCAATTTGGATATGGTTATGGCTAGCTTAAATTGACTAGATTTTCGTTTATAATTAATGGAAGAAAAGTGAAGGGAGAGATAAAAGTCACGGGATGAGATGAGTTAAGAAAACAAGAAAAATCTTGTGGGATCCACGATGCAATTAGATTAAATGAAGCATAAGATTAATATTATTCTACAAACAATGACATGAAGGCAGAGGAAATTCGGACGGAGACAAATCTAATAATTTACTAGCAGGTTAACCGAACTCATTGTGTTTTTCGGTGGAAAATAATATTCTGTGACTATTACCTGCTCTGATATAGAATTTCAATTACTTCCAGATGGGTCTATGGCGAATGAAACAAATACAGTTTTGCAATGTTTATTTATATCCAGCATATAATTAGGTATGGTGTAGTGGGGGTTCCTACATTTGCACAATACTACTAGCTAGCTGGCACCACCGTAACTTTCTTTCAACTTTGAGAGGGATGTTCTAAAAAAACACAATGAGTAAATCTACAGATTCAATCCAACTATGAACTAATGTACAAAAAAAAAAAAAAAAAAGGCATAGCCAATTTTCACTTGGCAGTCATTTGTGAAATCAACATCCCCTAACAGAACTTTGCCAGACCTCAACAGATTGCTGATCCTTGCGTGCAGCAAACATCTTGGTCCCTCCAAAAGCCAAATTGGTGATCCTTGATCCTCCCATGTCTTTAAGTCTCCCCACACAGTTGTTCCTAAACACCCTCTCTGGCAAATCATCCTCACTTCTTCTTACACTACCCATCATGACCTCAGCCCAAAGCTCGATATCTCCTCCTTTGCTGCAAAATACTTGGTTTCCATGAGCCTCAATCTTGCATCCAACCCCTTCTTTCTTCACATTTCCCGCTTTCCTCTCATCTCCCAAACAAATCCATCGATTGCTATCATTGCTCTCATTCCTTAACTTCCTCAAATCCACATAGGACACCTCTCCTGAATTCAATCCAACCTTAAAAATTGCTGACAAGCTGTCGGAAAAAGTAACATCAGAAAAGCAATCAACTTTCTCTTCCAATCCCCATACAGCATTTCCAGACCTTGTGTCCCACAATTTCACATTTCCAACCACACCAGAGGGCCCACCGTGGGACCCAGATGACATTACCACGCCATAGCTCTCCACCCACTTCAATTTGGTCGCCGGAATCCCTGAATAGAGATCTGCACCGTATATCTCGCAATGGCCCATCTCCGTCACCGGAGAAAACGTTTGCAGATCGTACAACACGATCGAATTCGAGTTCCGGCGCGAAGACTCGAAGCTGGTGAACAAATACGCCGGCGACGAGCCCATTGCTTGGACCGTTGAGCCGGATTTCGTCGCGTTTTCCCAATTTAAAGTCTCTTTTACATAACCCTTTTGGAGATCGAGAAGCTGTAGCCCCGAGAAGTCGGTGGCTCCGGCAGCCGCTAGATTCGGCGAAAGGGCTAAAAGAGAATCGATCGCCGTGAATTGGGTCAAGATCGTCGCCTTCTTTCTCAAAGACCAATCGAAAGACGTGATCTTGCTGCCGTGCGCGACGTGGAGGGTCCCAAACGGCGTGGTGGAGGCGGCGGAAGCCGGGTCTCGGCCGTTCAGCGGCAGGATTAACGATTTTTCAAGATTGAAAGCCTCGAATTGAGATGGGTTAGACAGGGAATTGATCAGAAGTGGCTCGATGTTGTAGAATTTGGACTCGGCGATCAGGTCTTCGATGTCGAAAGCTTTGGCCTTTGACGGCAGATTGCCGGTCCGCAGCAGAGAGAGGAGGACGGAGAACAATTCCGGGTCACGGTCGATGAACCGGGGACCCAACTGGGTCGACTCGGCGAGTTGAGAAAACAACGATTTGGGTCCAGCCAAGCTTAGGGTCTGCCTGGTTGTCTGGAAAATCTGGCCTCCGACATCGATCGTGACAACGTTGGATGAAGGGTTTGTTTTGGGGAGATTATGGTTGTCCAATGAGGCGGTGGCCGATGCGACTGTTGATGGAGGCATTGTCACTTCAAGAAGGCTGCTAATATGCGCTGGCGGCGGCCGCGGATGTGGTGGCGTTGGAGATGGCAATTTGAGAAGATGGGTTTTATAAATGAAGAGCACACAGTTGGGTCAAAATTGACGTCCAAGGTGAAGCTTCCTTTTGTCTTTTGTGGTCAAAATTGACGTCAAGGAGGAAACTTCTAATTTATCCATCCAACCTTTTTGGATTTGATTTATGTCCACATCGTAAGGGTAAAAAATCTCATAGAATTTGATAATGCAAAGTGAGTCAGTCTCATTAATCTTGCAATAACTTCAGGATTTTCAGTCCGTGGAACCCTTTAGCCTCCTGCTATTAGCATCCAGGTATTGACCAAATACATCTATGTCGTGGCTTATGTTGTTTGGAGAATAGTGTCAGTGTTCATACATTTATGGGGCATCAACATCTAACTAAAAATGACATCCTAATATTTTGTAAAAAAAATAAAATAAAAATGGCATATATTTGTGTGTGAATTTCTTGTTTCTTAATGGAATCTTTGATTTCTTATATTTCATGATGCCCTTCCCAAGTATGTATTTGAATGGTAGACTTGTGGTGTGGCCATATCTAGTGTAATTCCCCACCTTTGGAAGGACCCCAACATTTACCCATTATTCTACTGTTATTTTTAAAAAAAAAAAAAGAAAAAGGGCAAACAAGAAAAAGATAATGCTATTTCTATATAATAATTTATGCTGTTTTCCCGACTTGTAAACAGAAAACTCCTACAATTAGATTGTAGTTGTACTGGGCTAGACAAGCCCAATTAGAAATGAACTGAGCCTCTTTCTTTCTTTCTCTTTTGTTTGTTTTTTTTTTTCTTTTTGTCTTTTATTGTTTTACGGTGAGAGCTGGTTTCCGGTCCAGCTTACACACATCTCTGCTATTTCATCTTCCCGGACAGGTATCCATTTTTCGAACCACCAAGCTCTGTTTTTGGTCCACTGGAATTGGATTCCTATGTCATTTAGTACCGTATTCATTTGGGCAAAAAGACCAATCAGCTTGAAGAGGTCCCACTATGATGATAGATAGATAGGTGTGGTTGTGAAAGAGGCAAAAAGACCAGAAAAAGATAACAAAGCAACTAAAACTTGAACATGAAACCAAGATATTTCTATGTCCGCTTAATTTCACGAGTGTTGGTGTGATTTATGAACACAAAATATGTAATATCACTTACTAAAATTGCCCAGTAAGAGTTAGCAGAATTGTGTCCCTTTTCTTACGCTGATTTCTAGATGTCCCACATTGAACCTTAGAGAGAATAGTCCTCATTCTTCTTTCCCCTTTCCCTGTTCTTTTTCTCTCAACCATTACACCCGAGAAGCCTGACAACTAAATCTATAAGCCAACAGTTTCCCTAAGTAGTGTAGTTTCCAGATAAGAACAATGTAAAAACTACAACATCAGAGCAGGAAAGAAATGTTTGCAGAACAATTATCTGAACTGGCATGTTGAAATTCATCTACATTCTTATTGATAGGTGAGACTACCTCAATTCACCATCTATATGCTACAGATGAAGAGGACAAGAACCAAAAAACCATGTAACTGAGTACAGTCAGTTGAGTTTTTCTGCCTACGATGGAAAGGTCTCTAATACACCATTCAAGCCCCTGTCAATGGTACACGAAGGACTCCAAGTTGGCCCTCATTTAAGGACTTCAATAAGTTTGGTGCTTGGCTACTGCTAATGGAGACTCCTATATTACTCCCCAAAGAAGATGACGCATTGCATCTAAATACTGCTCACACCTGACTGAATCATTGGGAAGAATGACCAATTTTTAGTGGCCCCTTTGTTGTCCTCAACAACACTCCCATTGGCCCACCAATCTGATTCAATATTCAGTTTACGAGAATCTCTTCCTTCACCATTGTCAAAGTTGAATTCTTTAATGGAACCAAGGGTAACAGATTGATGCTTCTGATGTTTGCACAACTCCTCCTCATCAATTGCAGCTTTTCCTGAGATATTATGTGATGTTTCCCCAGAGCAGTCCCCACAACTATGTCCCAGTTCACTTGAATTTTCCCCTTCAACTGTTGCCCCATTTTCCCAAGATTCTGCCATACATTTAACAGAAAGTGCTGGTTTCTCTTCCATGCACCTCAAGGCATTGCTAGCATTTAGCTTAAAAGAGGCTCTGCAATCAATGCCTTGATTGTTGAAATTTACATTGCCTGAATGTGGGTGTGATGCAACATCACAAAACTGGTGACTTGGATCAATTCTGAATGGTGCAGGCCTTACAGGATCTGGGGTCAAAATACTGGAACCTTGATGTGATCCCCACTTGCGAGTGGAGAGCTTATCAAGGTTAAACAGCTTTGGAGGATCACCCATTTGGAATTCAAGAAACTGAGGACCATCAGGAGTAAACTCACCATCAGGGAAAGGAGATGATGTCCCTGAACCTGAAATGCCTGAGCTAGGTGAAATCAAATGGCCTACTGGGCTTCCAGGATAAAGCTGATAAGACTGAAATTCATAGTTACATAATGGGAATCTGTGAGCCTCACCATTTTGGAGGCTAGGGTCAAGCAGCTGAGCAAAAGGTACCTCAGGTGAGGAAGGTGTGGTCAAGTGTACAGACTCTGCAAGAGGAGTGAAAGGAGCAGTTGATGGTTCAGTGGTGAAGGTTGAAAATACAGGTGGTGAGACTAACTGGGTCTCATGAGCATAGGGACCAATAGCAAAAATGGAGCTGGGTCCACTAGGAGAGTACATGTTGGCCGATATGGACAACCCAACTGGTGACTGTGCAGCAGAAGGAGGTTCTGATGGAAGGAACGACACAGGAGAAGAGGGAGGTGCCACAAAAGGAAGAACATTGACAGATGCTTGGGGTGGATTTTCTGCTGGAGCATCATTTCCCGGAGCTGATGTCTCAGGAACAAGAACAGCATGCCCAATTCGTTTCTTATGTCTTTGATACCCAAAACACCAGTATGCACTCCAGCGGCTTGCCCATCTCCTCTTCTGCAAGTGGAAAATAGTATAAAAATGTACATAATTTGAAAAACCACTTCAAATTAACACCAATCATTAAGAAAATCTCAATAGCATGGTTGTTTGAGCGATGCCCACACAGCTACACAGATCGGGATTCATTATGTCAATATAACTGGAAGCTAACACAACATCTCTAACTTCCTTACAGCATTAAAACTGTGCAAACGACTTGAACAAAAATGAAACAAGATCACAAAAGAAAAATATCATCCAAAACATGACACAGCAAATGGCTAGACAAAAAGCTAAAACAAAGACGTAATGTTAAGCCAAAACTCATTGGTCTAGTTCAAAAATCATTTTAGACCGCTTCTAAATTTTGGCAGATGCAGCTACCATCAATTATAATTAAAACAAAAACAAAAAAGTTCTTAGCTGAAAGTTTAGTTTTCCAGCATATCTTACATTACCAGAAAGCTTTTCCCATTTTGTTACAACAAAGCTGAACATTGGATTAAGAAGTCAATACAACAATAACAAAACAGATGCAATGCAACAATCAGATTTGTATATCTCGCAATCCTATCGAAAATTGGGATGAAACAATAACTCCCAAATTATTGCAAACAGATAGTTACAAATTCCTATATAGATCAGAAAATACATATCCTGCCAAGCACCTAAAAGATCAAAATAACAAAAGGACAACAGAGCCAAAATGACCAAACCCTTTCAATATTTAAGTTTGTTACATCAAATTTTCAAGACCTATTTAAAATTGGACAATCAATAACATCTCAGCAATACCCTGAATCCCCTATTCTTCTCACTCCTCCTATAGATCGTAAATTCTAAGTTAGATTAGCTTCCTTTCAAGATCAAACACATATAATAATTACTCCTTTAAGATCAAAACCTGCTCTTTCTTTATTCAAAAAAGAAAAAGATTGCAACTTTATGAACAAACACATGTAAAGATTACTCCTTAGGAACCAAAATCTGCCTTTCCTTTATTAGAAAGAAAGCAAAAGAAAAAGAAAAAGGATTGCAACTTGATTAACAAATTGATCACAAACAGATCAGCATATCAGTAACACAATCACAAAAAAGAAAAGGAAAGAAAATAATAATAATAATAAACATTGAATGAGTCCAACAAAGAAAAACCCACCTGAGACGTCGCTTGCGTCGTACGATTCTCCGCCAAGGCGATGGCGGAGGCGGCAGCGTTTATAGTCTCCAAAGGATTGTTCGAAGCTGTGGAGTCTTCATTTACACCTCTCATCTCCGCCGTTATTTCTTTCTCTTTTGCGCTTCTTTTTTTTTTTTTTTTTTTCCTTTCTTTCTTTCAAGGCAAACAAGCGCCGCCTAGCCTGCCCGTCTCCCCAGGAACAGTTATGAATTTTCTCGAGAAAATCGAATCCGACGGGAAGACCATAAAGAAAGTGGAGGGACTGATATATGTGTGTATTTACTTCATAATAATAATCCAAATATTGAAAAATTAAATATAGATTTATAACACTTCAGTCAATATTAAAATTTATTTTTTCCTTTTTTTTAAAAAAAAAAAAAAAAAGCATTCAAAATGCAATGCTTTTATGATTCAATAAGCTTCTAGTTAGACATTAATTACTTTTTTTTTTTATGTGAGATGTATTAATTTAATACTGTTAACTCCAATTTACTTCTTTACCCTTTTGTGATTGACTTTGAATTGATTTCATTTTCTTCGTCGCAATAATCAAATGGCAAACTCGAGGAAGTTTCATCTTCTTCATTTGTTGTTCCGAAAAAAAAAAAAAAAAAACTCCTTTATTTAATTGTTTAAGGTCTAGCAATTGTATTTTATTCTGAAACTTGTGTTTATAATTGTATAATTAATATTTCAATTAATTCAGAAAAATATTCAAACATTAATTTTAAGAGAAACAAAGTGTTTTTATTAAAAAAATTTACTAAATTATAGAATATTATCTTATTTTTCATCAATTTTATATAATTTAAATTTAAAATTTGTATTTAAAATATACACGTGAAATTCTAAAAATAAACTCCCGAGTGTTTAAAAAAGAGCATATAATAAATTTCTTGTTAACGTATAATAAAAAGGGATAGTTTTGTCCAATGAAAGGGAAAATAGAGGAAATTAATGGGATTGAGATATGGATTGCAAGCTTTAATTATTAATTATGGCAACTTACCGAGAAAACACATCTTAGGAAGTTGTGACATTGGCAAGAAAATTAAGTGCACGTGTGCGTGGCCTTTTCGTGCGTTACACATACATACATATATATATATATATATATATCCCAAAACCCACTCGGGCCATTGTGACTGAGACAGCTTGTGGGACCCCATCCTCCTCGTAAATTCTCACCACTTTAAACTAACTTGCATGTTTTAGTCCATACCCCACTTACCCAACATCTCTCTCTCTCTCTCTCTCTCTCTCTCTCTCTCTCTAACAAATTTATAAACCATTATTTTTTTCTTGTGATTATACCAAGACTGAAAAAACGAGGAGATTCAATACAATTGTAAGTTATTCTATTATGATTTAAATATTAAGTATTTCAAATATTGTTTATCTGTAAAAATAATTTGGGATTAAAAATAGTATATTTTATTTTTATTCAAATTTAATAATATAAAGATATCATACATTGGGAGGTCTTTTTATTAATATTCAAACCAATCTTAGAAAGTAATATGATTGAACAAATCACATAAATTAACTTTAGTGTGATTGCATGCACACTTGAGAACTAAGCAAATCTTTAAAGTTGAAGCATATATCTAATGGGCTATTAGCCTATGTCGATAGATACCTCGACCTAATCTTTCTATGAAATTTATGCACCTTGGAAAGCCTCTTTTAAATTTAAAGCCCTTTACACTTGATGCTGCAATAGAACCAACAAAAGCGAAAGTGCCTTTAATTCCCTAGCTAGCTGCTACCCTTGCACTGTTTATTATTATTATTATTATTATTATTATTATTATTATGATTATTATTATTATTATTATTATTATTATTATTATTACTATAGTTTTAAAAATTACATCCATCCAATAGTCCGATTGATGAATTAGTAATTTAAAGTTTAAATTAGTCTTTTTTTTAATATATAATTAAGTAATAAAAAATTGTTGAATGAATAATTAAATTAATAATTTGTTAAATTAAACATTTGTCTATATCAATATCAGATTCAATTATAAAAATTATGACATTCGATATATGACACCCACATAAGATAAGCATCTGGTGGGTGGGGGGATGTGATTATCAACTAGTTTAACGAGTAAACACTCTTGTTATTGTTTTTTCCGACACATTAATTGAATTTTTTTTTTCCAGACAATTAGAGATAGGAAAGCTATAAAATAAAATAAAATAAAAGTCGTCCCCTTGTTGTATAACAGCCTGTTGATGAGACATGATTCATCCCATCATGTAACGAAGTAAAAAATATGCCATCATATGCTACATCATGGATCCATGCTAGAGATTCTTAAATATGGCTTGCCTTAACGCCTACTTGCTTTTTACCCCCACCCCACCAATTCCCTAGCAAATCTCGTAATGTGGTCATGGTGATGATTCGTTTATTCAATGGTGGCTGCCGTTTTTCAATTATTGGACCTGCAAGTCAACCCATTACCACTAGGTCAAAAGAAAGGAAAGCTATGCTTAAGTTGGAAATAAAGGACTGGAGGGAAGTGATAAGAAAAAAATAATAATAATAATAATAAAAAGATTTTCTTTTATCATGCTCGGAGGAAAAAGAGAAACTTTTTGAATTATATATATAAATAATTAAATGATTAATAATCACAGTCTAAAAGGCATTAAACTTTAGCTTAATAATCACGTGCAATGGGGGAAACATGCTCCACATTCCCATAGACACCAAGGAATATAAAGTGGGCCTTGATAATCTAAGGTAATTACGCAGTCTCAACGGTGATCATTGACAGTGTTGATCCATCATTTCTAGTCCATCAACAATATTACAGAATCATACACTTTTTTATCTATCAAAGTGCAATCAAATAGATTTGGTTCCTTTAAGATAACTAATCAGTGAAAATATGATAAAAATTTCCAAAGAATTGTTATTTTCATGTCTGACTTTATACACATCAAAATTATTGTTTTATATGTGAGAATCGGCATTTAAATATCAAATTTCCATTCATGCCAAAAGAGTTTACAGGATGGTAGTGACAGAAAGGTCTATCTATGGTGAGAGCAAAGTGGATGGTAGTTCACAAAGGAATACGTTTGATTGTTTCCCACAATACCACCGGCGCAGGAACTGATCTAAGGTGCATGTTGTGCATTTTATCACTTCCCTCTATCCCCATTAGCATGGTGGAAGTAACCCCACCTCACTATGATGGAGTGATGGCCAAGGCAGTGAAGTTACCAACTTATATATATATATATATATATATATATTTATATATTTAAGTATTTTATTTTGATAATGGGAGAGCTTTTAACCAATTTCATTCAACCACTGCTTCTTAAATCTACTTTGAACCTGTTCGTCATACTTAGTCCAACAAATATAAGTGCAAACAACGCCACCTGTAGGATACCTTAAGCAGTCGTCTTGAACAGGTTCCAATTCATTGTTATGCTTTCTCTGTTAATTTTCAGCCACCCTTTACTGTTTTGTTGCTTGTGGTTCACAGGCTTCAGAATCTGATTGAACAGTGAGTTTTGGTGGTGAGGACTCTGCCTCCACTGCTTGCTATTTCAGGAATGCGTGGAAGAAGTCATTTTCAGGGTCATTGCTCGCCAAAAGCATGGACATAAATACACTGGCCAAAAGTGTAAAGCATGTCTCAAATAGATTTTGAGGCTCCAAATGCTATCTACTATAGCACATCCATTATGGTACTTAGCATCTAGTAGAACTCCAATTATTACTTATCAACAAATATCATAAATCCAGAGATTTCACATGATGAAATAAATTAAGAAAACTCGGGCATCACGTGGGATAAAAATAGCTAAGTTAGATTTAATTTCGTGAACGTGTCCATTTAATATAACTGGATCTCAAAACCAAGTTCAATAACCGATTCTATGAGGCAATACAAGTTTGTTCTCCATGCTCATCCTTGGTCTTTATAAATACATACTTATTTGAGTTTTTGTTGATGATGACAGCTGCTAATTCCCAAGGATTCAAGCAGCTAAGCTTTTTGAAGCAATCTCAAACACATTCTCAGACAACCCATTAGTAGACATTATCATCTCCAGTTGCGCCTGCAAAACAACCAAGCCAAACCAACATTAAATACATGAAAGAACCATTTCCAAACCTCAAAATAACTTTGATCCTTGCCCACATCAATAACCTCTTTTGGTTCTCAAGTGAGGCTCATAATAAAAATTATTAGCATGCGAAAGTTTAAACAAAAGTTGCTAAAAATGGGCGCTAGTTAGTCACCTTGGCAAGTTTTTGCCGGGTTTCATCATAGCGTCTCCATCTTGAGAATGCTGACACAATACGGGAAGCCACCTGCAATTGAGATACACAGAGAAGAAGTAACTAAAGAGCACTAGCATAAAATTAGTCATAAATGTATATGGATAATGGCAATTAAAACAGACCTGAGGATTTATCTTGTCTATCTGCACCACAATATCTCCCAAGAATTGGTAGCCTGATCCATCCTTGGCATGGAAATTCACAGGTGAAGCGCAAAAGCGTCCAATGAGCGAATACACCTATCACAAAAAAAGATTCAATTCAACAGAACTTTTAGAGAGTAAAAAGAAGTACATGGGTTTCCACATATGTATACAACCAATCACTTACCTTGTTTGGATTACGGAGGTCAAATGCAGGATGATTAATGAGTTTTCGTACATTCTCAACGTTTCCAGGAATGTTAGATGAAGCTTGAAGAGCAAACCATTTTGTGACCACCTGATGGAAAGAGAACAGAGATTAAAGAAGTGTCAACTGCAACAATCTTAAACTGAAATCTACCATAAGTCCAGATACACCTAATTAAGCAGAATATCACAAACAAAGAATGATTTATAAAGCACTCAATGATAAAATGTACTTTTAGGAATCCACATCAAAATTCCCTGATTCTCCTGCCACATAACATGGCTAGTTATAAAACAACTCCAGTTAAGTGCAATAATGTGTTAGAAGCACAACTAGTATTTTCTAAAAATATTCCCTGTTCTTCTCGACACCAGAGCAAAAGCACACAGGTTCATTAAAGTAATCAACAAGCTGTTGGGATTAGAAACTCACCAAGTAGTCATGTTGCCACTTGGTATAGAAGTCAGCCAAAACTTCTTCACGAGTTTTGCCAGGATTTTGAGCAAGGGCTGCCAAAGCTGCAAATTGGTCTGTCATATTTGTAGCAGTTTTGTACTCGTGCAAAGCAAGTTCAATGAACTCCTGCTCTTCAAGTGATGCAAGATATGCTGCAAAGTGTCGAAAAAGACATATAATTATTACATATTAGCTTGACATTGCCATGTCCAAAGTTGAAAGCGATGATACTGACCAACAGCAATATTCTTTAAAGCCCGCCTAGCCATACTAGGATGGTTAAAAACATACTGGTCTGTGCTCTTATTGTTTTCAACCTGTGAAGCATGGAAAGTATATTCATCAACTCTGATTAATAACCACATGGAAACATTGAAAAGAGTCCACCAAGCATTACAACCAACTCAAGCAACCAAACAGAAGATGGCATACAGTGCTCATAAACTCTGATTTTAGTTCAGAAGCAAGCTGCTTCCTAATGAAAGTTCTAACAGCATGAACTGCATCTGGATCTGCAACGTCCATCATGTCCATTATTTCTCCTTCACCAGGAAGAGTAATTGCCTGTGCAATGAATTCCTGTGTAACATAAAAACATCGAAAGTCAATTAGAAATGTACAACTGAAAGAAAAGGTGAAAGAAAAAAGAGAAGCAAAAAATTATCGCACTTTGTCCAAGCTTGCATTGCAAAGTATGCTTCTGAGACCATGCACAAAATTTGGATTCAGAACAAGGGGCTTTTGCTGCTGGAAATCAGCCACTAAGCTGAGCATCAGCTTCCTTGCCAAGACCTGTCCAGCCTCCCAGCTAAAAGAGAATCCACAAAATAAAGATTAATCAATAACTCTACGCAACCATTTTGACTATGCACAATAAAAGTCTAAATGCCTTAAGCTCGAACCGGTTGAACTCATCGGAATCATGAGCCAGGAGGAAAAACAGGTCAACATCAGAGAGATCAGATTGAAGCCTGATAGGAGCACTATAACCACGCAATAGAGAAGGAACTGGCCGCTCAGGTATATCAGAGAAGACAAATTCTTCCTCTTTCTGCCCAACAACACATGTTTCATCAATGAAAGTGAGCATTATATAAATTCTTTTTCTTTTTCTTTTTCTTTTTCAAGAAAAGAAAATGATGGTTATTTTATATTGCAGGTAGACTTTTGGATCTAGCAGACAGCACCACTTCCTTGTAACCAATATGAGGCCATGCTGCCTCAATATTCTAACAAAACTAATCTCCCATGCTTTGAAAAAAGCCATTAGTTGTGATATATGGCATAACCTATAAAAGTCCAATATCAATGCTTGACCAGTTCAAATGAGAAGAAATAAAACAGGGACATTAACAATTTAGTGAACTCATATGCTATCCAAGAACAGAGTAGCTTTAAC
The DNA here is from genome assembly GCA_021464305.1 of Kandelia obovata. NCBI lineage: Eukaryota > Viridiplantae > Streptophyta > Magnoliopsida > Malpighiales > Rhizophoraceae > Kandelia > Kandelia obovata. The sequence goes on from JADCRA010000363.1 coordinate 3,192,769, forward strand.
TTATGAACATGGAGGAAGCATGCATCCAACACAGGGATCACCACTGACCTTGGTTACTCTAAGGATTGTGGTATAAACTGGCTGATTGTTGCTTGCAATGGACTGCAATGTCCCATCGTGATATACAGAGAATAGGGGCATATCCTTTCCACTTGAATCTAGCAAGCCTAATGCCATGGGAATGAACATGGACTCTTTAACTGGTTGCCCTGGAGTTGGTGGCACCTCTTGACTGTGAGATGTCCCATTGACAACCTATGAGTGATAATGTAGGACCACAAAAGGAAGACCAGTTTTTACAACAAAATTCAAGCATATATACCTAAACTTCAAGGAGAAAGTACGAGCATCGGCATTGTAAGATGAAGCAACTTTAACAATAGGAGTGCCTGCTTGGGAGTACCTGTAATATTCACAGTATTCCAACTCATAAGTATTAAAACAAGTAAGTGGAAATCCAACAAAAAACAGCAGATCCATACCATAATAAGAAATTAGAAAAATCTGCACCATTTGCATCTCTCATGGCAGCAAAGAAATCTTCACAGGTTACAGCTTGACCATCATGTCTCTGAAAATAAAGATCCATGCCCTGAAAAATGGCCAAGGTGAATTAACATAACTGCCCCAGATGAGCAATTTAAAAGTACAACAATGTTCCTCATATCCCATAAGTGTTGATTCCAGCCTCAGACATTTTTTTCGTTATACCTTTCGAAACCCCTGACTCCCCAGTAGAGTCTTGTACATCCTAACAACTTCTGCTCCCTGGTAAACAAGAGTGAAGAATAAGCAATCGGCAGACTAATAATACTACTTGTCCACTACACCTCATAGTCAAATGCCAGTAAGAAGCTCAAACCTTTTCATACACCTGTCAAAAGGAAAAATGCAACAATCAAGAACAAATAAGAAATCAGATAGCTGATCCACAAAAGGAGAAAACAAAATTAAATAACTACAATATAACCAATTTTGGAAACATACTGTCACTGCAAGTTGAAGTTGGTGAATAGACCCACATGAGAATTGATTCCGCGTCATTGCAAAGAAGGCCAAACATCATCATAGTTATAAGAATTAGCAATTTCCAAAGTCAGTAAACTTGGATGTTTTCCAGGCATCATAGGTAACAAAAACTTACCAGTGTAGAAGTTGTCCATCTGAAAAACAACATTAAGCAGTCAGCAATTATCATACACAGCCATAGGTTGCAGTTAACTAAGATTTTAAGCAAGTTGATAACGTAAAAGGACAGTATATTCTGATAAAGACATTGAGTACAGACCTTGATGTAAGAATGAGGTCGAACAGGATGAGCCATGGGACCAGCATCCTGTATTATTCCAAAGCAGAATTCTCAGATATGGTGTGGTAGACAACATTCAATTCAACCAATGAGGAAAGAATACATACAATCAACTAGATGATATGAAAAGGAGGAAGAAAGAACCTGAGGGAACTGATAATTGCGAAGTTTTGACACATCAGCTATCCTCTTCACAGTACGGCTTCCCATGTCTGATGAAAATTCCTGACAACAATGAAAATTTTCCAATGCTCAAACAAAGAGGATGCTGTAGCAGAAATACGATTGCAGAACTTGTTAGAAAGCAAGGAGGAGATTTATACTTGATCCCGGAACACAGTAAGTCCTTCCTTCAAGCTCAGCTGGAACCAGTCACGGCAGGTCACCCTGCATTTACAATTAAATACACAAATTTTATGCACACGATAAATTTTAGGACCTGAAAAGAGGAACAGAACCAAAACGGAATGCATTTATGTAGAGAAGAATAAGTATTTTGTGTACAAATGGAAAACCTGTTCCCGGTCCAGTTGTGGAAATACTGCATAATGAAAGAGGATACAATTGTAGTCAGAATAAGATATCTCTAAATGAAGAGTACAAAAAATAGAATTTCATGTCTTATGTGATATATATAGTGTAACAGACCTCATGACCAATAACTCCCAAAATTGCTGCATAGTCTCCATCTGAAGCAGTTTCAGGAGATGCCAAAACAAGTTTGGAATTGAAAATCTGTTGGGAAGAAACAGTAATCATTCCAATATGATACAACAATTAAAACTATAATTACCAATGATGACCTCAACCAAAAATAATGAGGCATACATTAAGGCTCTTGTTCTCCATTGCTCCCCTGACAAGCAACAAAAAGAAAGGATCAATTATTAGGCATACAGAAGCAAAATAGTATTAATTGGTACTGCATAGGCAACTCATGTCAAGTTCTACCAAATGAAGAATGCAACTTACATGTTAAAATCTGGGACAGCAACTATATTGAAGAGATCCAGATCATACTCGAGACCAAATACCTGTTTCAAACAATAGTGCAGTACACCTTAAAAACCAATACTGATAAGATGATACGGAGATTATGACAGGAGCAAGCATCAGCACTAAAGATACAGACATCCTCATCCCATTTCATTGCTGCTTTAAGTGAATACATGGCATGTGCAGTCTTGGGCAGATCTGGTGCTGGTGTCCAGATTCTCAGCAAAACTTTTCGACCAGAGCGGGTAACAAATGTGTCATCTCTGCTCTCCAATGGTCCAGCAACTAAAGCAAACAAATAACATGGTTTCTTAAAAGGATCCTCCCAAAGAGCATAGTGCCTACCACCCTGCAATGAACAAAGGTGAGTGCAACAGACATTGAAACCCTACTTTTGGAGAGTTGATGCTGAAATCAGAGCTATGCCAACTACTGGCGAAACTAACCTCCAGGTCACCTTGTTCAATAAGGTTTCCATTTGAAAGCAATACAGGATACAATGATTTATCAGATTCAATCCGACACCTGTATTTTGCCATTATGTCTGGGCGGTCCTGTTTGCAAAATGCATCCGTTTGAAGTCAAATCAGATTTGTGCAACATGAATTAACTGGAAAATTTTCTCCAACTCTATGCTTCAATGTATTAACCTGATAGAAAGTAATTTTACGGAAGCCCTCTGCTTCACATTGGGTGCAGAAATTTCCTGATGACTTGTAAAGTCCCTAAAGAGATAACAGACAGGTTTTGTAAGGTATAAAGAACCATGCATCAGAAGCATTTGCAGAGAGAATAAGTTTCACCTCTAATGATGTGTTGACCTCAGGATGGATCTCATTCACAATTTCCAAAGTAAATGTACCGACAGGTGGTGATTGGATTGTTAGATGGCGAGAGTCCAACTGGTAATCTCCATCCTGGTAGTTTTTTTTTTTTTTTTGGAGGGAGGGAGCATGTGTTATTGGAATTAAGAGTCAGTCAAGTTGACCTCATTTTGCCTGGAAGGGCAAGCCCAAGACAATAATTTGGAGGCTAAAACTAATTGCTTACCTTCAGTTCCTTGTCATTGACCTTAATTGAAATTAGCTTTAGATCTCGTCCATCCAAAACCAGTGGATATGAAGGACCTGTTTGGAAACAGAGACACCATTGCTAAGGCCTAAACTTTTCCATTATGGAAACAACACTGGGAACCATTTCCCATCAATATTCTTACCTTCAACTCTGGGGAAAACAGTTATTTTCGAACTAACAATCGTTTTCTCCTCTCCAAGCAAAAAATTCAAGTCCACCTGAAGTTGCAGTGCAATAAGTACACAGAACAAAATCAATAGTGTCACAATGTCCATTGGTCCTAACAGTAGATAGAATGAACAAGCTTATCAATACCGTATCAAAGTAGTAATCAGGCAACTTGTAATCCTTCAAGAAGATTTCTTTAGGTGCATCCATATTGGATTCTTCAACTTGCTTTGGTAAGGGTTCTGTGGCAACAGAACAAATTAGCCTACTGCTGTCTTGTTTAGCCTTCTGAAACATGAAAAAGCACAACACAATCAGAACAAATTTTATTACAAGGAAATAAAATAAAATCATTCTCTTCATCATAATGCGAGTGGACGTGCACACATATTTGGACCTGCATGCCAGTGTGCGCACACTTTAAAATAAACAAAAAGAAACCAATTCAAGGTAGCAAAACTCACATATAATGCAGAGTATGGAAACAAATATCTCCTTGGCAATGTGACCTGGGTCCACAAATACTGATATTAGAATTTGAAAACATTTATGAGTCAGAGTTTCAAATGCATGAAAAAAGGTAAAACCACTCAGATTTCAAGTTCAAAAGAAAGAGAAATGATAAGAACCTCTGAACTGAGAAAATGCCTGTATTTAGATAAATTTTTCCCTGAACTGTTAAAGGAACTAGCTCGGCCACCAGACCGAATCTGCCAAAAGCCAGATACATCCATGAACCAATAGAATTTGTAACACACGTTACAAAGGAAAAAAAAAAACATTGCAAAACCTGGAAATCCTTTACAAGCAATAAACTAAACCAATGAAACAGACAAAAACCACACTATCAAAATGATTATATATAAATAAATCCGAGTAATCACCGGAGCAGTGGAGATTAAACCCAAGAGACCGGTCCTTGAAAAACACGAACTTTTGCAAGGAAGAATCAACCGAGCCATTAAAAACCGAAGATTTCCTATACAAACTACTAAGATCTGTGTTCTATCGGAAAATCAAAGCCACCCTGAATAGTCAACCGGGTCAGACGTTTCGATGCAAATAAAAACGACCCAGGTGATCAGAAAGCCACCAAAATCCCTCTAAACCCACCCCCCAAATCCAAGAAGACCCACAAAAAAGAAAACAGGGCAGGTGCAGAGGCAGAGGCAGAGGCAGACAGAGTCGCCACCATATGGGGTTCTTATAAAGGATATAGATTTGGATAATTCAAAATATGGACAATAAAATTTTTGAAAATAAAAATAAATAAAATAAATAAGCAAGAAATACAAAGCATTGGAGATCAACCAGAACAGGGAAGGGAAATTGATAAATTTACCTGGCTGTGAAGATCAATTGAAGAGTAAATTGAAGAACAGATGATTCTTGGGAAATATAACCTTTGATGATGAGTTATATAATAAAAAAGATGCTCTCACATCAGATCATACTTGCCCCCACAAACATGTGGAATTGATTCGCCTAAATTATCCCCCACAAATTAAATTAAAAAATAATAATTTACTAACCTGAGTGATTGATGGGCGTGTCTTTTATTCTTTTTGCTCACTTTTGACACTTCCCTTGACAAAATATGGTAAGAAATTTTTATATATAGAAATACAATTTTAAATTTAATAATATTTTAACAATAAATTATGTTTAATAATTAATATTATATGTTGTAATAATAATAATAATAATAGTAATAATAATTTTTTCTTTTTGAAATATTTTGATTTAATAATTGGTTTGGTGTAGCAATCTTCAAAAGAAACAAGGGTCACATCCTGGGCTGTCTTTTTCATTAAGGTATGTAGTTTCTGATTGCCGAAGGTCAAGTGAACTGATGATATGTGGCCCACAATTAAGGTGGGTTACAAAGCCTTTGATCAGTTTCTTGATTTTTATTATTTGGGGCCCTAGAGGGAATTCTAGCCGAATGCCACCTTAACTGAAATACCCCAATTGACATTCTTTCTATGTAATTTAAAAAATAATAATAATTAAATGTATATAAATTTATTTATATTTTAAAAAACATGAGACACTACAAAGTCATAATGTTGTGGTAACTCAAAATTTAATTCACATTTCTTCACTTTTTTTTTTTCTTTTTTATGCCCCTTTGATTAGTAAGTAAGATGAGAGATATATAATATATACAAATGGTCCCTGTAAGAAAACTCTCCAACACTCCTTACTACATATAATTTTCTTGAAGGACTTATATTTCATTTTTATCGATATTGAAATTTAAAATATCTTTTAGATTAAATCACATTATATATATTAATTTCAACTAAATTTTAAATTTTAAATCTTTAATTTAAAATATAATTATAATACGAGTGAGTGATTTGACTTATGAGGGATGTCATGGAGATGAGGGGGAGATTTGAGTCCAAGCATTTGTCAACCCCAGTTGAGAAGTTGTTGGACAAGTCGTTGTGTTGGAAACCAATCCAGACGAATGATCTGATAAGGGGGACAATATGCATTGGAAATTCAATTTGTGTTGGAAAACCAATCCAGACACTGTCAAACTCTAAGCAGACTCCCCAGGCTTGTAGCCAATTTTCATATCCAAATTTCACCATACTTAGATACAGAAGTCTGGAGTAAAACAAATGCAGACATACATTTCTGAGGCAGTTTCATTACTAGTTTTACTGATGATCATCTTTCGGATAATTCGATTTATGCTCAGGTGTTCCCATGTTGGGTTTGTCTTACCTTTTCTCGTTGCCTTGAAAGGTAGCACCATATTTTCTTCCATGTGAGAACTTTTCACATTATGCTTCTTGGTCGCATTAGTATTATGCAAATCTAAAATCATTCAAAACACACTCTTTGAATCAAAATAAAATAAAATAAAGTAAAATAAAGAGGATAATGCAATGTAGGTGCAAAAGGAGCCAAGCCATTTAGTAAAAGTTAGCGTCTTTAATATCGTTCCAAATAAACCTCTAGATGCAGAAGAATGTTGGAAAACACCAACCCTTGGCATGGACTTAAAAGGAAGGAAAGTACGAAGGAGACTTTATTTTGAAAATGCTGACAAACCGTACAGAGTCTCCTTTGTTTACCGATTTCATTTGTGAAACAATGAAACAAATGAATCCATGAACATTTACAGAGTTAAGGAAAACAGTGCAAGAAGTAAAATGGCCACAGTTCGAGACAACTGCCAAGCTAGTAACTGTAACCCCATGAAACATGGCGGTAAAGCATTCAGAACCAAGAGAAAAACGGCAGCATACAACAACATAAAGTAACTACAAGTTCAATGGGAAAGAGGTGCCATTTGCGCGCAGTTCTCTCATTCTTCCAAGTTGTAGGTCAATTCCGAGCCATGAGATGGCAGCATGAATGTAATCCAACTGGGCATCCTCTTGAACTGAGATTTCAGAGGTGTTTTCCCTGTATTCTGTGCCAAATTCCCCTACATTCATCAATAACTGCAACTGGCTTGCTCCACTGCCCTCTTACTGCATCTTCTCAAAATTGTATTGACAAAAAATGTGGTCGTCTAATCCACCCAAATTTTCAGGCCAACAAACTATGCTGTGATGTTACAAAGGAAATAAGACTTGGGCGAATTTTCAAGACTGTCACTGAGATTACTGATAAAAGGTCTGACAACATTGAAACTGAATCTATTGAAAATCAGTGCACTGCTTATTTTCTGAACATATCAACTCATCAGCACCAGGAAACTTGGCTGCTACAAGCCCATAACTGTAAGCAAAGGACCCAAAATCTGAGTTGTCATCATCGCTGTCAATTTCTTTTGGGGTCACACGATTTTGGTAACTTCTGCGCCGAACAAGAAATACATTGAAGTAATAGCTCACCAACTCTTCCCTTGTTCTTCTAGGAAAATAACTGTATGCATGATCCCAGAGGGACATGCCTAGTGATGGGGGACTAGACCTTACCATGTCTTTAAATCTCGTTTCTTCTTTTACAGTCCAACTGAGTGAAACTTCCTCACCCATGCAATTGAATCCCCAATGGTAAAACACTAGGCCAAGTTCAAGCTTCAATTTCATTCTTTTCTCAGCAATGTGAAATCTAACACATACAACGGAGCCTGGAACTGGACAGCTGCAAGAATCAGGTCTTCCCATTCCAATAGGAACCAATTCAACTTGGGCCCTTTGGTCTCCATGTTCACAAGGCCAGAATGGTGTGCCTAGCCATTTAGATTCACTCTCAGAATCCATGCCAATCCATTCAGGGACTTCAGCTTGAAAGCGAGGACCCACAGCCACATGCTTATGGAAGTGCTCTCCAGATTGACCCAGGGTTATTCTTGTGGGTGATAAATGCTTAGTCTCACTTTTTTGCACCTTAGAGCCATTCTCAACCTCTGTTTTTGGATGACTCATTGGGCTACTCTCAGGGACTGAAAATGAATTGCAATGAGAACATAAATGATGTTTAACCAAAGGATCAAGGCGCTCACTGCATCGTGACCTATCTGCAGACTGGTCACTTAGAAAATTAACTTCCTCATACATGGAAGGATGCATCTTGTGCTTGTTCTGAAAGTTCAAATATATTTTTTTAATGAGAACAAGTAATGGCAATGGTGACATCAATAGAGACTCCTAGAGACCTGAATATGATAGCTAAGTGATTTCATCTGATTTGACTCATTCATCAAATCAATATAAACGAGGCTAGTCATTTCAATCTTATTGTGGCTTTCCTAGTATGGTTGGATAGGTTCATTAGAAATTGTTAGGGGGTCAGAAAAGACAGACCTAGACTACTCAAATTTCTGCAATTGGATGGCATTACACAGATGGAAATATAGTCATAAAAGGCATTTGTGGCAGTAGAAATCACCTGCCATACCCATTAATAAAACCAGCAACAGAGCCAAACTTGGCCATGCTTACATGATACATGCAAGTCAAGTTTATAACGTTTACTTTTAAAGCATCTGTAGCAAACTGAAATTCATATGCATCACTAAAGATAAATCATTTCAAAATGCACTGAAGTAATCTGTTGACCACAATTAATCAGAAAAAATTTTAAGTCACTGACTGATGTTGAGTGTGACAGAGCACTCAAACAGAAAAAATATGCCACTTCTTCAAAAGTACTGCTGTGGGCACACACTCTTGTACAAAGTTCACAGTTTTCATAATGAGAATATCAAACAAAATTAGGCAAATATATTGAAAGTTTTCCTAACTGTAAACCCCAGTTTGGTTGTTGTTTCAATTGATCAAATTAGCCAACAACTAGGATGAATTCTGATTGGACAAATTATCTGAAACTGCAGTTCAATGGGCTAACAGTAAATTGCAATAACTGTGGATGACATGTTTGAATTTGGGTAACCATTGTTTTGTTCTATTTGACAGATTGTAGAATGCCAAGATGTTAATCTGTTAATAGTAAGAATCCCAAATAAAATTTTCAGACTAACAATATGTCAATCCATTATGAGTAAGATCTCAAAGCATGAAATAATGGTGCAAGGAAAACAAGTAAAATTGGGAGCAGAAAGAACAATTAAACACAAACAAGCTGAATCATGACAACTATCTTATGCATGTGAGAATTATCAGTTGACCAGAATCTTTACCAAGTGCACAAAATGTTTTGCAGAATAAAAACCCAATAAGAGATGTTAACTGCCTACTTTGGAATTGAAACATGCAAATCAAAAACCTTTGAAGCATACCTGCAGAAGTGAACCTTTGGCGTTTGAACTAACCCACCTTCTTCGTAACAAACTGTCTCGAGCCCGAATGGCCTGGACCCACAGCTCCTGGCCCTGGCCTGCATGATTCTTCCATTTAGATGGTGGAGGTATTCTCCCAATTGATGGATCACAGGGACATTTTGCAATCTGGATCATCCAGTTTAACATTCTTGATAGAGATTCACGTTTCCTTTTACGTGAATTGAACTCTTTTTTAGTGGTAACAGGGTCCATGATCATGTCATCATCATCATAGTTATCGTTGCAACATGGTTCTCTGATGATATCATTGCAAAATTTTTCATCATTGTCATTACACCTATTTTCCAAAGGGTTAAACTTTTTATTCACATCTTTGTCGACTAACAAACAATCATCCCTCTTCCCAGCATCCGCATTAATGTACTTTCCATTTTTCTTGCATCCTAATGAATCAAGCCTATCATGCTTCCCCGTTTGATCATAACCATGGGGTAACAAAGTCCTGCACTTCTCTAGTTTCAAAGGTGGAAAAACAAAATTAACATCACTTTGACGCTCTCCATTTTCTAGTACCTGATCTTTACATCTCTCCTTCAGCCATTTTTCCAACTCATACAAGTACTTAAAATAAACTAATTTAACTGAAGCTGAAGCTGCGACATCCAAATCTAATTCTTTCACCACCAAGTTCCAAAACTCATTCGCCATGTCAAACCCACCGCTCTTTCTCACTATCCAAAGCAGCTTAAACAAATCTACGGATTGCCCATTACCCAGCAATACTGGAATAGGCCTAATACAACCCCTACTGATAGCCTCATCTAAAAATGCTGAAAGAACCTGATCAAACAGGCATCTCATTCTAACCCAGTATTCATCATCAAAATCATCAATAACACTGCCATCTTTTGCATGATTAGCATCTTGGCCAAAAAAACCACCTTGATATCTATTTATGATATCAGCAAAGTCTAAAGCAGACCCATTTGTTAAAGATGACCATCCTTCCATGAACCTCGATCCTTTTCTCCTTTCTTCCTCACTTGAACATTATTATAATCACAAACAAACATAAAGTTACAATCTTTGTTCCTTCTCTTTTGTGCTGCTAACACAAGTTGGTACAAAAAAGGAATAGAAAACAGAAAAATACAAACAACTAAAAGGGAACTAAAAGTTGACAAAATTATGATGATATATGGGAAGGCATATATTGGTATTAAGGCACGGGTGGAGGCAAGCTTAGCGCTATTTGGCTTTAAAGATGTTACCTTTTTCTTTCTGGGTCTTGAAATGAATTTGCTTTCCAGGGTTTTGCCTTGTAAAACTGATAATATGAGGGCAAGTGTCAAGAGAGGGGACAATAATAAGAGAAGGGACAGCCGAGATTAAGGTTGGGAAGGTGTTGTATTGTGAAATATGATTAGCCTGTGTTGCCAGCTCACAAAATTGGGAAAGCAAGGAGAAATTGGATCTAATTGAAGAGATAAATGAGGATAGTAGGTGAAGAAGAGGAATCGACTAGGGCAATTTCATCAATGACACAAAAATTTTCTTGTTTACTGTTCAATTATATTTATTTAATTATTTAATTATTATTATTATTATTATTTAACAGAAGATTTGTAATAGGTAAACCAAACTGACCTCAAATGGTTGAACATTTGTAGCTGATGGCTTAGCTTCAAGATCTGTAATTACAAGAAGACAGGCCAGAATAAGTGGGAGATACTTGGGTTTATGGAGGGCTTTCTCTGGGATGATTTTTATAAGAGTGAAGATTGTATAATAATAAGACAATCTAACTAGCTTTTGTTTATAGTTTTAAGTGAAGAGTTTTTTAAGTCAAAATTCCCTTTTGGGCCTCTCCGAAGAGAAAAAGAAAATATTAATGAGATTCAAGAATGACATGAACCATTCATATTAGGGTGAGAGATCAAATTAAAAAAAGAAAAAGTAGTATATAGTATCATTTCATTTTTAGATTTTTAAATAAAAATGAAGAAAATAATAAAATAAGAATATCATAGTTTGATAATTCATCGAATATTTTTTTGAATCAATAATTTATGCATATATAAATAATAGGATTCAATTTAGTTAGGCTGTTTTAAAATCTTGAATCTGTTGTAGTTTGGATTGTAGATTATATTGGTTTGATTTTAAGCAGATGAACAAACCCTAGTCCCAAAGATTAACGCTTTGCTTCCCAACAATATTATGGAGAGAAGAAAGAGAGAGAGGAAAATGAGAGAGAAAAAAAATATTACATATATATATAAAAGAAAAGAATGGGGTGAAGAAGAAAAATAAAAATAAAAATTATATATATATATATTATGATATTAATTTTATTTATCTAATCAATGTTATATTATAAATATTAATAGTGAACTAAAAGAAAAAAAAAAGTATTTTGAATAAGCAGAAAGTAAAATAAAAATAAAAATGTCACCCACCTAGTCTTTACTATGCAAACATTTATTATTGTCCTTTGTTTATACTATTTTTTATATTAAAAAAGATAAAAAGACAACCTCATATTTCATTTCTAATAAATAAAAAAATACAAGTATAATGGTTTTTTTTTTTAACAAATATATCATAGGAATCACAAGTTCCTTCTCAATTTTGAAGAGAACGAACTGTGAATAATTTTAGATTTTTCTCACATCCATGTGAAGCCCAAAACAAGTGCAACTCACTTACCTTTTCTATCCCTTTTCGGCTCTCCCTCACTTCCTTTTCCCTCCTCCCAAGCAGGGTTTAAGGGCTAAAAACAAGAGACCAACATGGCAGGAAGCCAAATCCCGAGGTTGCTTCTAAATTAGGTTATAATATATGTGTGTGTGAATAAGTACGTCACCGCCATTTGATGGGTGATCATAAAGTATATTACTTTCACCTCGTGAATATAATTGGTTCATCTTCCAAGGTTGTGAAAAATAGAAGCTTGCATGTAGTGCACTAGCATTTTATTTTTGTCTTTTTTTTTTTTTTCCTTAGCCTTGTTGCATAAGATGTGGATTTACAAGTGAAGCAAATGTGGGAATTGGGATGAATATGACAACAAATCATACATGCCAATAATTGATAAATACTTGTATTGGGGGAGGGGGAGGAGGAGGGGGGGGGAATCAAATAGAGATGGAACATGATTGATTTTTAAAATTTCAATTTTCAGAAAAAATAGATTTAAGTAACTTCTTAAATAAATTTCTTTCTAATGCTTTCCCAAGTTGGTAATAAATTTAACTTGGGAGATTCTTGACTTGACATTTTGAGATTTTAAATCTTGCTTTGATTAAAGGTAATCAAAACTTTATCCTATTCTCCATTGCTTGACTGCACCGCATGCTACCAAACATTTGTTAGCTAAATACATCTGACATTCGTCTGAGGAATCTAAGACCAGGTTCTGTCCATGTACCATGTCGTGATGTTTTTACACGGAAAAGCTTAAATCAGTCCTTAATAAACTGATGATTGAACTGATGTCAAAGCTCTATGCATATAATCTTTTAAAATACTCAGCAAAAGTATGCAAGATTTTCGTTAATCAAATCCTTGGAAGAAAAAGAGGAAATATTCATTTACATGGGAAAAGAAAATGTTCCCAAGAACTTGCCAATTGCAAATATAATATTCCCAAAAATGACAGAAAATTCGCTGGCTTTTACCTTTTTCTTTGGGTTATGTCAACACTGCCAATATCGAGTCCACTGCGGCTAGACCTGACCCTGGTTCCGATTCAAACCAGGGCCGGACCAGGGTCAAACCGGAACATGATCCATATTCTGGTTAGAATCATAACCAGGGACGGGGCTGGTTCAGTTAAAGGTTTGCTCTTTTTTTGGAACAGAACCGGCAGAAACCAAGTCAAGGAGCCGCCATTAGGCGGTCTGGTCTTGGTCCTTCCCTTCCCCGGAACCAGAACAAGACCGGGGTCAGGTCTACTACAGCCAATGTCATTATAACAATTAACAACTTTACAAATAAACCAAATCATTGACAAAATAAGTAGAAAACAAAAGGAATGGAATAACAATCCTGAAGAAAATTGGCTTTCTTTGAACAAGAGTCGTGCAAACCAGTAAATAAGAGCAAGTCAAGAAGGTTATCCTTAATGTTAAAATCATATAAGTATTATTTACATGAATGCTATCTCAAAACAGAAAACCCCTCTTTTGATCTGTGCTTACAAGTATCATAACCTCCACCAGTCAAGCAGAACTCACAAAACAGATAAATTAACTGCAGAAAGAACCACATGCAATTTACAGAACCAATTCAAAAGGACAAAGAAAGCCAAAAGCAACTGCTAAGTGTTTGTCATCCTGTAAAGTTCTAAAAAGCTGCACTGGGGGATGAAAGAAGAGGAAAGATAGTGTTTTTCATCTTGTAAAATGCTAAAAAGGTGTACTAGGGGATGGAAGAAGAGAAGGCAGGGCACTATATTCACCATTTGACTCATTCAAGCTTAGGCAAATAATGCGAATGTTCTGATAGAAAACAAGGAATGGACATCTAGGATTGGGACCAGATCAGTCACTCCTTTATTTCTGCTATTTTTTGTTGTTGCCTGCCATGCCCATTCCCCTTCCAGAAACAAAATTCCTCCCATTTTCCCTTCAAATGCTTAACGTTAAACATTATAAAGGAAGGACGCACCTAAATGGGAACTTGTTCTTCAAGAGAAAAGAAAAGGAAAACAAAAAAAACAGAGAAAAGAAATGGCTATAGCCATAACTCTACCATGCCACTGCAAAGTAGACATAGAAAACTTGAAACTCTTATGCATTTCTTGCTTCTCACACATAATTTCAATCGGCTAGAAAGTTGACCCTGGCTGGTGCTTGCACAGCTGCTAGTCAATAGCAGGCTCAATTATCATTTCCTGCATCAACCAAAAAAATTCAAATAAAAACTCACCACTGTGCACATCGTCCAGTCAAAAGACAAAGAATGTACTTCATGGGGCAAACCTGATCACAGACAGGACAGGTATCACTTCTTTCCTTCCATTCAAGAATGCATGCAAGATGAAAATGATGCTCACATTTTGTAGTAATTTTGGGATTCTCTGCATCATACTCTGGAGATAAAAAGAGAAAAGGCCCAAATGTAATTATTCCCACAAGAAATGGTTGAATATGTTTAAATTTCCAAAAACATTCCATCACTATTAAGAAGTCCAATAGCTTCCAGGATAAAAGATATTAGGAATGGCAGTACCTTCCAAACAGGTGGGGCAGACTTCCTCCTCTCTTTCTAAAACAAGGGGTTCAACTGGCTTCGAAATCTCAATTTTTTTCTCCTTTTGCAAACTAAGTTCTAAGTCAGATTCTGCTTTGCAGTTTAACCCTTTATCTTCACACTTCGTTAAAGTTTCTTGAGTATTGACACCAGCTGTTTCCTGATCAGAAACAGAATCTGTTGTTTGCACTGTTCCATCATTCCTATTGCCACAGGTTTCTGCAGCTACTTGAGGAGTATGTGGGCTTCTTAGAACCACATCAAATGGAGTAGGGGCAGGAGGTGGTCTATATGCATCCGGGACAGAAGTTTCTAAGTTAGTATCAACTAGTAGTCCAGTCGACACTGCAGAGGCAGCTCCGTGATGAGATGATAAAGGGATATGCTCGTCTGATCCTCTGGGGTACTGCAGAAAGAGTGAGATTCACAGAAGCAATGAAAATCAGAACAAAAAAAAAAAAAAACTTGATGCCTCGACCACCATACAGAGGATAGCACATCAACCATTCCATATCAGTGGATATGAGATGAAAACAATGAAAGGAAGGAGGAGGGTTTGTATTGAACAACCGAGTACACGCTGGTCAAACATATCTACTCATTAAAACAGGACTTGACAAGTGACATAGTCTTCACATCTAGTAAGACCAAACATGCATGTATGAATGCTCATCAGACCAATAAAAGTTGACTGATTGCCTGGCGCAGGTATAGGATGTACAATATGATCAGCATTTTGATAGCAAACACATTACAAAAGTGCAATCATGTCTAAATTGCAATATAATTTCTCTACAGCCAAAAGGGTACAATTAAAACAGTTGAACATGCACAATTAACAGCATGAAATCCACATTATGAAGCAACAAAGATTTGTACCGACATAATAATAACTAGGTGCACCGTTTAATTCTGCTCCCTTACAGCAGCAACCTCCCATGGCCTTCAGTTACTAATTATCCACAATTCCAATCCAAAACCATAGGGAGTTGGAGCATCATATCATAAGCTTCTGCTCTCGAAACTCTACAAAATCATAAATCCAGTTTAGCTAACACAATATCACACCCAAAAAGCAAAGCTTTACCAGAAATTAAAACATATACAGCATCCAAAAGGGATAGCAAAGCCAATAATACCTAGCAAGTACATAAACCAGTCACCCAATAGAAACCCATCAAACAAAGACAAATACCCACAAGAAACAGTCAATTAAAATCCAATAAACCCCACATGGAAATAAAGCTCAAATAACCAAAAAAAGACAATCAAAAGGGGAACTTGAACAACCAGAATTGCACAATCCTAAAGCTACCCCAGCTTGGAAAAACACCCAGAAACAGTGATCAAGTATATCCGTAAAGGCTGCGCAGGATAAAGTAAAAGTCTTGGAAGCCAATACCCAATTGATTAAAACTAATGGAGAAACTGGGGATTCGAAAAGAATCTGTGAAAAAGAAGGAATTTTGGGTGAGAATTACCTTTATTTCCCCCCCCGGCGCGCGTGTTTCTTTTTTTTTTTCTTTCTATGTGATCATGAAAGAAGAGTAGAGTTTTAGAAAAAGATATCTTTTTTTTTTCCTCTACCGATTTGCTTTTTGTGTGTGTGTGTGTGTGTGTGTGTGTGTGTGTGTGTGTGTGTGTGTGTGTGTGGGGAAGTGTGGACTTGTTTGTTCGGTTTTGATGTGAGAGAAAGATGCCGACTTTCACTGAAATCGGAAAGCGGAGGGCTCTGCTTTGGGCCTTTCTTTCCTTTTTTTTTTTTTTTTTTATCAATTAATCAAGTCAAAATACTACTTTAGAATAAACGCAATGTCGTTTTCTGGATAAACGCATGTCGCATGCTACATATTAGTTCTTGCCTTTTAGGATTATGGTAGGGTAGATAAGTAGCAGAATGGCTAACGGCTTAGAATAATCAAGAAAGTCGACTTCTTTCAATTTTTTGTTTAAAGTACATTAAATTATCGTATCTATAAATTAAAACAAAAAATTATCTGTTTATATATTCATTTAATTATTTTTATTACATAAAGTATTATTATACACAAGTAAATTTTGTTTTTTAAAATTTGGCTAATATTATACTTTCAGTTATAAATTTTTATTTTTTTATGAAGTTAATGCAGAGAGAAGCAAACTGAATTTTCAATTAAGTTACATTTTGGATATTTATCCTTATAATTATTTTTTTTATTGTTATTATTCACAATCAAGACTTCGAAATTTGGATAAAATGTTGCACCACTAGGAGAGTAGGGTTGATATCACTTGAAAAATTATTGGGAATTTTTCGGATATGAAATCTTTAATTTTAGACACAGTTGGGTAAATTCATATGGCATTTTTCTTCGCAATTCAATTTTGTCTTTTATTTCTAAGTACTTGAAAGCATCAGAAATAAACTATTTAGGAGTACTTGAGAGCATTATAAATTATGCTTCCTTCCCATGGTATTTGGACCTGCCTGCTGCTCCATCAAAATCGAATCTCAATGAACTTCTTTATATGCGTAAAATGAATTTGACATAATTTAGACACAAATTCATATTGCATATTTATATCCCTTGTGTTGATTTGTTATCATGCATGAAGAGAGTAGAAATTGAACAAATAACAATTATAATAATATTACTTGTAAGCTCGTCTATGAAACAGGTTAAATGGATTGCACCACTGTAACTTCACTCAATCTTAATTGAGTTTTACACTTGATTTACTTTGAATTTGTGTGTTACGCTGACAAGAATATGTACCACAATTTGATCTTGGCGAAAAAGGCTGAGAAAGGCACCCTTTTGTATCTGCATGTGCTTAATCCAACATGTGGAACTTTATAGCGGATAAGTGCAATACGTGGCCTCACTGCTTGACTCTGGTTGCAGTTGATGCCAAGTTTCTCATTGAACAGCTTTTATCAGTGCAGAAGACTTGCCGTCAGTATATTTCCAGCTCAGGAAAGCACTTTAGAGCATGGAATTTTAGGACATCGGAAAATTATTTTTTCGCTGGAATGGAAATCTTAGACATTGAGGGCATTGGGCAAAAACACACGAGCACAATGAAGAGAAAAAGTGGAAAACTCCATTCCTGATGGCAAAATATTCGCAAAGTTTGTCTTTGGTTCTCAAAAAGTACTCAAAACATAGACCATCAAGCAAAACGACATGAGATTAAAGAAACAAAACCATGGTTTTATTATGTTTTGGTCAGCTGCAAGAACATATCATTTGGGAGCTTCTCCAAGGGCAGGAAACTGGCTTATATCCTCAAAATCAGGAGACAGGACCACATTTCCAGGCCTGGTACGAGCAGGTAGTGGCCCTGAAAATCCTCTCCCTCCACCCCGGCCACCACGACCACTGCCAGTCCTCTTACCTTGGTCCTGGTTATATCCACGGCCATTGCCCCCTCGCCCATAATTAGGCCTGTAATTCCCCTGATACCCACGGCCAGCGTTGGACCTTTCTCCTGCAGCTAGGCCATTATTGCCATTGAAAGAAGTGGTTCTGCTGGGGGTGCTCTCTGCTGGTTTCAGGAATTCATTGATGCTCACTGACTTGGAAACTTTCTTCTTGGCAACGCCTTCCTTCTTGCTAACATCTTGCTCAGACTTAGTCTTGCTGCTGTCCACTTTGTCTCCCTTGATAGGCTGCATTGGCTCAAAATTCTCAGCATTCAGTCTTGCTTCCAAAGCTTTCTTCTTCTCAAGCAGCACTTTTTGGTATTCTTGGTAAGTCATGGTGTTTTCAGGCTCCTTTTCGTGTTCCTCTTGAGGTTTCTTGCCTAAATCTTTCTCCTTTTCATTCTTGTTCTTCTTCTTATTCTCTAAATTCTCAGCGTTTTTTGCCCCTTCGGCATTCTCAGAAACACTACTGCTCTCTTTGTCGCCATGCTCCACAGCATCAAGACCCTTCTTTTCAGGGGCATCACCAGCGGGGACACCCTGAACCATAGCAGTTTCTTCATTTTCCTGATTCTGATCACTACCATCATGATCACCAAAACTCATATTGCCACTCCTCAATCTCCAGTGCTGACCCTTGCCACCTTTCCCTCTGTTGCTTCTCTGACGATCTCCATCATTGTAACCTTGATCATTATTCCTTTGATAAAGATAATTATCCCCTCTGTAATTCTTCAGCTGATCATAGCCTCTCTCCCTAATATACCTTTCCTGATAGCCATGATTATCTCTATAGTCACTGCGATTATATTTCCTGAGGTAATAGCCATGCCCATGATATCTTCTCTCCTCTCCATTATTGTACTGGTAATTCCTTGAATATTTTTTCTGATAATTACCCCCCTGTTGATGATTAATTATTTTCCGATAATGATAGCCTTCTCCATTGGCCTCACCGCACCGGCCCCGAAAGCCGTTATCCACAGAATTTCTTCTCCGATCAATGTCATTAGCAAGCACTTTTCCTCCAGGGGCGTTCTTGACCTGTTCTTGACCAATGCCTTCGTGTTCTTGTTCTTGACCTTCCGGTTTCGTCTTCCTCACAACCTGGCTTCTGTAAATCCATTTTGGAACAATAGGTCGCTTTGCACGCACGGAAGTTCTCAAGAACTGTTGTTGTTGTTGCTGCTGTTGTCGCACTTTCTTGGCCTGCGCATTCTGTTTTTGCCGCTGCTTCTTCTCCTCTTCCTCCACTTCCTTGGCCACCACGGAAACCGTTTCAATGAATTCTTCCACGTCGCCGCCGTCCTCGTCAGGCAAGAGGCCAAAAGGGTTTTTCACAAGAGCTGTAGAGACCACCTCCACCTCTTCCTCGCGGGATTCCTTGTCCTCTAAAGCACCGTTTTGGAAGTTGGCAAAAGAGCTCTGCCTTTGAGCCATCACGATCTTTTCTCTCTCTCAATTTTAATTCACAATTTTTTTTTTTGTTCTTTTCTTTTCCAAAGCCTCTATAGACTCAGAATTAGAAGAGAGAGTTTAATGATGTTTTGTGAATGAGAAAAGGGTTTAGTGTTGGGGTATTTATAGATTTTTATTTTTTATTTTTTTGGGGTTTGGTTAAACCCTAAATTAATAGTAATATATGCTTGTAGGTTAAGGTACCCCTTTTAAGGAATGGGAAGACTTGTTATTTAGTTCTCACAATCCGCCTGGGATTTGAACTTTGATTAGAAACCCACATAGGTTTTACAGTATTTCTTGACGACTTCCCACAATATCATAATCTCTTGCACAATCTCATCTATGTTGTATTTCCTCTTTAATTTTCACAGCTTTTTCATTTATAATAAAACATACAAGTGTGACTTGTATATTATGCGTATCTAATATTTCCCCAACTAAAAAATAAAATAAAAAAAAATCCTTCGTCAGCTCTAAAAAGTTAAAAAAGAGGCAATTAAACTTTTTATTAAAAATTATCTTTAAAATTAAACATCGAATAATTATTATTATATTTTTTTTTGAAAAAGAAAGAGAGAGAGAGAGAGGACTGAAATAATACAGTTGCCTGAACTCGATTGACTCACAGACTGTAGTGGTGACGTTACGGTACGATATTCCTAACCCGACCCACATGAACCCAACCCGACTCGCTTTTGCCACCTGTGATGACTGATGAGCTTCCATCATCCCCAAATTGATCGATTTTGGATTAAATCAGTTTCCCTTTACTGCAAATATGAGTTTCTTGATTAAAGATCTTTGCTTGTTTACACCCTGAAACAGTTTTAGCAGATTGTTCTAATATGCAGACAAGACAAGAGCCTAAGATGTCTTCAGATACTAAATTTAACGACCACATCCCAGGTGGTATGTAAAAGTTTCTTGCTTTTTTCCTTCAGTATTTGAAAATCCTTGTTTGTTATTGCTGGAAAGTTTTAGAGCTACTTGCTACTGGTAAGCCAATTGTGGATGCTTTTTTTTTTTTTTTTCCTTTTTTTATTGTGATGATTGCCTGTTGTTTCAGGTAGTGTGGAGGACACCTATAGAGATCCACGGCTATGCTCTTGTAATTGCATCGGCCAAGTCGTTAGAGTGAATCGTTCTGTGAGACAAAGGTAAGGTTTTTGTTTCAAGCACTAACTTTGTGAAAGAGATGATGCAAATTTGCATGTTGCAACTCTTTTGGCCAACAAAATAATAGAATCTCAAAAGGAGCTTGATCCTGGTACTTTTTTTGTTTCTTTTTTTTGGTTCTGTGATTTGCTATTTATACTGTTATTTACTGGTAATCGAAGAAAGAATGAATCTGATGGCCCATTCAGTTGAAATGCGGATTTCAATTGCCCTTTTGTGTTGAAGTATGCAAATCAATTTCCTTTACAAATACCATAAGTTTAATCAGCCCTTTGATTTCCCACATCCATAAATTGAATCCACTGAATTGTGATTTTTCTTTCTTTTAATCTGCACTTTGCTAATTTCCATGTTTCGATAATTCCAGACGATTTGGAATGATTACGCGGTTTGACCAGATTTCAAGAAAACACAGTGTAAGAGCTTTTGGGTCTCTGTTTACCCCCAATTTGAGAAAGCATGAAGATTGTATCTAAGTGCACGTGTTTCACTGCAGATCTTGTTTGAAGATGGTGCAGTTGAAGTTATTGACATGTCAAAACAAAGTTGGGAACTTGTAAAGTCGAAATCTTGTTAATTGTAAGCATGGTAATGTATGCTTTGCTACGTTTTTTTTGGTTGCTCTTGCAAATTTATAGGTAATTTAGGCACCTTGTGAATGGACAATACGAGGGACAATAAGTTCTTTGCTGCCATTGTTCAAAGTATTAACTTGTGCTATCCAGTCTGTTCTGTGGTTATATAGGTTTCAAAATCTGCCGAATCAACTTGATTGGAATTCATTTCTTTGGGGAATTACATGTATACCATGTAAATGGCTTCCACTAAAATGGGACTTTTTTTAATTTGGTAGGAGATGAAACTCTTGAATTTACAGTTTGTGCACCAGGATGAGGACATTTTGTGACAAACGCTATGTAGAGGACATCAAACTACTCTCCTCACAGGGATCCAAGCTCAAGTGGGATCTCTTATTCCCCTGAATGAAGGGAAGAAGACCAGTAATTTTTTCTTATGGAGTGTGGTGGATATAGCTCCACAATCATGTAAAATTAGTTCAGTTTCTCACTTAAATCAAGCATGCATTCTACCTTTCTTAGTTTCCTGGACATCTCATATCTGTCAATTGGACAGGAGACGTGTCTTAAGTGGATCTAAACTATGTGGAGCGAGTCAGCTAAATTGAAGAACAATAGTT
Source organism: Kandelia obovata (assembly GCA_021464305.1). NCBI lineage: Eukaryota > Viridiplantae > Streptophyta > Magnoliopsida > Malpighiales > Rhizophoraceae > Kandelia > Kandelia obovata. The sequence continues at coordinate 3,214,526 of JADCRA010000363.1, forward strand.
CAGCATATATGTCCATTAAGAACTTTTATATGGATTCAAGCCCAAGCTCAGGTAACCTCCCACGGGAATATGAATCTGAAAACTGTCAACAGGCCCAGTGCCCATCTTAGACACTTTTTCAAGTGTCTGCCCTCTATCTATACAATCCCAATTCTCCCCACTTGATGATTCTGTGAAGATCTTCCTCCAGCCCATTTAAAATCTCTTTGATATGTAGGCCTGACCACCTTTTCTTGTTTTATCTTTTCACCATCGGCCTGGTTACCACCCACCCAAAAGGCTGCAGGAGGACGTGCTTTTTTTTTTTTTTTTTTTCCTTAAATTTGTATTACCCAGAAGCAAGCAGGAAACGTGACCTTTTTCCTGCTTAGTATCCATCATGCTCTTGTAGTTAGCGTTGTCTCAAAGTGGAAAATTTGGCTAATAATGATCCACTACACTTCTGTATGACTCCCTAAATTTATAATGCAATATGGCCAAAAAAGAACATATCTCGTTAAAAGAAAGGTGACAAAGCACTTTAAAGCATAAAAATCTTTTTTACCTTGGCCAATTATGGCACCCAATGAAGCGTGAAATTGTGGTTCAAGTGGGGTGGGGTGGAGGTTGCCAATTGAGTGACTTTAATTGGCCAACCGAGCTAAGAAGAACCAAAAAAAAAAAAAAGAAGCAATGCCATTGATTTGGAATATAGAGAGACACAAAGGAAGGAAGGAAGGAAGGAAGGAAGAAGAAGAAGAAGAAGAAGAAGAGAGAGTGGAGAGCCGTTGAGTGGGACATTTTGGGTGCCAATCATTCTCAGTTGCAATTCACCCGTCCACATTGCCCCAACTGTAGAAAATATCTCCCACAGTGAGCCGTCACACCGAATTCCAGGCTGGCCTCTTATCTTTCTTTCCCAATTCCATCCTATAATTGAGGTTTGGTTTGGTCCCATTAAGAGAAAAATCAACACAAAGAAAATAATAATAATAATAAGACCTTTTCTTTTACACTCAGAGTTGGGATTATTTGTTGATAAATAATTTGTTTATAGAAAACATTTATTAAGAGAAATTTTTATTAAAAAAATTAATTATTTTTTATTTGTTTAACTGCATTATTAAAAAAATATATTTTCTTGATATTGAAGAATGAAATAAAAATGGTAAAGTTAAAAATGGACATAAATAAATTATTATTACAAAAAAATGAGCTAAGGATGAATTCAACCAATAATTGATAAAATTGGCAATACGGAAAAAATAGTCCTTTTTGTTTTTCTTTTTTTTTTTATTATTATTATTAATTTACACTCTCCCCTCCTCATCTTTTAACTTTTATAGAAAATAAAATTTACTTATTTTTTAAGTGAAAATTATTGTTTATTAAAAACGATTACTTTTTTATAAATTTCACACTTATTTTGTGTCGACTTTACTTTTTTTTTTTTGTTTTGCTAAATATTTAAAAAATTGCAAAAAAATAAATATTTTATTGACATAAACGAACCCAAAAGAAATGAACTTTTACCACCCAAAATCGAATTTACCCTTTTAAATTCATTCACCGCTTATATTCAATTTTGTTTCAACAAAAGAATCTTAAGAAAATTGCAATAAACCCTTCCCAAAAGACCAAAACTATCGGATCTAATTGCAAGAAAATAATCTTCAAGCTTTGGATTGTTCAAGTAATTTTATTTACTGCCTAGCAAGACATCCCCATTGTTTCCGAGCGTGATGGCTATTAGCTTAAAATGTTGGCAACCATTCAAAGAAAGAAAAATTGACAGAATTAACAGGTTAACCACTCTCAACTTCAAACTCCATCTACAGAGTCAATGAATTGAAAGCACATATTTCTGAAATAATAGGTCTCTTCTCTACACATCTAGTGGCAACTAAGCAGCACATCGGCTGATTCTTCCATGGTTAGAATCCGAGGAGAGAACAAAATTGCTCTTCCATATCAGTAGACGTAATTAGATCTCTCATCTAGAGGTTAGGGCTAATATATGTATATATAATTACAGACAGTTGCCAACACCAAACATTGTCAGTGTGCTGGCCGGTAGGAGGGTCTCGTTCTCTTCGACACGCGAGCATATTCAGCAAGCACTCGCATCTCGTCTAGTGGTGGCTGGAGAAACACATAATGTCAGAAGCATGTACGAGAGTGAGATGGAAGAGGGGGATAATACACACAAGAATCACCTGAGTCACAAAATGGCGCTGGACAGCATTAAGCATTTGTTCTCTCGATGAATCAGAGGTAATACCTGCCTGTAATTATAATATCAAAACGGCGAATTTAATATCTTCATCTTTGGGAAATTTAGAAAACAATTAAAAATAAAAATCAAATGTATGAGTTGAGGTCTCACTAGTTTGTAGTGCCTGCAATATCTTGACAATGAATCTGTTCCCAGTTTTGCCAAATTCACTTTCTAGGTACAACAGAAACAATTGCATGTTACATTAATATTAGTTTCTGCAAGGAAGTAAATGTTTGTCCCAACTGATACCTCACTTGCAAAGAGATGCATCTATGAGAAATATAGCAAAATCTGACAACATGATAATGTATTTAGGAAAGTAATTCAGATTATCTAAGGGATGAGCTACAAAAAAGAATCAAATTTAACATCAGTTCTTTCCCTGGAGATATCCAGATATTCAAACCCTTCTTTAAATGGATGAGATGACAAAGATAGATCATGGTTATGCCAGGTCTTAGGCATATACATGAGACAAGCACTGACTTCGAAGAGATATCTTACTGGTTGCAGGGTATGAATAATAGACTGGACATCTCTATAACTGCTTCGACCTGCTGACTTTGCTGCTGATGCTGATGGAACAGATGGCCTTGCCGGTCGAACTCTGGGCTTGCGGTTTTTGTGGTACTCACTGCCACTAGCTGTCCAAGGTTTAATATATAAAAAAAACCCCAAGATTAACTGCGATACAATCAGAGAAAATGTTCAAACATATATTATACTGAAAAATAACATCAACATAAGGGCATACAGAAATCATGATCTTTTTCACAGATGTCAGAGCCGCTGCTGGAATCAATTTCATTATCTTCGTCCACTTCATTGCCAGTAGGATGTTCTATCACGCTCAGTGCATTCCTTTGCAGCTTAACTTCAACCCCATTTTTTAAAACCTTGCACAATGAAGCATCAGGAGCTCTTATATATGTCCACACAAATAACAAAATAATGCCAACTTCATAACGCAAAGAATCATTCTAAGAAAAGTATATGCCTGCTCACTCTACTGAAAGTAACAAAAATTTAAGGTTAAGCTTGGGGAAGAACCGGCAGAATCATAAAAATTCTACAACTGATTACAATGTCCAGAATAATCTACTGTATGAATCATAAAAAAAGTCAGCATAAAAAAAAAGTAACAGTATGAAAGAGAGAAAATAAAAAATCAAACATGCATTGATTTGGATTTGAATCCAGTTCAAAGAATAAAACACTTACTTCCTCAGACATAATTGGCTTGAAATTTCGATTTAAAAATATACCCAAAAGAAGCTTGCGGCTGTAGACCTAAGATTTATTTTTGGATAAAAAAGGGAGGGGGGGGAAGAAAAAGCATGCTACTTCAGTCTAGCGGCTGCAGATCTAAAGATCTAAAACTTTTCTAATAATAAAAGAGAATTTATACAGTGTGCAAATTAGGTAAATAGACCTAGTGGGAATTGCCCGATTAATTTAAAATCCTAAAAAGGAGAAATTAACGGAAAAAAAGAGTTCTACCTTACACCAATAATTGAAGCCCGAGAAAATTGGATCACAACACTGATTAGCAATCAAATAAGGACCATAAAAAGAGGTGACAAAAGAGTGATGATGATATACCAGCCAATGCCAGCCTCCAAGGCCAACAGCCTTCTTAACCACGCCTTGCAAACCAACGAGAACAGACCTCGTTCTATTGTTTCCAGTGACAATGACCTTGGTGTGCCGAGGAAGAACAGAGAGTTCCTCATCGCCACTTTCCTCCCGAAAGTGTGATAGAATCCGAGAAGAACACAGCTCAGTCTCCATCATTTCTTTCTTCTTTCTTTCTTTTTTTCTTTGTTTTTTTTTCCTTCCACCCAAGCAAACCAGAAAATTTGAAACGAGTCCAATACTTTTGTTTTGGGTAAGTAGCTTCCTTTATTACCACTACTCAGCTAGAGACCCATATTTTTGAACAGAAAATTCCAAGCTACAGTCACAGTACCTGAGAAGAGAGATGAAAAATGGGTCATCTGGAAGAGGTCCAGAGAGAGAGTTTCAATTCGCAATAACTGATTCACGGGCTAACATTAAACACAATAAATGAATTCAGACCAAAAGAATGCTCATCCATTAACCCCCCCCCCCAAAAAAAAAGGCATGTTCTTTAGTCTAAAACAACTAACCCATCATCTTCAATAAAGCTGTTTAATTTACCAATGATACAATTATTTAAAACCGAAACAAAGCAGACTTTTTAACCAGCTAATCAAAACCCAGGATTGAAAATCTCTATACTCCATCCAAATACACAAATATGTGAGAAAAACAATGGAAAGAAAGACAGTGGGGTTGCCATTAATAGCAAAAATATCACTACTTTAATAAGTAAATATGATCCGGGGAATCAATCCAAATTTGCATCATTTTGCCTAAAAAAAACTCACAAAACAACAAAAACCCCCCACAACAGCAACATAATAAAGGGTGTCAAACCAGGCTCAGTTTGAGCTCTAAAAGCTCAGTCCAATACTAAAATCAATACTAATACCCTCAAATCAGCCACTCTGATACAAATTCCAAGTTTCAACTTACTTTTAACTTCAATAAACAACACATACTGTAGCTGAAATCAGTGACACAATTAAAAAAAAAAAACAGACAAACTTCAACAAATCAAGAGCACATGTAGGCAATGCAAAACTTGCAAGGCTCCAACACCTGCAAAATAGAAGCTTAGGAGCTTTCGAAACGGATAAGCTTAAAAAAGCTTCCTAAACGTATCGGATCTGAGAGAAAAAAAATGTACTGTATTGAAGTTTTCAGTGAGAAAGAGAGAGAAAGCGAATTAACAAAGAGAATATAAGAGATAGAGAGAGAGGAAAGGGGGATGGGGGAAAAGCACACTAAATGCTGACCAACTGCCATGGAAACGACCCGGCCTGAGAGCCGTACGGTCACACTTTTTTAATTGTTACCGGCTCCACCGGTTTTACCGGTTGCCTTTTTGTTTCTTTTTTAGCCGTTATACCCCCCTCTGTTTTTTTTTTTTTTTGGGCAGCTAGAGCTCGGCTTCCGATCGGCTTGAATTTTTTAACCCTTCTCTCTCTCTCTCTCTCTCTCTCTCTCTCTATATATATATATATATATATAGATGTAAGAATAGTAATGATGTCTGTGGGTCCAGGATTTTATTATGGACACCATATTTAGATTTCGTTATGTCAGGATGGTGTTGTCTGTTGTTGATGAATTTTAATTTTTTGGTGGACATTTTACCTGTTTGAATTAATTTGATGGTGGTACTCAAGTTTTGGGTATGAGAATCAATTCCTTTTTTTTTTTTCTTCTTTCTTTCTTTTTTTATTATATTTTTCAATTTTATCATAAAAAAAAAATATATATGTTGATCTTATTGTATATAATAAACCAAATGTCCCTATATGTGTGATTTTTTTTTGTGATGGGTGTAATAATTGTGATTCTTACAATAGTAGTGGTCTTGATAATTCTTGTAATTTGAACATATTAGAAAAATTGAGAGTAATTTATATATATATATATATATATATATATATATATATATAAAAGTATTATTTGATTTGTAGGAAAAGATGGTAATGAATAGTCATCACTGTTCAAATTCAAATATTTAATATTTGTCAAGAAAGGGACATAAGTGAGGAAAAGATTGTGCAAAACACTGTACACACACCTCAACCGAGGTGGGTGGGGAGAAAATTTTTGAACGGCCACGATCGACCGGTGAACCTCTCTGCAAAGAAATTTTTGTCCAGAGATTGAATCAGGGGGCAGTCTTGTCAAATAATTGCTGAAAATTCCAACACCCAATAAGCTTGAAGCCAAAACAAAGGAGCCACGTCAGAGAGCCGACGGCTTTTGTTTTTGTTTTTTTTTTTTTTAAAAAAAGGTTACGGGTGACTCCCTCATCCCAAAAAAACAAAAAAAAATGATGGAGGGAAAATGACATACACGTGTCAGAGACCCAGCTGTCGGATCCTATCCAAGCAAAGTAAAAAAAAAATTGTACTGCCAACCACTCTCTAATAATTTTTTTTTTTTTTTTTGAGGAGGCCAACTACTATCTAATAAAATATAATAAATTATCATTATTATACGTTACAAAAACCTACAAAACATTAAAAAAAAGAGAGAGAGAGAGAGAGAGAGAGGGTGGGAGGGAAGAGAGAGAAATTTTGACGAACTTGAAATTTGATTTCAATTCCCTTTTTGCTTTTTTTTTTAATAAAAAAAATTGGTTTTTTCTTTTTTTTTTCTTTTATTTGCAGCTGGAACGCACTCTCTTATAATCCCGCTTCCGGATTTCAAGTTAGTGATTTCAGAGGGTGGGGCCCATCCCTCACATGGGCTCACCCCTCACATGCGCTCATTTAAACTCTCTCTCTCTCTCTCTCTCTCAATTTTTTTTTTTTTGAGAAATAATTGTTTATACGTTTTTAATTGAGAATTCTTTACTTTTTTAATCGGACAGGATTGGGCATTACATTTGGGCTTTGTGTTAAGATTGTACGAAAACTAGTCCCTTGCAGACACTTAAACAGCAGAAGTGAACATAGCCGACAAATGGATTCAATGAAAAGACCCGACGACTTAGGAGGACCAGAGAAACCAATTGACACTTTGTGACAATTATTGCTCTTTGAGCATTTCCTACCCCCCCCCTTTTTTTTTTTTTTTGTTGTTGTTTAGTCCACATTCAATTGGTCATGGGGCAACCTTTGATTCAGGAAAGATTTGAATGACAAATAACGCAATTGCAAAAAACCCCATTCGCGGGTCAACTTCCCTATATGCAAACTGAATCAAATTTAGGTTAGTACCGTCACAAACATGCATGTGATGTAATTAAGATGGGTTGCATCCCAACCATAGCCAACCATTGTCTTTAAATATTTGATGCATATAAAAGTTCTAACCTGGGAAAAGAGACTTAGCATGATCCATACAGAAGATGTAAGCAAGATTCCGCAAGATGTACCAATAAAAGGTTTTGTTGGAGAAGCTACAAGGGGAAAGTGCTGGTAGCGAGAATTTATTATGCTCTTTTATCTGCGGTCAGCTGACCATGAGCGTTCCCTGTGCCTTCTATGAGAATAATAATCATCCCCCCTCCTACCATACGGAGAACGTGATCTTCCCCGTCGGTCCCTTGAATAGGGATCTCCGTCTCTGTCTCTGTCATCCCATCTGCGAGGTGAGTAGCTGCGAGAACGTCTACGTCCATGTCCTGCACAAATATACCAATTATCAATGACTGGAATATCAGTTTGTCCTTCCCAAAACGAGGGAACGTGACCTGGGCCACAGGCTAAAAATTACAACAATAGAGAAGCAGAAATAAAGACTAAAATTTGCTAAATATTTAGTAGTGCTGCACAATTTGCATGATGACCTTAAATAGAAGGGTGAGACTTAAGACAGCCGTGCAAAGGTATGAAGGACAAATAGAATGGTGGGTTTCAGAACTCTGGAATGATATATAATCCACTATCAAGGGCATAAAACCCAAAGATAAGAACCATTGTTTGGCACAATGAAAAATATGTATGCCGACTACCGAATAAGTAATGGAGTGATGATACTGAGCTATGCCGGATCACAGAAATCCAAATAGTTTTAGATACTAGCTTTCATTGTCCAGATACAGAACATTTCAGACAGTTATACGAGTGCCTTATCCAGAGAAGGGCAAGGAACTCAGTCAGGGGAAGTATATGCTAAGTTATACCATATAAAAGGTACCATAATACTCAAGGTTGAAAACCCAAGCAAGACCAAAGAGTTCGGCGGCCCCACTCTCTAGCCCAAGTTTCTCTGGCAAATATCCACTATCCTTCGCAATTTTCCACGCAACAATCCATGCTCAGCTCATACAAAGAAATAATGCCCTGATGTCAAAGTAACAATCGTACTTACCTCGTCTATCTCTCAGACCTTGGTACCTGCCAGGAGTTGGTGTCCTGCCACGAGACCTTTTTGCCTACATTTGTTTGGGAAATGAAACTATATCACCTTTGTGTACTATCAGCAAGAAAAAGAAAAAGTCAATCAACAATTTATTGATACAAGTTCCAATGTGTTCTGCATAATGCTAACTCATATGCATCTGAAGAAGGTAACTCAATATCCAGTATAGGTATCTGCAACATTTTTAATTAAGAGGTTTTTCCTGCCAATTTTGCCACCATGGCTTGTCCCAACCAGTATCATGTTAAACAGCATAATAGGACGAAGAACCTGAAGCTATAAAAGAAAAGTAAATAACAGCCAGGTCAGATACTATTACTGGTTGAGAAAAGGAATGCAGGGCATACAACCCTCTGCAAAATAGTCGAATGAGAATCGATGAGTTTGTAATGTCGATGCGGAACTCATGTCGTGATTCATGAGGGGATTGATTCAACTGTTTAGAGCTTAGATTGGGAATTCGATGAAGTTACACATACCAGACCTCCTGCCAAAACTTATCAGGCAACATTTCTAAATATAGAAGTATATAAGATTAATCATATGGATATGATTTTCACTTGTTTTCTTTCAATTTATTATAAGGATCAGACTAGTACCTTCTCCACAGTGATCAGTCGTCCTTCAAGAACTGAACGATTCAAATACTTGATACAGCGATCAGCATCCTCAACTGTTTCCATGGTAACAAAGGCAAATCCACGGGATTCTCTGGTCCGAGGATCTGTTACTAGATGGCACTCCTCAACCTGAAACCAGAACTCTTATGAGTTTTAGGAGCCTCCGCAGTACTGAAACAAAATTACCTTCTGTTTTTTTTTCAGTCTGCATATACTAGTAATAGGACCCAAGTTGTTTCACCTTGTAACCTATGCTATCCCTCCCTCATAACACACGGAGACAGATGCTAGGAAGCACAACTAGAATGGTCTATGGGTTTTCAGCTCAAGCAGCCAGTACACAAGAAACTATGCAAGTTCCAATTTGTTCAGAATGTTGTTGAACACATCTCCCCCAGGTTCAACAAGCTCAAAAATTCAATCAATCACTTAGTCTCCATTAACATTCCTCCAAATTCCTAGATTTGATTACAGGACAATCTTTAAATACCAGAGTTTAAATAAAAATAGATAGTCGTCTTCATCATCACAACTACATCTTTCCAGAAACCCAAAACCATACATAAAAATCCTCTTTATATTCAAATTCACATCTACTCCATATTACTATCAATCTCCTGCCATTTCAAAGCCACAATTCCAAAATTGTTCTTTGTGAAAAAGAAAAAAGACCCCACTCCCAAAATTGACATCCCCACTTCAGGGTGGGGGTTATTTCTTAAAATTAAACACAATTCCCCGTAACGAAGCAAAGGGAAACACAGTAAAGATAACAAATTTGCAAAGGAAAACACCATTACCTTGCCTTCAGCACTAAAATACTTGTCAAGATCAGAGGTAGTAACCCTAGTGGATAACCCAGTTACGTACAGATTATTCCCAGGATTCTTCGCGTCAACAGAATCGCGACTCCTGAAGAATCAACCAAAACAATTTCCAAACACACAACATCGTTAACAAAATCGAAAGAACAAAAAAAGGCGGGGTAATTCTTACACAGAAACAGACAGAGAGGCACACCTGGAACGGCTTCTCCTGCGAGACCTGGACAAGGAACGAGACCTGCGGGGCCTACTGGGGGAGACAGAACTGCGCGGCGAAGCAGACCTTCCTTCCCTTGAGTACGACATTGTTTGTCCGTCTGCCTGTACAAAAGACGATTAACTTTCGGACAATTACGAAGATTTTTAGATACAAGATTGTGAAAAGAAATAAATTTTAAGAAATCGAGAGCTGCGAACCCTGCAATTTACGTGACTATTATTAACCTTTTGGCTTCGACGAAAAAGAGTGGATTCGCCGAGTTGACTGGGACGCTGGTTTACCTTTTTGGCTTTGCGATCTTGCTAATGCGAAGAAATCGGCGGTTGCTGAAATGGCACGCGATTTAAGCGTGCTAGGACCTCGTGATATAGCTACGGCACGACTTCTTATTTTCTTTATATCAGAGTATCCTTGCGTTGTCAAGTCGAATCTGAATCATCTGTTAATGTTTTCATTCACATTTATTCATCTCATTTTTAATGTCCTGAAAATTGGTCTGATGGTATGCAACACAATCTTAAAATTTTCGAATTGTTTTGAGAGTCCCTGCAATGTTTTTTTTTTTTCTCTTGCACGGATTCAGCCAAATTGTAATTTATGCTAGTAGCATTTACACACTTCTGTAACGTCCCGATTATGTGCTATTTGGCATATGTGTTAGCGAAAGAAATGCAGCAGGGAACTCGTGGAATTAACTTTGCAAGCTTCATAATCGATTTGATTTTGGAACTTCACAAAAGATCATAACCATTCATTCAGTCTGCGTGTCTGATGGGTTGCTTGAAAAACGCTGGAAACTAGATAAACCGAGGGAAAGTTAGAAGACCAAAGTAGAACAAAACAAACATTTGGCTTCCTATGCACCACCCCCAACAACAGTTCATCTACGTTCAAGAGTAAAGAATGGTCATGGTGCTTTTGAAGCCATGAACCTGTCACCACTAGATTTTGTGTCTTCCGTGAACTTGTTCCTTCCCAGCCAAACGGAATGGTGGATCCAGAGAGATCGCAAATATCTGCTTTCTCATCAATCTGCATAAAATTGTTGGTTTCTTAGCTCGTAAAACGTCATCACAGAAATATCAATGCAAGGATTATGGGATCCTAGTTATAAATGATGAAATTAAAAATGCTGTGGACAAACCTTGGAGTTTCTGGAGCAGTTTGTCCACCATGATTTTCTGCTGCACTCCACTCAAAGACTCTGAGTTCATGATTGCATTAGCTACAACAATGACCGTTGATGGAGAATCAGCATTCACCTGGCATGTCTTAGGATGATAAGTCAAATGCACAAAAACATCTTTTGATGGCATTTTGGGGTTAGCCAAGAAATTGCACATCATGTCAATGGCAGAGAATTAAGCAAAATATGAGGAAATAAATGCTGCATACCCAAACCCGGCCATTTAAGCCAACAGCTATCTCAAAGGGGAGTTTCTTGCCAAGAGACTCAAGAACAGGGCATGGTGGCGAGCTCAGTAACCTGGAAAGAAATGGAAGGTTCATCTACATGATAAAAGCAGTACAAAGCTGGAATTATAATTGTGTCTGTAATATCCAGAGAATGGTTAATATTTAAAACAAAAAGATATCTCACATTCTTGATAGACCCGTAGAGCATTCAAACATGTAGCCATCTTTAAGGCAACCAAACTCTGCTGCTTTCCCACTGGCTACAAGGCAAAATTGCAGTTTGAACAAAGCTCGGGGATTGACCCATAACATTCATTGAAATAAATAAGGCAGGCATGTAACGTGATGACAAGGTTGCGGCTTAAAAACCAACCATCAGTGCATGACAGCTCAGGATTCATTCCAGGGTTTGCCTTCACAACACGAACATAAAGCAAAGTGCCTACCTGTGCCAGTGGATACAAGAATGATACAGCAGAATAACAATACAAAAAGAACACAGATAATGCAAATTTGGTTATATGGTTTTAACTCCTGTGCTAAATGTGCAAAAGCTATTCAGGTTCAGAGCTAAGTGGCAGAAAGTGTTGCTGCTATGCTTATGAAATTATAAAATTGCACAATTGACATCATGAAAAGATGGATAATCTATGCATGACTTACACACCTCAAATTTCGGAATATTTCTCCTTGTGCCTCCTTCAAATGCAAGAACAGGCAAAAAAGCCAATACGGGTCCTTTTATGTCCACAAGGAAGTTCTGCAATCAAAGAGTGTATGTCAAACGACTGAATTAATAGGAAACTACTGTTGGTTTGGCTTTTCTTGACTCCATCTCTTGTTCATCTTTTTTTTTTGCCCCAAATAACAATTTGTAGGTTCAAAGGCAATTCCTTTTGGCAACCATATTTCAGAGCTATTTGAGGTAAATATGACATCCTATAACATTCAACCAACAAACAAAATCGAATTCAAGTTTGATGGGTTTGTAGCCTGCATAGCTCATTTGACATTATTAGGCTTATTTCTTCTCTGAACAAAACAAAAATACATTATTAGGCTTATTTAAACGATTACACAATGTTTTGTCATTTATTCAGATGAATCAGATTCACAACAATTATCCTTGATGTCAAACTTATGAAGCCACCAAGGGCTTGCCAACAATGGAATTATTCTTTCTCCTAGTCACTTCGACTTAACCCATATATTCTTTGAAAAGCAGACAAAGCCTGGTGCAACATGAAGAAAGATGAAAATGTAGCGACTGGAAGTCAGTGACTAATAAAACCAACTTTTATAATGGAGTTAGGATATAAAAGTGCTTACATCTGCTCTGGAGTCAACCACAATTCCAAGAACAGTGTCCTCCACACAAGGCACATACTGTAGAAGCAACCAAATAGAACATTATACACCCAAGATTAAAATTAGCCATTGAACGTATGATTCCAGTAACCAAAACTCTTGAGCTTTCAGGACAGCAAGCTACTTGTGAGCAATTATAGTTCCAGTCCCAATGTCAGAAAAAACTTAAAAATTATGGAACTAAAGGATGGCAATGCGCACCTTCCTTACGATGCTTTATATTACACTCAAAAGCTTAATCTTTTAATAAAAACAAAACCTACCCTTTTCTGAGAGCCCTCAACCCAGTATTTGTTTGGCTTTGAGAACCTCAATTTCCCACTCTTCATGACAGATATGGCATCGCAATCCTGACACACATCATAAAAAAAAAAAAACAACAAAACCAAAACCAACCAGAAACGTATTGTTGATTGATAAACAGGAATCGATGTTTCCTAATTGATAAACAGTATTGGAATCAAAGAAGACCTGACGGAGACCGCCGCCAAGCTTGATGGTCTGGTTGGCCATGGCAGAAAGATTAACAACCACATCTCCCGGAACCTATTGAAGTCACGTACAGTTTAAGACTTGCACGCAAAAATAAATAAATAAATAAAAAGAGGCAGGAGGCAGTAGGTGGGAAGATATTAAACTCACCACCAACTTATCAACAAAGCTCGCCGCCGCGGCCGCCGATGCGGAACCGGAGGATTTAGTTTCCATTGTTGCCTCTCCTGTATCCGATGTTGTAGTTCAATGAATATGAAACACACCGTTTTGAATGACCTGTTGGAACTTGCCACTTGGGGACTCGAACCCCTTTTAGGATCAAGCCAAGTGGCAGCAATCGGCGGTTCTTCACTTTGCCACCTATAAATAACCGAACAGGGAAACTCAAAAACAATCAAACTGTCCAAATTTACCTGCATGGAAATCGAAGAACGAAAAGAAGCAATTCAACAACATGGGACTTGGTTTTTTAAAATCACCCCAAGAAAAAGGATGAAAAATGAAGAAGAAAGTTTCGATCTTTATTACTAAACCTGTAATTTTCAGCGAAGAAGTAGATGGTGGTGTTTCGACGGAATATTACCCATTTAAATAAAATTTTAATTACTGGTTTTTTTTTTCCCCTGGTTTCTCTGTTGTGAATGATTAAAAAAAAATAAAAGGCAATGCAATTGGGGTTCTTTTGAGTTTCATATTAGTTGAGTGAAGATTATTGGGGTCCTTTTGAGTTTAATAATTGGTGCGTGTGTTTTTGCAATGTAATACGCATTTAGCAGTTATAATATTGTAACGTAGCAAGTTGACGGTATCTGCATCTGGTCTTGTAATGAGCGGATTATGCGTATTCTTTGGTTGGCTGGCATCTATCTTACTTTGACTGAATGTCTTGTGATTGGCTTTTGTTGCGAAGGTTATCACAGACTTGCCGCCACCTGCTTCAGAGGCTGATTTTGAGCTACACTACCAACTCGATGAGAAATTGGCCCTTCTTGACAAGTTATTTTATGTTTGCATGCGTTTGACTTCCCCAAATGACAGTTCAATAGAAGTTTTTTGTCATGTTCTATGATGCGATTGGTGTAGAGCAATTGGGACGTATCCCTTTACAAAGCTGGTGACTACGCGGGGTCATCCACGAGCTGTCATGTCTGGTGCGATGGAATACAGGTAGGTGTTTTTATTATCTTCTAACTTAAAACAAAGGTAAAATCTCCTGCATATAGCCCTAATGATCACCGTGATCATTGCCATTTTTCTGCAGCACTGGAAAGCGCAAAATATTTTGGACAAGGGCAGGCAAGGAGTGAGGTCAGGGGTCCATCCAAGTGCCACTATCTGCTCAAAGGGCTTCATGGCTGATTGGCAGGTGATGTAGGTGGATGATACATGTCTGATAAACAGTGTACGAACACCTTCTTGTGGATGATGTTAATCAATGCAAAAACCTTCTATTCTCCAATAAAAGGGGTGGCATAAGAGTTCCCCATTAGGCCAACTTTCGACTTATCCTTTTAAGTTGTTGCAGAGCTACCAGTCCACCATAATTTTTAGGATTCAGGTGGCCGTCTCAGGAACCCCCCCCCCCCCAATAAAAAAAAAACACACAAAAGAAAAGAAAGTAGCAAACAGTGCACTACAAAAAGTTTCCGGGAACCAAATACCCAGACATGAAAGTAGTCAAAATATCCCACTTGTTCACTCCATGGAGGAGACTTGGTGCCAACCGCCTCTCTTGAACGGATTACTGTCAGTACTGCTCAACCAAAGACAAAAATCTAATATCTTCTAGGTAAGAAAAAATAACGCAACACAACAGCCTTGATCGAACTGTTCCCTACATGTTTAAAGGGACGATCTTTACCAAAAACCAATTGTTAGAAAAATCAAATGTTTTCGAAAGAAAAAAGTACTTAACAGCACTGTCATGACAAAATAAATATGAGAGAAATTCATTGTATCACTTAAAGTAATAACTTAATATTTTTTATTAATTTGAATTTAGTTTTTTTTTCTTATTACTTATTTTTAATTAAAAAATTTAGAAATCACTAAAATAATTCGAAATTGTAAATTGGTTAATATTAAAAATTATTAAAAAAATTAAATAAAAATAAAACGAATAATTTTCTACTTCAATCCACAAAATTCACAAATACAACGATTAACATGACCTTCTCTTTCAATAATAAAACAAAAGGAATTGATTGTATGAAGGGAAGATCATGAACTAACCTCTAACCATCGGTTCTTCCATCACCCAATTTAGTCACATTCCATCCGCAGATAGATTTCATTAATTTTCCTGCCTTTGAGGAGAATTAAAAAGACTAACAGCTCCCCCCCCCCCCAAAAAAAAAAAGGAAAAAAATCGTGAGACCCACTTACTGTCCACCGACCAAGAGATTACTTTTAAATCCAAGCCATCAATGAAATCGTACATCCTCCAGCAGCAGCACGGCAAACTTTTACAAAACGCACCGGTTTCGAAGAGGATTCCCTTTGGACGTTCCACGTGTTAACCTTGCTGTTGGGCCTTAACACCGCCACTATTACGGACGCCTGCGGCGGTTCGACCTTATAAATTGTCCGAAAGGACATAAAAGGCGAAGGAAATAGGCTAAGAGCAAAACCACGAGTTCAACGTTAAAATTCGGGAAGAACATGGGACATGGTAATAAGAATTGGATCTTTACTTGCCAATTAATCGTAAAATAGTAAATGAAGAAACAACAAAGTTTTGATCTTTTTACTATATCGGCAATTTTTATCTGACATCGACAGATTGATTAATTGTTTCTCATTCTTGGATGATGACGATGATGATGATTCAGGTGAAAAAGGGCGACCCAGCAAGAAACTCAAGTCCTCTGCTAAGGTATTCGAGTTCAATTACCCTTTTTTTAAATATAAATATAAATATATATATATATATATATATATTCGCTTTGCATTTTAATGGGGTTCTTACATAGTCAAGATTCTTGCAGGATGATCACAGAAACGCGTTCATCGACGACGACGACGCCTTTCTCGGCGAGGAAACAGCTGAGGACGATTATCGGGATGGTATTTTGATTGAATTTAATGTTTATAGACATAATTTAGTTAATGGGGTTTCTTGTTTTTTGCTTTTTTGATTGTTGGGATTGATCACAGGTGAGAAAGATGGGAAAAAGACCGATTTTAGTAAATTGGAACTGAAACCGGATCATGCTAATCGACCTCTGTGGGCCTGTGCCGATGGCCGCATTTTTCTTGAGACTTTCTCTCCTTTGTACAAACAAGCCTATGATTTTCTCATCGCCATTGCTGAGCCCGTTTGCAGGTTCCATTTGATTTTTCCTCTTCTTTTTTTTTTCCCCCTTTTCTTTTTTTATTGGTTTATTTCTTGCTGTAGAACGTTTACTTTGAATTCTTGATTTGAATAAGATTATGGGGTTATTTTCTTCTTAGTTGTGTTTTCGCAATGCTCTCAGTGTGAAAAACTTGTGTGTTGAGACGCCATTTTTATATGTGTTTTTGTAATGTGTAGGCCGGAGTCGATGCACGAGTATAATTTGACTCCACATTCGCTGTATGCGGCCGTATCTGTGGGTCTTGAAACTGAGACTATTGTTTCTGTTCTGAACAAGTTGTCAAAGACAAAGCTTCCTAAAGAGATGGTTGATTTTATTTATGCTTCTACTGCTAATTATGGAAAAGTGAAGCTCGTTCTTAAGAAGAATCAATACTTTGTTGAATCCCCATTCCCGGAGGCAAGTTGGATGTGGTTCTGATATTTTGCATTTTCTGTCTCGCATTTTACTAGTAGCTAGTTGGCTCTGAGCAGTTGGTTTTATCTAATGGTATTTGTGAATTTATAGGTACTAAAGACACTGCTTAAAGACGAAGTTATAGCTCGAGCAAGGATTACATCTGAGGTGTGGATCTCTTAATTGGGTTTGGGTTCATAAACTTGTATGCATGTTGAGTACTCTACAATTCATATACTCCTTCTTGAGTGACAACCCAGACGACTTGTTTCTTTCTTTTCTTGACAGTTGACAGCGCTTGTTTAATTCAACAATGATGTTCACTGTTCTTAAAGTTAATTTTCTTAGCCTGTGTTCATAATTTCCGAGTGTTGGTTCAGTCTAGGCTCGCATGCAACAAGTCAAATATGATAGGGTGTTAGTTCAAGAAACTAAAACAACGGTTTATTTCTTTTCCCACGTGCAGTTTCTGGCTTGTTCATTCATGAGTAGAACTCTTTCACATTAGGATTGTTCATCATTAAAAGTCTTTGATTCTTCCCTGGTTATCCTAGTTGTGTAATTTTATCTGTCAAGAAGTATTTAATACAAATATAGTGGTGACTTCTTCTTTTCTTTTACCATGTTTCATGGAAAGTCGTCTTCTTCTCCCTTTTCGTTTTCATGCCATGTGAATTGAATGCAAAATAATTTATGGTTATACTGCTCTGTAGAATATACAGGGACATGATGGATTTACCATCAGCAAGACTGCAGGAGAAATGGGAACTGACCATAATGACTTACTCAACGAAGCACAATTGGCAGCTGCAGCTGAAGAAAAAGAAACTCACTCATTTGAAATTTCCCCCTCTCAGGTAGCATGCTTTTTGGCATGAACTATGCACTTGATTGTGTTTTTTTTTTTTTTTTTCTTTATTCCTTCCGTTCTATTATTCAATCTCAATAATTTTGAACTCTCTTTGGGAACTTGAAGTTTATTGTGGCATACTATGAGTAGAGGACTTGGTGCATCATACCCACAGTTTATTGGGGTGTAATTATGGTCACTATCAGTTTTATGTGCATTCATATGGACATCTTCTCATAGTTTTGGTTTTCTAACAGAAGCTTTGCACCTCTCCCCCTCCTTTCTTCTCTGCGCAGCCAAATGCAAAAAAAGATATGCATATATGCCTCAAATTGCATTACTGATTGCCAGTAGTTGTCAATAAAATAAAGCTAGAAGCATCTGGGATTTAAGAAATCACCAGTTTGCTTTTTGGGGACTGCAGATTAATACTTAATACAGACTTTGGATTTAATTTTAATGAGAAGGCTCATATCTATAATTTTAATAAGACTTATACCTATTCTGTAATTGTTGGGTAGAGCATGTTTTGACAACTGTGCTTAATCTTCTCAAATTTGAATTCTTGATGGTTAGTGAAAACTTTTATCTGAGAATTTTTTTTTTTAACTTTTTATTGGTCATTGGCAGGTTGAAAATGTAAAGCAACGGTGCTTGCCAAATGCTTTAAATTATCCCATGTTGGAAGAATATGATTTCAGAAATGATACTGTAAGTCTTAATTTTTGCCTTCATGTGAATAGTATGCCTCAGTAAAGCCTTATATGAGCCAGTTTCTGGAAATGTTAAGAAGTAACAGTCCTGTCAGTGCACGAGTAATTGTTGATGCCAATGTAGGAAGCTTTCCAGCAACTTAACAGAAGCAAAAAAAAAAAAAAAAAAGAGTATTCATATCTGGTTCTGATATTTTTTTTTTATCTATTTTGATGCTGCAGGTCAATCCTGATCTCAATATGGAACTAAAGCCAACTGCACATCCACGACCATATCAAGAGAAGAGCCTTAGTAAAATGTTTGGAAATGGTGAGACTGAATTCAATTTCAGCATACTACCTGCTGCATCAGTTAAAGTAGTTAGTACTAAACAAGCATTTTCCCCTTGGGAAGATTAACTTTTTATTATGGTTGATTTTGCCAGGTAGAGCAAGATCTGGCATTATTGTGCTGCCATGTGGGGCTGGAAAATCGCTAGTTGGTGTTTCTGCAGCATGCCGTATAAAGAAAAGTTGCCTTTGCTTAGCTACAAATGCTGTTTCTGTGGATCAATGGGCCTTCCAGTTTGGTCTGTGGTCAACCATCCAAGAGCAGCAGATTTGTCGCTTCACATCTGACAGCAAAGAAAGATTTCAAGGAAATGCAGGGGTTGTTGTGACAACATATAACATGGTTGCCTTTGGTGGCAAACGATCTGAAGAATCTGAAAAGATTATTGAAGAAATAAGAAATAGGGAATGGGGACTGCTTCTAATGGATGAGGTAACCATTGAAATAATACCATTTAATTCATGTAATGTTTTGAATTCTTCTGAGTCTATTTAATTTTGACAATGAAATATGTTATTTTTTCTCTTTTGGTCAGGTGCACGTGGTTCCTGCTCATATGTTTCGTAAAGTTATTAGTCTAACTAAATCTCATTGCAAACTTGGGCTAACTGGTATGTTCTGATAATTTCAGTTTAGATGCATTTGCTTTGTTCATTCTTCTGATAATTTCAGTTTAGATGCATTTGCTTTGTTCATTCATCATCTTCTTTTTCTGAGAAAGTGAATTGTACTGGCTCATCAAACTGCAGCAACACTTGTAAGAGAGGATGAAAGGATTACAGATTTGAACTTCCTTATTGGTCCCAAATTGTATGAAGCAAACTGGTTGGATCTGGTAAAGGGAGGATTTATTGCAAATGTGCAGTGTGCTGAAGTATGGTGTCCAATGACAAAGGAGTTTTTTGCAGAATACCTAAAGAAAGAAAATTCCAAGAAGAAACAGGTAAATTAGTGAATGGGTACCCTGGTTGATAACATATATGCATACTTTTGTTTGGTTAGTCTTTTTGACTCGTTGGATGTTAACTTTTTGTAATTATTTTAGGCACTGTATGTGATGAACCCTAACAAGTTCAGGGCATGCGAGTTTCTCATACGATTCCATGAACAGCAGCGTGGTGATAAGATAATAGTGTTTGCTGACAATCTTTTTGCACTCACAGAGTATGCAATGAAACTTCGCAAGCCCATGATCTACGGTGCTACGAGGTAGTTTGTGGCCATGAGTTGCATTCAAAAGCTTACTTCTGTTGTTTCAATCATTAACTGCATTATCTTTTAATTATGAAGTCATGCTGAGAGGACAAAAATTCTCCATGCTTTTAAAACTAGTCGAGAAGTAAATACCATCTTTCTGTCAAAGGTATGAGTTTCAGATATTACTCTATGATTTTAATTTTTCGTAATTACACTTGCTTTTGTTTGTTTTGGAACAAATTTGTCTTGTCATTAACTGCCCTCTACCCCATCCCCTCCCCTAAAACTACCCAAAAAAGGACCTAACCCAACCAAAGAAGGGGTAGGCGTCTTGCTTATATGGCAAGTTTACTGCTGGTTTTATTTCCATTCCTCTCTCTGTCTCCCTCTCACACACACATGCTTGTGTGCACACACAACAGTGCGTCATTTTGTTGGCTGCATCAGTCACTGTTGGAAAATGCTATATTTCTTCCGTTAACAGGTGGGTGATAACTCAATAGATATTCCAGAGGCAAATGTGATTATTCAGATTTCGTCGCATGCTGGTTCAAGACGACAAGAAGCCCAACGGTTGGGTCGTATTCTTAGGGCAAAGGTTGGTTTAAATCCTATTCCTGAAAAATTTTAACTTGGCTTGCTTGACAACATCCATAACTTTCTTGGGTAAAAAAGACGCATCAAAAGACCAGTTTCTTCACCTCCAACTAAGAGTTATGATAAAGATGACAATATGCAATCCAGCTGAAACTTGAGCAGATTATCTTTTTTCATTTTAGCTTGGTTTGTTAGTTTGAATAATGTTAGCTGTAAGGACAAGGGTTTTAATATCTACCGTGGACGATTGTGCTGGTTGACATGTAATTGCTGCATTATTGTCTTTTATTGATGATGCTAAGCAGCCAACAAAGATTTATCACTTAACCTTCTATGTTGCTAATAGCCATTGACATTGAATATCATCTGGGTCAACAGGGTAGAATTGAAGATAGGATGGCAGGAGGAAAAGAGGAGTACAATGCATTCTTCTATTCATTGGTTTCCACTGATACACAGGTAGTGTGCATCCATTTTTCTTCCAACTCTCGAATATTTCTGAGCCAGCCACATGATAAATCTCAGAAAACTTTTTCCCTGTTGCAATATTATTCAAGCTTGATGGTATCTTTTTTATGCAGGAGATGTACTACTCAACAAAAAGGCAGCAGTTTCTGATTGATCAAGGGTATAGTTTTAAGGTACATCATATTAGTACATTAATATTAAATCCATTGTGCTTTGATGGTGAAATTAGTGATTATGTTGGTTCTTGGGACAACATATGTTATAAGGTTCACCATTTTTCATTGTATCTGAGTTTAAGTGGGGTACGAGATGAGCGTGTTATCTTACTTGGACTTGAGGTGGCATACTGGATGAGCATGTTATCTTACTTGGACTAAGTTCTTGTGATTGGCTTTTGTTGTGAAGGTTATTACAAGCTTGCCACCACCTGATTCAGGTGCTGATTTGAGCTACCACCGTCTTGATGAGCAGTTGGCACTTCTTGCAAAGGTCGCTCTTCCTTGCCTTTTGACTTCCCACATACCATTTGAGCTATGAGCTTTTGACATGTTGGATGCATCAGGTTTTGAGTGCAGGTGATGACGCAGTTGGCTTAGAGCAATTGGAAGAAGATGCAGATGACATTGCCCTTCATAAAGCTCGTCGCTCTGCAGGATCCATGAGTGCAATGTCAGGTGCGAATGGAATGGTCTATATGGAATACAGGTATGTGCCTTGTATCTTCTCATTTATAGCCCTCATCCAAAAAGAATCCTAGTATAATGATTGCTCTGGTACTTGCCTTTGCGGTCATTACCATTGCCATTTTTCTGCAGTACTGGAAAGGGCAAACTTGTACAGGCAAAGAGCAAGCCCAAGGATCCATCCAAGCGCCATTATCTGTTCAAGAGGCGTTACGGCTGAGCTGTAATGAACTTGTCTGTGGCAGCTCTTGCCGTCTTGTTTACCTCAAGAGCAGCCGATTAGCAGGGGACATAGCTGATACACATCGTATGGGGACCATCACCTACATATGAAGTCGGTGTCAATGTTGGACATGATCAAATGACTATGTTCTAGCTTTTAGCAACTCTCTGTCCATCCAAATTAAACAGCCTCCCCTTGGTTTCCAGTTGAAGGAGTTTGTGTGAGTCAAGTGGGCATGAGACTTTGGGTTGGATTGGTTCTGGGTCTCAATCTAGCCCAACTAGTCTGGGCCCTAGAGGGGGTGTAAGTTCCCTCAACAGTTAGGATGGGCCCAGGTTTTGGTGGCCTTGAACTTTGTGTATTCATAAGAACCCAATATTTGTTTCTTTTGTTGTTTACTCATTCAACCATATATATGTTCTTTTTTCTAGCAGCGTAGTAGAATTTGAACCCTGGTAATTGGAATTTAGAGTACCATAATTTCGCTACCACATAATTTTTTGGAAGACCCTTTTCATATAATCAATGATTGATGGCTTGAAATTATGCATGCAATATATTCAAATACGCTCTGATGCATGGGTCATTTTGATGCATGGTCATTTTTCCTTGCTCTAAATGGACAGACAACGCACCGGGGAATTTCTATATGTACGTGATCAAATCCTCATCGCCCCTCAAGGTTAAAGCAAGTGTACTGAAATGAAATGAGTATATGTTTAAAAGATAATTTTAATTATTACGACTTTTGTACTAGATTAGGCAAGTGCCTGCCGCTTACGTCCAATTGCATTGAATATTAACAACTTATTCATAACAACCTAAAAAAAAAAAAAGGAACAAATGTCATTGTGATAAAAATGATATCTCCATATGACTAGAAAATCCCATTAGCCAACAAGAGATTGTGAGAGCAAGCCATCGAAAAAAACAAAATAATAAATAAAATTTATGGAGAGTTGACATGTACGGGCTTCCTTTATGCAACTTATATTCTAATGGTGGCCATATACACACTCCATGGATGGGGGTGTAAATGGTTGTTGAAAAAAACCATCGGAGACATCATGGCGTTAGAAAAATGCCCCACAAGCAGCTGCCCTGTCATAATAGCACCCGGAGAAAATTCCTCATTGATGAGTTCGATTTGCACAAACTTATCAACGATTCAAGTCTACCAATTCAGCGAATCACTCAAATTGAAACTGTTATAAATTTGTTTCGAGCCTAGGAGAACCACTTGCCATAGGGTTTAACGAGCTTTACGCTGCTCACTAACCTACTACAAACTTCCTCCTACATTCGGGTTTGGGACCCATCACGACGAACACAAAGTCCGAACCAGGACCAGAGGGAGTTTTATTCATTAACTTGTCTTTCTGTGCCTTTGGCATTGAAAATGGAATGTTGAGTAATGGACCAAACTAGTCACTATCTAAGAAGTTGGTAGAAAACCCGCAAAGCAATCCCTTTTGGGGGAGAGACAAAAGAGAGTTGAATAGACACATTGTCATCAGATACTTCACACGTTGGAGGAATTTTGCTTACCTAGCAAAGACCTATGCGACAGGGACTCTTAAGCGTTTGACTGCTTTTGAGACATTCCTCTCGTTGGTCTTTTATTGATTATCAATGCTTTCCCCACACAAAAGGAACTTATTGATGGCATTGGCTATTGGTTTAACAAAGTAAAAAGGAAAACCCAACTCTTCTTCAGTGCAAAGATTCACTTCATTATTAAGTAGCCATCAGTGCGAGCATGTGTGGCTGCGGAGATATCTTTAAAGTACATAGACGGGTTATGAAGAGTATACAAAGCACAATACAAATACCTTTTAGCTTTGACCCACACACATTAACCCTATTCCCTCAAGTAGTGTAGACATCATAGAATAAACAATTATTAGCAGTAAAGAAGGACCAAGTACACAAATCATGTCAAGGTGTAGAACAAGACATCACAATTAAACTATATCCCCACAGAATCCTTTCTTTGGTTTGGCCTGCTTTGTCACTTTATGACTGCTACGAGAAGATCACAATTTAGAAAAAAAGGGAAGCAAAATTGATAAAAGAACATTTTTTTAACTAATGGGGTCTCTCTCTCTCTCTCTCTCTCTCTCTCTCTCTCTCTCTCTCTCTCTCTTATTTCTTTTTGTCAATTGGCATGCATTGTATTGAGTTTATTTCTTTCAATCTCGGTCAAACGCGTGCATGTCAAAATTAGGAGCATTGTATTGAGTTTATTGCTTTCAATGGGGCCACAGGATTGGAGCCATGGTCAAGTGGCCGGGGAACCGTACTGTTGGGGTTTAATGGGGTCTCTTCTAATGAAAAGCAAATGATGCCTTTTTATGTATTAGTATTACCAGTCTGGTTAGAACATATCCAAATACCACATTTGAGATAAACCGCAAGCTGCTATGTCACTCACTAAGATGGTTCCTTGCTAATGAAAAAAAGCTAAATTCGATTGTCTTTTGCTTCTCTTTTCTTCCTTTTCTTTTTTACTTTTTTGGTTCCTTGCTTCCTTTCTTTCTTTTTTTTTTTTTTTTTTTGGCCCGGAACATAAAGTTTTATCATGGGTTTCGCTTGCATGCCATATGCATAATATTTAATTGATTCAGCAGGTACACTATACAATTGATGGAATCTTGGACCTATTGATCGGCTCAAACACCTATAAGACAAGAGAAAAGTGAAGGAGTGTAGATATATCAGCACAATAAAACTTAGATGACAGTATGTAAGGAGATAAATGAGAAGAGAATACTCAACTTAGTGGATTTTAATGAAATGTGATGGTGTAGAGGCTTCTGGAGTGCTAATGATAGCAGTTACATCAGCCTATGACACTTGCACTGAGAGCTCCAAGTGGACCGAGTATAGAGAGCTATGGGCCCGAAGGATGACAGGTTCGAGAGCCCGTTAAACCTAATTCGTATTAACGAGTATTTAACATTTTATAATTAATTTACATTTAAGTACTACGATTGTTATAATTATTAGATCGAAATATTGTCCATTTCTTGGATTTTTCAATGTACCAACTAGAACATTTTGCTTGGACTGGACAAAAGGAGTAGTTGAGTTGACAAACTTTTTTCTTCTACGCATCTTCTACTTCCCAAGGGGCTAGGAAAATAATCATCTCGTGATCTATGTAGCTTTGCAAAATGATACGGTATATAGAAGTTCAGTTTATAAAATTAATTTCCTTCTTATATTGTTTTGGTCAAAGGTGACTCCCTGGAATCATTGCTGGTGTGGGTGCCTAATTGCTCATGATCAGATATAATAAGCATTCTTTCCTTTACTGCTCCCTCCATTAACTGAGATGTCTCCAGCAAGAGGCTAGCTTGAAAACAATCCTATGATCCCATTTCGTGATGGAATTTGTGAACAGGAAAAGCAATTGGGGAGTATCAATTTGTGACACCTATGTATCGGATGCTTATTGTCTCTTTTTGGGTTTCCACAGGCATTTGTTATGGGATTTTATCTCTCAGATATGCCATCAATCCAAAACTCCAAACTGGTCCATAAAATTAAAGGGTCCTCCTCTTATGTATAGAAAATGTTCATTTTTTGAGAGTGTTTGTGGCCAAGAAAAGCATATAGGAGCTAGGGTGCTGCAGGGTCATCAGATTCGGTCTTCTTGCATCTTTTTTGCTAGTCTTTTCGGATGCCCGATTGTTTCCTTTTTTGGTTAGATTGGCATTTTTCTAACAGAGTTATCTCCTGTAGGCTGTCAATCCCAATAAAAGACTTGTGTCATTCTGGGGTTCTCTTACGGAAGAAAATGTTCATGTCTTTCCACAAAGAAAGTGGTCAATTATTACATATAATCGTAGAATGAAGATGCCAAGATTATAGAAGAGTTATGACTTTTGGATATTTAGCAGTAAGATAATATAAAGCTTTATCAATCCAAGCATCTCTTTCCCTGTAACCAAAATATAGTAGGAGTCTAATAGGCAATGACACGAGCGAGCACTCCTTTAAAAAACATTATCAACAAGGTACAAGATTATAGGAGTATTTGCGTATTTATAATCTTTTGACCTCTCACAATATGAGAATGTTGTGTAATGAAACGCTTTTAATGTTGGTAAGATGATGAAGTATTTTCTCTCCAAAAATTGAACAGTGCCAATACTGCTCATTCTAAATTTTCTAATGGGGTGGCAGCATCTGTAGGTACGGGTTCCTGCAAAGAAAATGCATAAATATTTGCACCCAGGAGCACACTATTCCATCCTGGTGCTATATATTATTTTCGTTGCTGTAAAGTTCCCCTGCCTTGAATGCCTTTCTGGCTAGTTCTAGACTCCAAGATTCTGCCAAAGCTTTGCTGTCACTAAATTTCTTCTCCAAGTCCATTAACATTTTGGTCAAAGTCACGTAGATTAGTCATCACAGGACTTGTTTTACAATTCCTGGCTCAGCTCCTCTGTGCAGTGCAGCAAATTTGAAGCATACATGACACAAACTTAATCAAAAAGTCTCAGCCTCCTGTCCCGGGAGTAGTTTGAAGCTTCAACACTCCATTGGAGGTCAAAAATCTGTGTGCTAAGCCATGATTAATGCCATGGATTTGACAACACTAAAAAGGGTCGAAACATTAATTTTAAATAAATATACCATCCTCTAGCCTTGGGAATTCCTTTGACTGCTCTGTCATTGGAGAGTAGGCGTAAGGTGTCTCATTTTGCTATGAAAAAGATACTTATTTTTTCTTTCTTCTAAAACCTTTTAGATCTAAGAAAAATGATAAATAATTTGACTATTGTTTTCCTCCGAGTGATGATCTAGATGAATAATAATTAATTGATAAATGTGTGAGTGATAGGTGATAAAATTATAATAAATCGTTCATCTACACCATTATTTTAGTAGGATCGAGACAAAATTCATGTAAAAAAGGGATGCTATTTAGCACAGAACCAATACAAAAGATACACTTTAAAACCATTACAATGTTTCACAAGACATAGCAGAATGTAATAAAACAGGAAAAATTAGCACAGAACCAAAAAAAAAAAAAGGCTAAGCAATGAGAACAATGGGGGGACATAGACCAAACTCTCAGTGCAATATCAAACAAAAATTCCTTGTCCAATTGTGGTGGGCTCCCATGTGTTCGGATTTTCTCTCACCTTCATTGATTGCTGCATGTGAAAGAGAAGTACAGATGTAACGTTACTAGTGTAGGATTCTGAGAGCAATCTTTAGTTCAGAGCAGAATGAACTATACGATCCTAGTATACTCTGTTTTCGAAGTGGACATTTAATTAAGTGGAGGAAATGGGCAATTGACTACGGTTAGTAATGCTTTTTCTGAATCAAAACATTCACTCTTGAAAAGGGCATACGAATTTAGTTTATGACAACTAGAAGGAGAATGATTCCTGAAAAACATTTTAAACTGCAACTTTGCAACTCAATTGAATTCAACGCACAACTTCTTTGAAAATGTTAAAAAATTGATGTACGATACATGACTTCAGCAAAGTACCCTCTCAACTCTAAATATACCTTTAGGAAAAAAAAAAACAAAAATCCAATTAACCCTCATAAAATTTTTCCGTTGCTCTAGCAGTGCAAAAAAAAAAAAAAAATTGCAGGTTGAAGGGTTCTGGAGTGAAAAAGAAACCAGGCATTGTCAAGATACAATCTTTTCCTGTTTTCCTTTCTTTGTTTCCCCCGCCTTTTCTGGTTTCATTTGCCTTTTCCGCGTCTACTTTCAGAACACTCGGACACATCACTGACAATATCTTTGAAGATTATTATGCAATGTGCATGATTTATATCCATAGAGTAAAGAGAAAATGCCTTTGCATACACATAAATTGTAATACGTTATAAGTTTTTTCATGTATCGTCCAATATAAGTACAGTAATGACATGATTTGATTGTTTGCATGCGGTTTTTTTTTTTCATTTGAAAAGTTTGCAACATTGACCATTAACGTTTAACAAAACACCAATCAAGACTACGTAGTGCTGTAACACAAAATGTCCAATATTCACATTAATTATGGTCTTATATGTTAGAATCAAACTGTTGTCATCACATTAAAAGTGCAAACTGTTTGTAAAGGTATAAAGAATATGCTAGCATATTATTTAGCAAACATTTTCCAGTTTGGTTCTCTGCTTCGAGTTCTAATCGTGCACCTTGGCTAAAATAAGAGGGTTTAGCAAGAGAAATAATGACAAAATGGATTCATAAGTTGTTGTTGCTCTGTGGCATAAAAGACAAATGGTGTGTTGGTGGAATATGAATGCCAAAATGGCTTTCGTCAAAGTTCCATTTTGTTAGAAATGATGTTTGAGACACAAGTGATCAAATAATGACCATTTAATGGCCCATCAACAACATTATTAAACAATGTGCTTAAAAAACCCAAAAGATGTTGCTGATTCCTAACCAATGATGTGTATGCGATAGATGGGTACATGGGGAATTAAAAATGGTCGAAGAGCTCTTTTTTATTGTTATTATTTTATTATTATTGTTTAAGTACTTGGCTCATCGTGAAGTCATTATTGATTCTCATGTATTCACACTGAAGTGTGGTGCAATGACTACATCAAAAACAGAAAAAAAAAGAGAGCAACAGAAATTGAAAATGCAAAAAGTATAAAGAAAAAAACTTCCACAAAAGAACTGTCAAAACTGAACTACAAATCCAAATTTTAACCTTTCATGACCTTTGACTTCCTTTCATAAAAAAAAAGGCCCTTGTTTTATTCTTTTTGCAACTCGTGGTAAAGTCCTAAAACCTAAAAAAAAAAAAAAAAAAAGGGGATGGGGGGCTCCCATGAAACGAAAACTTCACCAGCCAGTCAGTAACCATAACTATGGTACTGTAACTGAGCTTGCCCAACCCCAAAAAACATCCCTCCTCCGCTTCCTCCTCCGCTTATTGGTCCATGATCTTCCTCTCCCTGCAATCCATTAAACTACCACGGCAAACACATAGTCAGAATCAAATACTACAATTTGCGTTAATTACAATGTGCACGAATGAGATTTGCCCTTCAAATATTCAACTGTAACAAGTTAAAAAAACAGATACTATAGTTAGTATGTGCGTGTTGCGGGAACTAACTAAAAACAATTCATAAATACCCATAGCTCATCTTCGTCTTCATCTCTATCAGGGCAAGCAGCTTTGGACATCTCACCAGTCTCATCGTTGCGTGCAAATCTGCCACGTATGCGCGGCCGGTTGTCTGCTAGTGTTTTACGGCATGCGTACTGAAGAACAAACAGGGAAAAAAAAACAGAAAAGAAACCAACTACATTAATTATATTTATCGTTGACTTTTTTTTTCTGACATTCTCAATTGACATCTTAAAATAACAACAAGAAGCTAATGTTAAGTTCGCTGACATTAAAATCAACAAGGTTGCTACCTTGATTGTCTTAGTGAAGTTCCTCTGGTTGCGCTTGGCTCTGTACTTTGATATCCTCTCTTTTCTTTCTTCAGCACTGTAACGACCAACTTTCAAGTTTGACTCTTCTATCATGGAGGTCTCTGTAGCTGAAGGACTTGAGAAGGACCTCTGAGTTGGGCGTGCTGCTTTAGTATTCTAAAAACACCAAATGATGTTATGTTTTAGCTGTAATAACATGGGAAACATAACAAGAAACTGAGGTGTTCAGAGGGTAATCTAACTTTTAAATCTCCAGTGCTGCAGACCCTCCTCAGGTGGCCTACAAGAAAGCTGTTTTCAGGTGAATTAAGAGCTTGGTTTTGATACTTTGGTGACTCAAAGACTGTGTCAAAGCTAGGCTGAAAGAAGAAACTTGGATTGTTATCAAATGAATTGCTGCTACAGCTTCTCTGCATCATCTTTGCTACATTCTCTACGCCACTGTAACTATGAGGCACAAAGGAGTCGTAGTTCCAAGAAAACTGATTTTCCTCATTTTTCACCTCCAAAGCATCCAAGCCAGAGAAATTATCATACCCATTTGTCAAACCTAGACTATTAACAAAATCTGAACACTTTTCAGGAGGCTGCATGTTGGTTGTCTGATAAAGAGTTAAATTCTCCAGTTGGTGAGTTGGAGGTGAAGATGAGAGGATACTTGGGCTAAAAATTTCTACAGAGCTAGAATTCTGAACTGGGTTTTCAGTTTTTTGACTGTTTGACAAATCTTGAATGATGTCAATGGCAGAGTCAGGGAAAGAAGAAAAGGGGTCAGGGAAGAAAAAGTCTCCATCAGGGGAGACCATTTCTGGGCTTGAATGGTGGTAGAGAGGGCCATCAAAGGCATAGAGATGAGAAGACATTTCCTTCAGCTAAACTCCTTGGTTGAGTTGAACCCCAAAGCTTTAAATTTGGTAGGAGAAAAGCCAAGAGAGGTTTTTTGCTGCTGGTGGTGCTTTTGTTACTACTGCTACTACCCCTATTGATTATAAATTTTCAGAGGGGTTGCTTCTTCTCTGTATATTGGCAATGGCATTCCTAGTGACACTTGGACTCACATTTATTTAATCACAAGGCTGACATGTTCACAGCAACAAGACAAAGACTTGCCGAGCACTCTCCCTCTCAAAATGGTATCTTGCTACAGTTCAAGACAAGCACAAGCAGAGACAAGTCCACTCACCCACAATGTGCTTTAAATAGCAGCTTATTTTTCAATTCTGTCCCCATAATTTTGAATATTTGGGTAGGCCACCCCGAACTTTCCTGATGTTTATCAGATTGGACCATTTTGATTTTTCATTCTATGTTTTTAGCATTTTGATTTATTTATAATTGTGATTAACGATGGAGTGCCAGGCACGACCCATTTTACTTGGTGAGTGACCCTATTGTTTTGTGTAGTGTTTTAGCATGTCTCACTTGTCTTTTGTATCATATCTATCGCATTTAAATATTTAGATAATGAATTCTATATAGTTTATAAATTTAAATATTATAAACACATAATGTACTATGATTAGGTCGTTTCTCGTGTTACTCCTAAGTTAGTCTACGTGCCCAATTCGTATCACGTTTGTGCTAATTATTATGCTTATTTTTATGTCATTTTAGGCTATATTATTTTTTTAAAAAAATAACAATTAATTTCACATTTTAAAATAAAAAAAATAAGTTGATACAATATAAATAAAATTCAAATTTTATGGCTAAATTTAAAATAAATTAGAATTGTGGAATTTTCAAACTTAATAAAAAAAAATATAAATTGAATTTTTCTCACATTGTTAAAATTAAAATCAAAATTATCAGGCTTGGTTAATCTATTTTGAAATAATTTTTAAAATAAATATTAATTATTTTTTAGTCGAGAATAAATACTAATTATTAATTATATAATTTTATGATAATATTGTTTGAAATCTGTTCATTACATCAACCATTTTGAGTTGGGCCATGGCTGGTTTCGATCTATTTTACATGTCTTAGACAGGGATCTCGATCCCAAACTTGCATTTGAAAGATTTGCATTGCGTGTGGAATACCCAAAAAGTCTTCCCACACTTGGGAAAGAGAAAAAGAAAAACCCTTCATATCACAAAAACCGATTAAGATTCTTAACTTTATAAAGCAATAATATAACTTTTTTATTACAGCTTGTTACCAGATCAACTGTCTTTGACGTCTATTGGGCATTCCGCCGTTGATGCCAGTCTCTTTGCTTTGAAGATTGGAGTGCGTGGTTTGGCAGAAGGTTCAAAGAAATTGGACTTCTGGGTTATATCTAGAGGGCTCTATCCATAGCAAGTGCCAATTGAATAGTAAAAAAGGGCCTTCTTTTGTGTCAAAGTGTGTATCTTTTTCTTGCGAGAGATCGTACGGACACCATGTCGATGGCATCACAGGATCATCTGGACAAGATGCAACTCCGACAGAACTACAGGAACCTCTGGCACACCGATCTCATGAACTCCATTCAGGCTGACACCCCATGTAGCGTTTGTGCATATACGTTTATATTTGTGTAATATATCTGGTGGAATGTAGTTAATATATATTCATTCATTTGTCTGATGTAATTCTTTTTTGTGTTTGCTTTTCTGGGGTTTTGATTGTTGTTGGGGTTGCAGATTGCTGCTTTGCTCTCTGGTGGTGAGTACTCTTGATTTGTTGACCTTCTCATTTTGAATGTGGATCCGTTGATTTTCTATCCATATGTCCTTTTTAATGTATTTTTGAGCTCGATCTTGTGTTTTTTATGGTTTCTGTTGTTGAAATGTTAAGGCTTGTTAACATGGTATACAATTGGTTGTATTTAATTTTTCTACAATGGAAGTGTTGTGCCTTTAATTTGTTGTGTGTTTGTGTGTGTGTGTGTGTGTTTTTTTTTGGGGGGGGGGGGTTATGATATGTTTTATGCAGAGCAGTTGTAATAAACCTCTGTGGATGAAGTTAATGTTGTTTGATAGGTCTATTATATGAAGATTCCTTGTTATTGTGGAACTTATTAAGCAAAACTTACCCTGCAAATAGATTCCCTCGGTTACATTTTCAGCTGTACCATTGATTTCAGTGGCCCTTGCACTAGTGTCTCTTTTGTTAACTTCAATTATCGTTGTTCCCATTTATCAGCTGCCTTCAGCTTTTGATAAATTAGCAAGCCTTGCTAGAATTTGATTGTTCTTGGTCGTTTCCTTTCGCTGTTTTGAAAGGAAGAAATGTTTGCAAGATAGGGACTTAATTTCATGTGCTTTTTCAGCAAGGATGTGATCTTTTTAGCTTAGGGTTCTGGATAGAATCACATGTTTTGGAGCTGTAGTTCATAATGTTATCATTTAATAATATGATGTTTCAAAAATGCATCTTTGAAATAGGAGCTTTTCTTTTCAATTCACTTTCATACATGCTTTTTTTTGTTTGTTTTCTCTTTGAATTCTTTTGAAGGAGAGTTGTTTTATAATATTCCTTCTAAATGTCATCATAAAATGGTCTGCATTTATAGAAAGGTGTCTCAATTTATCTTTTGCATTTCTGGAGCAACCAATTTTGAATATAAAATTCACCTTTCTATCATACTTTTCCTATTGAAGAATGTCAAATAATCTTTTTGAAAATCTTGAGCTGAAGTTTTATGTTTACAACAATCTACCTAATTCTCATTCCTTCCATTGTAGTGGACCGTGTGTTTCATACTTGCTTCGCAAACGAGCACTTTATAATGACATGTCAAGGTAATTGATACTTTTGATTCTAATTCCTTGCTTATGATGTATTTGTAATGTCTTCTATAATTATTCTGTCTGTCCCAGGTATGTGTGCTGTGCTGGCTATATGCCTTGTAGTGGCAGGTGTGGCGAAAGTAGGTGTCCTGAGTTTTGTCTTGCCACAGAGGTATGGAGTTAATCTCTCATGGCTCATCACATCACCTGTTGTCTTTGTCATGCCTTTACTTTCTTTCAGAAGCTTCTTTGTTGCACGTTCAATTCTGAAGTGCCCATGAGATTAATAGATCATAAAAGAGGCAGTGAAAATAAAGCTGTTTGATTTGCAAATAGAATTTTACGGTGAGAAGCTATCCTAAGTCCTAACAACCCACAAAACCCTATAATGAATATCCTGAAGCAAAACATCCTGTAGGTGCTTAGCTGATGTCTGGGAGTTGGTCAAATATGTTACCTGATTTCGTCTATTTCTGTTTAGTTAGTGTTGAGTAAAAGCATTACTTCCTAAAGCACTAGATTTCTTCACTAGCAAATTAGTCAAATAGATTGGCTTAGGAGATGGGAAAATTACGATTCAAAGTGATGAACAATTATTCTTCTAGTTGTCTTGTTCATAGTTATGTTAGGACTTGGGAGCATGGGTTCATTACACATCGGACAGAGGGAGATTCAAGTTTCATGTCTTCAGACTTGCTTTGATCATTATAAATGTGCATTTTCAGAAAATTGATCAACATCTATGTGAAAAATTGGCTTTTGGAACTATGTTCCTTGTTTGACCTTGGGAGACTAGAGGGTGCTATGATGCCAATTATTTAGCTTCTCACCATATGATACTGGTTTGTAATAGCTGCAATAAGACGAAACTGCTGTGATGTCTTCTGGTTCCATTTCTTTTTTTTCAGATTGAATCTTTTCCATTTTCTTCATGTAGTGATAAGATATGATATGCCTGTTCATTTTTTCATTATCTATCACATGTGTCCATCCTGGGCAACAGTCTAGAGAAGGAACAGCTCATACAGCTGTTGTGTCATTCTTAACTGGTTATCTGAATTCAGTTTATTGAGGTGATGAGTTCAGTAAGGATTGTTTAGTTACTTTCTATGAACTTGGATTGCATAATAACCTCTTATGACAAGATGCTAAATGTAGAGACATGGCTTTGTTATTGATCTTTTATGTGTTTGAATTCCCAGGTTTTCCTCTGCTTTGGAAATTCAGTAGCCTCCACCCGCTTTCTGCTACAAGATGAATTCAACATTCAGACTGCTCAATGTGACAATTGCATTATTGTATCCTCTCTCTCTCCCCCTGGCCCCCCTCCATTGTGGCTTCGTGTGTGTGTGCGTGTGTGCGCAGGGGTATTATATGCTTATATATAGTTATTTGCAATATCTTGAAGTTCATTGCACAAATTGCCCTTCCTATGCAGGGTTTTATGTTCTGCCTGCAACAAATTGCTTGCATATTTTCCATAGTTGCAATGATAGTTGGCAGTGACGAAATTCAAGAGGCTTCTCAGTTACTGTCTTGTTTGGCTGATATGGTGTATTGCAGGTAAGCATTTCCAATTCTTCTTTATTCAATACAATCATCCAAAAAATTACTACTAATTATTTACTGATATCCTCGCTTTTCTTGTGATTTTGTTGGCCAGTGTCTGTGCTTGCATGCAGGTATACTTTTTATCCAACAAAATTAAGGATATTGGAAGACTATATTGTTTTCCATATTAAGTTTCACATTATACACCATCTTGTTTTGTTTGCAGACACAACACAAAGTTGAAATGGACAAACGAGATGGCAAGTTTGGGCCACAACCAGTGATGGCTGTTCCCCCCTTTCAGCAGATGTCTCGCATCGACCAGCCAGTTCCTCCCTCAGTTGGATATCCACCTCAAGCAGCATATGGACAACCCTACAGTTATCCACCTCCTCAGGCTCAAGGCTATCCTGCTGCTGGTTATCCTCCACCTGCTTATCCACCATCCAATTACCCACCATCCAATTACCCACCTTCTGGCTATGCTAGGTGATAAACATCTGTTTTTTATCACAAGATGGCTGCTTTACCATGATCTATTTCATTCAGGAGCTTACCTACTTTGAATCTCTGAGTTGCTTATTGAGTGGTGAACAGACGGGGTTGGGGCTTTACATACGGTATATGGTATTTAGTAAATCTGTTATTATGCATTGTTTTCTGCACATATATAACAGCTAAAATCTATACACGATTGATTTCTTCCAATCCCATTCTTTTTGCGCTTTTATCCTGCACACTGCTGTTGCAGTGTGTAAATTTTATTTCTGTGAAATGTCTAGAATTTTGGGAGTGACTCGAAGTTCATAAATAAGGGCTGTTGCCTGGTCTTGTCTGTGAATGTACTTTTTGTTTATTGTTATTTCTGTTATTATTTCTATCACTAAGCTGTCGTTGTCTCTCCTTAAAACAGGGGTAAGTTGCATGTATCTGATCATTTTCCAAATCTCATTAGGTGGGAAAAACTCTTAATTACTTCTGGATTTGTACAGCCTGACACCGAATATTTAATGTATAATATGTAATACTCTTTAGACAGGTCAATGACACAGGATAGTAGCTCGTTCATACAGCTTCTCTCACTTCTTAAAGTGGAAGTTAAAAGGACTTTCTAGTTTATTTTTGCCAGTGGACGAGTTTAGAGTTGTGTTTAACGAGTTTCTTTTATTCATAATTACCCATGGTGGAATGGTTTCCTCCTTTCTCCAAGTTTATCTTTCATGCCTATCTCAGCTGCAACATCATCAAAATTCTTTATGCATCATTCAAAAGGTCCTTTTTTCAATTATGTGGGGTCTTCTGAATTTTTCGTATATCTTGAATTCCTTTTGGGTAACTTGACTATGACGTGCACGCAACATCCCCACCTAGAAGAGCAGAAGTTGAAACTTCTCAGCCATTTACTGTCACAGCCCTTCCCAAGTAATTCTTGACAATGCAACAAGACAAGTAGCTTATGCATATCCAGCTAGAAACTATGCCTGATGTCTCTCAACTACATTGACCATTTGCAATTGCATCCGTAAGTGCGGAGTTATTGTCAAATGTGATCTTATTATCTTAGAGTTTGAGTTCAAACTCGATCTGCAGACTTTGGTTGCACACGTTCTCCTATGGGAACTCTTGTCAAAATCTTATGCTTACGAGTTCCCAAAGGCTTAAGTTAGGCAGCTGCGTGTAATGATGAACATGAAATAAGTCAAATATTTTGGTCAATCTTATTATTATTATTATTATTTTGTAAATTAAAGTTGTGTATCTTCCTTTAAAGGGGGAGGAGGGGTACATGGGAATGTTCTTGTGGTTGGCGAGCAAATTTTTTTATTTCCTTGCAATTTCATTATAGCGATAGGATGGCCTTGCTTAAGCCTGTCCATTCATTAAACTAAAATGGTGGCTTTGAACGGAAAATATGAATGACAAGACTGGTTGAACATGTCATCATAAAAAGCACCTCATTTTTCAAGTAGTGGAAGTTTCTTTTGATCTTTTTTCCATTTTCTCCCGTTTGTGGGTCTTGACATCACAATTCGAAATACTAAGGTAGCTGTCTCCCATCCAAGAAAAAGAAACCTCATATCTCAATTTTTGATGGGGACAAGCAAAAGAAAACCATTTTTGAAATGGATCCAAAAGGCACTCAATACCTACAAGAATTGGTCATTTGAATATGAATCCTTAAACCCTTGTGGGACTATATTTGATAATGAGAAAAAAAAAAAAAAACAAACAAGGTTTACCCATCCCACTTGAGTGGGAATTGGTCTTTTAATTACTGTATACTTTTATCAGTGTTTAAGATTTATTTATGTATTAAGAAGCTATTAGTTCACAGTCCTTCAGAATTTTCATCTATGTTTTTTATTGTTACCCTTTTAAGGAAAATTTCACACTTAACAATGAGACAATAAATGTGCAATTCGGTTATTTTATTTGTGTATATTTTGTGTCGATACAGCTATTGTTACCACATTTTGCCAAGTAATTTCAGTATTACATTACTTAATGAATCTATTCCTATCGTCACATTCATGTGAAATTAGTCATAGTTTATGCTTCAGTGCATCCCTCTCAACGTAGATTCAGTGTCAACTTCGCTTGAAATTGCGGTAGGAAAACAGATGCGTTTTTGTCAAAAACGACCTCAAATTTGTCCAGATTCTACACGCAAGCTCAAGACGAAAGATAGTAGGTCGAATTATGATAATCGTTAATTAGACATTTATAATTTAATATATAATTAAAATATATAATTAATAATTATAATATCATTATTTTATTATTATACATTTCACATTAAAACAACCTATGCCATCACAAAGTTAAAACCCCAAAAAATAAATAAAAAAATAAATAAGAAAGTAAGAAAGGAAAGAACAGTATCAAGACCCTACTTATAAACCGAAAAATAAACAATAAAAAATAAAATTAATTAATTAAAGTCCACTCGCCACATTCAAAGAGACAAAATAAAATAAAATTTAATTTTGAATTCTTTAACCCTAAAGAATAAAATTATAAACACTCATAACACTCCTCAATTTAAAAGCAGAAACAAAAAGTATACACACCACTTAACACCAAATAAGAAAAATATAAGAGCAATAATAATTTATGAGATTAATTGAGATATAATCGATTTACATTTTTATCATTAACAAATTACTTTTTAAATGTTGTTATCCGTTTTTTTTTTTTTTTTTTTTTGAAAAAAGAAAATGTTGATCTCTACAAGCTAGGAATTGCGGAATAGTCCCCATAAAAGTCAGGAATTCCAAAAGAAGCCCACAATCTCTCGTTGAAATTCTCCTGCATATCCTCCGGTATCACCGGCGTCCGGCAAAGCGGGCAAGTTTTGCGGTCATAATTCATCCACCGGTCCAGGCAGTCGCGGTGGAATATGTGGCGGCAGTTGGGGAGCCGCCTGATCTCGTCGCCGCCCTCGAACTCGTACAGACAGACGGCACAGCTGTCGGCGAACGGCTCGGAGAGATCGGCGAAACCGACGATGGGGAAGAACTCCCGAATGAGAACGGAGGAGACGGAGTGAAACTCCGGAAACCGGAGATAGTGGTGGGGTGGCGCCGTCGTAGTGCCGTCGTCCGGCCAAGAAACGCCGGTTTCCAAGAAATCGGGGAGACCCAGATAGCGGAAGAGAGTGTTTATTAGCTGTCTGATGAAACCCAGAAAGGAAAGTGCTTGGATTAATAGTTTGGGAAGTACGTGCTCTGTGTATCCTAGAGGGAAACCCATGATCTAGAGAGATAAAAAACTAGAGAGAGAAATAAACGAAGGAAAGAGATTGTGTATTGGTGTGCAATGGTTTTAAGGTTCTCAGTTTATGTATTGCTCTTTGCTGTTCTTTGTGTAATACAGAGAAAGAGAGTGCGAGGGTTACTTATACAGATATGATTGAAGGGTGAAATGACAATACCGCGTTTGGGATTTTTTTTTTTTTGGGTAATAATAATAATTATTAAAAAATAGTTATTTTTTTGACATTAAAATATTAGTATTGTTGAAAGGAATAAGTCAAAATTAGAACAAAATATTTTTTTAATGAATTTTTTTAATACTGTTTTGTTTTGGATTTTTTCCGAGTTTGTATTTTAATTAAATGTCCGACAGCTATAACGTTACAGTACTAAAGACATTTTGAAGATCGAAAATCTTGACTTTTAAGTCTTAATACGATGTGCAGCAAGTAGTTTAAGGTATTATGGTTTAGAGAGATCATAACCAATTTATAAAAAAAAAAAATAGAAAATTTGATTTTTAAGCATAATTAAAATTATTTTATTATGTTTTCTATTCATGAATTACACAAAAAAAATAATTCTACTTAATTAAATTAATTTTTTATTTAAGAAAATTTCTAGTTAGATTAAATATTTAGTTATATTTTTCATAATCTCACTATTTTTATTTTTGAAAAAATCATTTTAAAAACTTATAGCTTTATCTTTTTTAGAATTTATTAATTATTTACTTTAAAATATTAGTAATTTAATTAACAAAAAATAACTTCATACATGATTATATTATCAATAACTATAATCTTGATTTTGAATATTGATATCTATAACTAATTTAAACTATATAATTGTATGTGTATATATATATAATTAGTATTTTTTTTTCTCTCTCAATACATACAAAATTTTTATTTTTTAAAAAAGTATGTAATTATAGTAAAAATAAAAAAGAGAATATATAATTATAATAATTTTTTTTAAAAAAAAATTATTTTGCTAATGAATCTTCAAAACGCTATTAATTATAAAATAAAATAAAAAAGGAAATTGTTACGCACGAATTGGGCATTGCATGATGGTTATTTCTTAATCAATAATTCTGATAGTCAAAGAGGTTGAAAGCCCCATTAGATCGACATCTAGTAGAAAGCCCCACTCACGATTAATGAGTGGCAACTGCTTATGAAAACATAAAATAAATCTTGTTAAAGCGTGTGGCATTACTTTTACAGCATCTTCCTTATTAGTTGAGCTACTTGACAGTCCATTCTTTCTAATAAACAAATCAAAGCATGCATGCATGCATGCATCCATCCATCCATCCAAGCCCCAAATTGAATTCTATTGTCCTTTTGTTTTTCGTTGATATCATTGGCATGCAGGCCGACCTTTGCATTTGGCTCAAAAGAACAATATTCTTTTTTTCTTTTCCTTTTTCACGACTACAAACCAAAGCTGAGATAGGAGTTTAATAATAGATTCACGTGTAGCCCATAGGTTCAGTTGGGGTTCAAACCTTTGCACAATATGGTTAAGGTATTATGCAAGATTTAGGTTTGGATTGTCTATGCCTTTAGTGTGGAGAAGACCCTATATATGGAATTTGAAGTATTTGGATAGTGACCCTTTTTTATTTATGGGAAAGGATAAATCAGGATGTTAATAAGTAACATTCCACTTGGATCTATATCAACATAATTAAACATACCTAAGATGCTCAAATTCAGAAAAAAAAGAAAAAAAAAAAAGAAAAGAAAAAGAAAAAATGCTACATCTATATATAGGTGGATACTTGGTTTATATAATCGTGATTTCTTTGATTAGAAACCTCTTAATTATAACTAAAATTACCAAAAACAACTGTCTTATCCATTTAAACAACGGAATTCCATCTGGGCTTAATATATATGTTGTATTGTTGTTAATATGCTTGGAAGCTAACGCTAGGTAGTCATGACTGAGAACATTCCTTAAAAAGGATGATTAGGAAACGAACATTTTAGAATATCTGCCGGCAAGAGAATGAAGTAAAAATATTCAGATGACAACCATCAAATGAACGAATTGTCTGTGAAATGATTATCCACTCATTAGAACTTAGGTACATTTGTGAGCTAAATCTCGAGGTAAGAGTATATTTGCTAGCAAAGTGCTCAACGTAAAAAAAAAATCAAGATTTTGGTTGTTTGTTT
This sequence comes from Kandelia obovata, assembly GCA_021464305.1. Classification (NCBI taxonomy): domain Eukaryota; kingdom Viridiplantae; phylum Streptophyta; class Magnoliopsida; order Malpighiales; family Rhizophoraceae; genus Kandelia; species Kandelia obovata. Next base: position 3,255,177 of record JADCRA010000363.1, read on the forward strand.
GCAGCTGGTGTTTGAGTTCTTAAAATTAATTTATGGTTTCGGATTAAAATTTTGATATTTCAACTTCATTTCTATTAGAGTTTGATATTTTGTTCATTCTCGAATTTTATCTAATAATTTAAATTTTTAATTAAATAATTTTTTACATCATATAATCATCTCATTATTAAAAAAAAAAGTAATCATGAATTCTAAATATGTTGTATGCTTTTAACTTAATAAGTTTCTATGTTAAAGTTTATAATAAGATTTATTTTTAACCTCACTTACCATCTTAAGTTACTTTCAGCTTAATGAGATTACATGTGTGAGAGCATAAGAAAATTTAATATCACTCTCTTTTTTTTTTTTTTTTTTACTTCACACAATATTTATGATTTTTAAATTAAATAATTATTCGTAATTTACTTTTCAATATACCATTTATATTCAAGTATTACTTAGTTGATACTGGTCGGAAAATAATTTTTCAGAGGCAAAATGGGAAAAAAAATATTACGGATATATATATATATATATATATATATATATATATGTAAACTAACATAAAAATTTTAATTATCAATTTTATGTACAATTTATTTTTTTTAATGCAATTTTAAGCTTATGATTCAAAAAATTTTTTAAAAAATATCAATTTCATGAGTTACGTTCAAGCTGAATTATGATATACCTGAATAAAATACCAAAAAATGGTTGAATTTTATTGACCTAAATGGGTTATCATGGTTTTCTGATTTCCGGGACATGGGAGTAGGTAAAGGGTTCCACCAACAAAACCTAGATAAACCCCAGAGAGCAAGCAAAGATCAAGAGGCCATGGGTTTGAGAAATCGTGGCGTTTGTCTCATCTTAGATGGATGGGGCGCCACCGAGGCATCAAATGGCCTTGTGTTGTGCGTGGACTGATTGGAGACAACCTTAGATCTCTCTCTCTCTCTCTCTCTCTCTCCCCCCCCCTCTCTCTCTTTCTCCCCCTCTTTCTCCCGTGGCCCTTCTAGATTAGGATCAAATCTCTTTCAAGATTTTGCTCCACTACCCACTTGAAACCCTGCTTCAGATCGTGTCCAATACAACCACGACATCATTTTGGCCCAACCCCACCACATCCACAGCCACCCAACAGACCTGCCTCACTGTTCACACCGCCACCTTTGTCTCATTTCGTGTCTTTGTGGCCCGTGTGGGGGTGGAGGGATGACCCACTTCCGAATCATTTTTTGTCTTTTTAGTCGTTTTATTATTAGTTTATTTTGCGAGGATAGACATGTTGTCTGGGTTGCCTACATATGCACATTTGCAATTTAATATATATTAGCGTTTTATATATATATATATATATATATATATATCAAAGAACATGTTCTGAAGTGGATGGCCTGTGATTATTATTATATTTTTTTTATGAATTTTTTACTTTGGCACAATGTACAGATTAAGGGCTTTTAGTACTACTTCTGCAGAAATTTGGTTCTTTTCTTTTTATTTCTTATTTTATTTTAATTGAAGAACATGTCGGCTGGGCTTCTTTTGGAGTTGCTTTGTTGTAACAACTTCAAGTTGGAAGATGCCTTTAATCAGAAGGAAGTTCCATATTTCATTTTTTTTTTTTATTTATTAAAGAAATCACCCAATCTAAAAATTTATATTATTACACGAGAATAACAATAAATTATGTATTAAATTTTAATATATATATATATTATCGTATACAATTTTATTACATTAAAAATATAAACAAAATATTAGTCCCTTTTATTTATAAAAAAATTATAATTAATTGCATATCAAGAAATAGATAATTTTAAGGAAATATAAATTATTATATAAAATTTAGAAATAGAAAAATTAAATGAAACCTTTATTTTGACTACTCGTATTAATCTTATCTGGAGTTGACCGATAAAGATAGCCGTGGGTGCTTTTTGAGCTGACCCTGAGGTTGCTTCCTTTGCTTATGCACCAGCTTGAGTAACGTGTATGCTTCTGTGAAGAAAGTCATTGCATAATTAGCTAACGATCAGTACGAAAGGTTAGCTTTAGTATAAACAATGACCGACTTTCATTAAAGATAAAACACAGTTGACAATGGCTTGCTGCTGGCATTTGGCCCTATTAGGATCAGATTTACAGTAAAGCCAGCTACATCCAACATTCCCCTAAGCTGAAATTGCACAAGCAAATGATATCTACTTGTTAAAATTGGTGTGCCTGAGATAATTGTTGACCAAGTTTGAATCTTATAACATCATATTGTAACCTATCAATTCCTTGTAAATCTCCACATGTATGGCCAAACAATTCTCTAACCTGCTGGCATTAGTCGAGCTTTATGAGAGCATAAGCTTTTTCCCTTCTTCTTCTTCTTCTTTTTTTCTTTTTTTGTAATCTTCTTGGACTGTGTCTTCTCGTGTCCTGTGGACTTGCAGCACTACAATATAGCAGAAGTATTGGCAATTACAAAGACACTCAAATTAACACCATTGAATCGAGCTTTCAAAGACTATGTTCTAATGGTAGAATCCGACTTATGTAATGCTGTATCTTGGACGAATAATGAGCACTCAAGAAAATAGAAGTTAAGAGGTACATTTTTCACATTCAAGAAATTTTTACGTTTTGTTAAATTTTTTTTTTGGTTACATATTAGTAGAAAATCAAACTTTGCTAATGATTCTTTAACTAAGCAGACTGTTACTAAAAATTTTAATTTTATAGTTTAGAACATGTTTTAATGTAACCTACACTTTTAAGAGTGCAACATCGTATCGTTATACAGTGCTCCTTTTACTTTTGAAAAAATTAGTGCGTCTGACATATAAAAGTAACCATTCCTTAACCTTCATAATTCATATTTTTTTTAATGTCAAATTGTATATGTGTATATATATATATATATAATCAAAAAATTTTACAATTACATTAAAATAGTCTTTTCTGTTGATAAAAAGCACAAAAATTTATAGAAAGAGTAACTTGTATCAATAATAAAATACACCCACAATTTCTCTCAACTTATAATTTTTGACTAGAAAAATCTCTTATATCTATACTACTCAATTTGTGTAATGAGTCCTATCTTATTTATCTAAAATATTTGTAAACTAGTTACATTTTTAAGATTGAAAGATAAAATGAAATACCATTTTTAGTTTTAGTGTTGATATTTGAAATATTGGTAATATTTTTAAAATTTATTTTTCTTTATTATTTATTTATACAACTGTAGTTCAAAAGCCATTCTCGATAATCAGTGAAGCCCCTCTAATCTATTCTGCTAACTTCAAAGATCGATTACCTCCTTGATTGCAACTAACACTACCTCTTTAATTGCAGTTCGGGAGTCTCTAACCTCAATAAGTCATAAAACTATATTGCCTTACTATATACTAAATTATATATGATTGTACATAAAAAAAGAAGGCTTCCTGATATAAATAATTCGTTTATTAGTTTTTATTCAATTCACTTCTATAACCAATCCTGGCTAAAAACCCAAAAATAAAAATAAAAAAGATTTTGTATGCAACTGGTGCTATGTTATACTTTTTATTTATATCCCATAATCAGAAATGGTCTGCCACAAGGTCTGATAGCTAAACCTCATGTATAATCTGTCTCTGCAAGCATTCAAAATGGTATCTCAATATACGAAAGACAAAGATTGGTGTGGGAGCATTTTAATTAGAGTTTAAATGTAACAAAACATTGCTCGTCAGAAACGGTCCTTGCTAGGAAACAATGACAAAATAATAAAAGTGTTGGAACGAAGACAAAGCCAAATGCATAAAGTTAAAATCCAGTGGCACAAAACACAACAAATTGACATGTTTAAAGCAAAGTGAGAAAATTGGTCATCTGGGGGTCAGTCTTGAATTTGGCATGTGAAAGCATGCCACTTGCAAGTGAATTATACAGACTGACGATGACCACATGGCTCTTTCTTTCCTTCTTTTTCACTCCACGTCCTTTGTTCCCCCTTGTTTTGGGAATTTGAATCAATCTCCAGTCTGGCCCGCAATATTGTCCAAAATCATAATTAAGATAATAACTCGTAGAACCTTAATTATAAGTTAATTGTTGACATATATTGCCTGCAATTGAACCCCCAGGTGATGACTGTGAAATGGGAATTAATCAATGGTGCTAGAACATAACGGGAGAATATCCTTGTCTTTTATCACCCAAACGCAGCTCAAATTCACCTTTTTCTTTAAGGTTTCTTTTCTATCAATCAAATATTTTTCTTAGACCAGTAGAAAAGAAAATGCAATTCACCAGGATGGGATTGATAATTTAGTCCTCTCTCTCTCTCTCTCTCTCTCTCTCTCTCTCTCTCTCTCTCTCTCTCTCTCTCTAGTTTGAAGAAACAATATGTCAAAGAAAAATAAAAGTTAGACATATGCTGGGTGTCATAGACTGGCATGTGTGAGAAAGTTAGACATATGAGCTATATAGTAAGGCTTTGTTGCTCTTGTTCACAAGTTGCTTGAATTTTCAATTAGTGCAATCACAGTTACAAAAGATTCCTTACCTGCACAAAGGGCATCTAAGAAAGAAGCTAGTTACAGTTGTGCAACCTAGAAAAATGTAACGTGCCGAACCACTATAAGTTGGATACTTCTGTGTCTGCTGTCTGTATTTCCAACAAGGTATGTGGTTTCCAGACATGCTTATTTGTACTAGTGCTCGCTTTAAGCTAGGCTTCCTCCAACACTTCACTGCATACCCACGTCTTGTTTGCGTCAGAATGTTGTGGAATATATCGTGGGGGGAAGAAACGTATACCATACATTTATTAAATAAAACTTGAAGGACAATCGTGACCATCAAATTTAGTGATCTCTCCCCTTCTTTGTACTTTTTCTTTCTTTGCTTTCTTTCTCTGAATTCAAATGTGTGATTTTTATGATACGAATATATCATTTAATCATTACATCATGAAGAGTTGCTTTTCTAATTGATTAGGTTTGTAATTCAAATTAAAATTTTAAAATATTTTCTAATTTTTTTCTGTATATATATTACTAGTAATTTTTTAAATTTAAAATAATAATATTTATTTTAATTAAGTTTTACGAGTAACTTTTTATTGGATGTGAACAAATTTGGTTTGACAAAATGAAGAGGATTTTTTTTTTTAATTTAACTCTACCCTTTTTTTTTTTTTAGTCTAATATATAATCGTGCCTTTTAATTGTTCAACCAAATCGTTGCGAAGAATAGCATTACTCCTAAATTTATTTTTAGATTGGGCCTTGAGGCCTTTCTTCAACACGAGAAACCGCAATATTCGGCATTTGTCATTAGATTCCGAATGACTTTGACATCTGCTTGGAGAATGTTTCTCCCTCCAATTCTTGCGGAGCCCCAATAACAGAAAGGATAGAATGGCCCCATTGAAGCAAAACGTTTTTGGGATTAAGGGCTAACCAGTTAATCCAAGATCTTGTCATCTCTTTTCTTCCCTCTTGGGGTCATGGGGGAGGGAGAAGGGGGGGGGGGGATGAAGTTGTACAAACTAACAAGTTCTTGGACCAAAGTGGCACCTTGAAACTTTAGTCCATGGTTATTTTGGACCCTTTTGTTCCTTCTTTATTAAAGTCCATATTCATTTCAGTTTTCTAGACCCACAAACGAAAGCCAACATTCATGCATTTTTCGCACTCAACATAATCCCATATAAATTTAGCAATATTAGAATTTAAGACGAGATCATGGAGCTTACCTAATGCAACTTTCGAATTGAAAGAATAATTTTATTTTATTTTTTGTTTTGTTTTGGGTTGATATTTCATCATAGTCTTTGTGACAAAAAAAAAAAAAATCTTAAATTTCAAACTAAGTTGTCTTCGTTTATTAATATCTTAAAATTTTAAATTTAATATTATCTTGACAAGTAAATGCTTGTACACCTTTGGTCTATCACTAAAAATAAAAATTTATTTTATTTTTTAGTTGGATCTATTAATTTTGTGTTTAAATAATATTCACTCATTACCAACAATAGGGTAAATGGCCATATTAATTTTTCCTTTAATAGGTTGCATTTGCTTTGCGATTAATTTTGACATTTATAGACGATCTTGATCATTGTACATGATATTTACTATCCAAATGTGTTCATCATTTTTCCTTCTAAAGGATGCAAAGAGCTTACGTTTTTCTTTCTTTTGTTTTTGTTTTTTTGTGTGTGGATATTGTCGGGCTTAACCACCGTTGTCACTGTGGGCCACCAACCACACCAATCTGTGGCCCACTATGGCAATTGTTGTACTATAATAAGTTGGCCTTAGCTCAGAGACTACTGTGCTTGTCTACCACGAGCGAGAGGACGAGAGAAACAGAAGAAAAAACTTCTGGGGTGAATTCAGTATTTTTCAATCGTCTCTACTTGTACGGGTTTTTGAACCTGTGAACAGTCTTTTACCATACTCCTTCAACGCTGATCTTGGCGGTTCAATAGCAATCAAGAGTCTCCAAGCAGGTAAATTGGACTCTCTTTTATTTAGTCTTCAATATTAGATTCATTGTTGTATTTGGTACAAGAATTTTAGTAATAACATAAATTTTACTTTGTTATAATTTAAGAATTACAAATGTAAATTATAAAAATAATAATAAAATCATGTATACCTCTTTTGTTATGTTCTTTTTTTTTTATTATTATTATTATTGATTGGTGATGAAAAAATTCTATATAATATAACTCTTGTATTGGCAAAAATGATGAAAAAGCAAGACAATGAAACAAAGTTAAACAAAAGCCTTTTCTTCTGCCTTTACTATCATATGCTTCTATTGCCAACATCCCCATATGAAATTCTGCCTATTGGACTCAACAGGTTTTGTCAATTATGTGATGGATTCACATTAATGGATCAACTGGCATATGGTGTTAAAGATCCTTTTTTTTTTTTTTAATGAAAATTATTTTACTGAAATTTTTGTAGTTAGTATCTCTCTCTCTCTCTCTCTCTCTTCCCCCCTTCATTCTTTCCCAAGTCAATAATTTGTTAGTGGAAAAAAGATTAACGACTACAAGAAAAAAAAAAAAAAAGTGCCAGCAAAAGTTCAAAAACCAGTCCCAAATGGTACACATAAAAAGCTGAAAGAGCTTCGATGCATGATGAGATCAACTTGATTCCTTTTATATATATTAATATATATTGTGTTATTATAATTTTAAAATGTATATTTATAAATCATAATTGTATATTAAAAAATTCAAAATATACAATTAAATAATAACAGATAACAATATCATCAGGTAGAAGTGAATGTCCCAAACAACCATATTTTTTATTCTTAGATATAAACTGTCAAAGAAAGCTGATTATCCTCTGTACACGGACTACTAGGATTTTTCTTCTTTTCTTGTAAAAAAAAGGGATAGTCAATTGTCATTGATGGCTAATGCAGGGCCAACACTGTTCAGATTAGTCTTTTACCAAAACCCCACAAAAGTAATGAAAGGAATTTACAACTGGCACAATCCTGCCGATTCAAGCTAATGAACAAAAAATAACAAAAGGACAGGAACCCCCACAAAAGAATTGACACCAAAACAAGCAGAGTGGGCCAATTTTGCTGCTGGCACTTTTTTCAAGTCTGTCAAACAATTCCAAAGCCTTTCTCCATTCACCACCCCAGCAGCCGGACTTCCCAATCCAATGCCAACAAAGAAAAAGGATGGGAGACACCAATCCACCAATCCTACTCTTACACCAAATGCCTTCATGAAGTACAACATAATAATCTAACACAAAACAAGAAGAAATGGGATAGAATTAGATTAGAGAGAGAGAGAGAGAGAGAGAGAGAGAGAGGGACTGTCTCTTATACACATCTAGATGTGTATAAGAGACAGAGATTAGAGAGAGAGAGAGAGAGAGAGAGAGAGAGAGGGAAAGGGTCCTCATATCTCCTTTTCTCACTTTTATTACAATTTAATGCTCGTATTGTATGCTATCAGACAGTCCTTGCTGGTTTTTTCTGTCTCGTATCCATCGCCATTTTTAATTCAAATCCTAAGCAAAGATCCAAATATTTACATGCATAGATAGATACACACTCCCACATTAACTCTCTCTCACTCATTCCACAATGCCAATGAACTAAATGACAAGAAGAAATTTATTCCATGGCAACAACAAAAACAACAACAACAACCACCAATACCACCACTACTACAACAATAACTGCCAAAGCTCATCTTAAAGTTCAAGCTCAGCCCACCAAGCCCAAACGCCGCAAGCGCCGAGAAACCACCATTTCATCATCCGCCGCCGCCGCCGCGGCCACCAGCAACAACAACATTGAGTCCAATACTGGTTACTTGACCCGTACCCAAACCCGGAAGCTTGGCCGGCCTACAGTTGTCTTGCCCGATAACTCCTGGTGCTGTCCGGCTACTACTAGATCCCACCACGCCTCACCTCCACCCCCACCGTTACCGCCTCCGGAGCACGTCCGTCCACCCACATACCCGACCCGGGAACTCGGACCATTTTTTGATTCCCCATCAACGTACAGGATCCAGTTCTCTCCGGGCCGTCTGTCACCAGTCATGGACTTTATACCTGTATCCCCATCCTCCGCAGCAGCAAGGACAGCCTTGACCAACGGCCACCCCTCTCCTCACGAAACGGCTTCTTTCCCTTCGAGTTTCAGCAAGTTCAACTCCGCCCTCACCGCCGGCCTCCTAAACCCCATGTCGCCGCCTCCGGAGAAAACCCGATCCAGCCCGACCCTGTTCGAAATGATGGCGAGCGAGCCAGAACTACAACCCAGAACCCAGATCGCCATTAACCACTCGAATATCGCTGCTAAAGCCCCCCAAATCGCGGCCCAAATATCGGTTCAAGACAAGCAAGCTTTAATCTTGCAGCGAATAAACGATATATTGGGGAACCGGAGCCCCGGAAACCAGTTCAATGATCCGTCTACGAGCGATTTGAAACTAACTTTGAGTTCGAAAGATGGGATTAGTGTTTCGATGAATGTGCACAGGCAGATTCTGATGGCCCACAGTAGGTTCTTCGGGATGAAATTGTCCGAAAAGTGGGCCAAGCAGCCGAGGTCGTCGGGGTCGTCAGCACCGTATGTTGTTGAGATTGCTGACTGCGATGATGTCGAGGTTTATATTGAGAGTTTGAGATTGATGTATTGTAAGGATCTGAGGAGGAAGCTCATGAAAGAAGACGTGTGCAAGGTGCTTGGTATTTTAAAGGTAAAGACTTTTTTTTTTTCTTTTTTTGGAAAAATTGATTTTCACTTTTGTTCTTTTTTTTTTTTTACTATAGGCGAGTCTTCTGTTTTATTTATTTATTTTTATTCTTGTGTTAATTTTTATTGATTGAGTTTGGTGGCTAAAGAAGGGAAGCAAGAGTGGCTAAAGTTGAAAGTTTTAGTAATGTGTTTGGTAGTCGAGGAAGTAGGTGGACAGAGAGGGATTTTTGTTTAAATTTCAGGTCTGTTTCTGTGCGAAATGCAATGATTTGGTGGAGAACATCGTATTTTGGATAAGTAACGAAAAAGGGGAATGATATTCTGTTCGAATTTATTGGGACGGAGGCTGCAAGATAAATGCAGAATAGCACTACTTGACGGAAAATGCAGACATCAATCACCTAATTTTAGGACTTTTCTTTTTTGCTATGTTGGTTCCTTGCAGGGAACTGATTTCTTAGCTAATGGTGTTTCAGAATTTTCAAACTTTGGATTGATTAGCCCCCGACTCTTTTCTGATGTTTTTAGGTGTCCGCGGCCATTGGGTTTGATGCTGGTGTTTTATCTTGTCTGGAATACTTAGAAGCTGCGCCGTGGGCTGAGGATGAAGAAGAGAAGGTTGCGTCCCTGTTATCCGAGCTTCACCTTGAAGGGGTTGGAGCAGGGGAGGTTCTGAAGAGGGTTTCAGTTGAAGTTAACAATGGGACTGAAGAGGGCACTGACAATGAAGAGGTACTCATCAAGCTTTTACATGTAGTCCTTGAAGGAAAAGATGAGAAAGCCAGGCGTGAGATGAAGGGTTTGGTATCAAAAATGCTTCGTGAGAATTCTTGTCAGAATGATCTCAATAAAGGGTCCTTGTACTCAGCTTGTGAAGGGTGTTTGGGATTACTTAGCAACCATTTTCTCCGGGCAGCAGCAGGGGACTCGGAGGATATTGGGCAGATTGCACGGCAAGCAGATAATTTGCATTGGCTGCTGGACATTCTCATTGATAGACAGATTGCTGAAGAGTTCTTGAAAACATGGGCATCCCTGTCTGAATTGTCCAAAGTACATTCCAAAATTCCTGCCGTTCATAGGTATGAGATTAGCAGGGTTACAGCCAGGCTGTTTGTTGGGATTGGTAAGGGGCAGCTATTGGCTTCAAAAGAAGTGAGGTGCTTGCTTTTACGAACATGGCTAGTTCCATTTTACGATGATTTTGGGTGGATGAGGAGGGCATCAAAAGGCCTCGATCGTCATTTAATTGAGGATGGTCTTGGCAACACAATTTTAACTCTACCCTTGGCATGGCAGCAGGAGATTTTCCTCGCATGGTTTAATCGTTTTCTAAACTCTGGTGAAGATTGTCCAAACATTCAAAGGGGATTTGAGGTTTGGTGGAGGAGAGCTTTTTGGAGACGCATTGGTGAGCAGGAACGGACACGGCCATTAAGGATTACAACCGCAACCATTGAGAACTCATAAAATGGCATAGATGACACGATTCTAGAAGTTGGTTACCATTGTCATGTGATCAGATTGGGCCAATGGGGGGGGGGAAGCTTCACGATAGATAGAGGTGGATGATGGACACGTTATACAAAAAAGTAGCCAGGTTAAGTGGGGAAGAAGAATGTTGGTTGCAGCTTCCTTGTTTTGTGGGCAATAACTCAATACAGGTTGCTGTTTATTCACTAGTTTCTTCAACTCTCATCCTTCTTTGTTACTGTTTCATCTGATTTTTTCATTTTGTTGGGAAATCTTGATCATCTCACACCCTACTGTCATGTAAGCCGTGATCACCATTTTAGTTGATTATGATTTTTTTTTTTCTCTCTAATCCAAAAACATGAGGATAATTGTCTCTGTAAACCGGGGATTAGTACTCGTTCAATGCATAAAACCCGTGGATTAATTCTTTGGTCAATTATGTATCTAAGAAATCTAGAAAGATGACTGGAAAGTAAGATAATAAATTGCTTAAGTTACCGACGGGCCTTTCTCCAATCGAATTTTTTTTTTTGTTTTTCTTGGACATCTCATTGTAGTTTAGTTCGACCCATTGGACTTAAAAGCTCTGTGGTTTGGCCATTTTGTTCTAATGTTTATTGGTTGATTGATTGTTTGCGTGCGAAGTCGGACGAAATGGTGAGAAAGTGAATAAAACATACAAATGGGGTATACTAAAATAAAGAAACTTCTGTATTGGGGATGTAGCTCAGATGGTAGAGCGCTCGCTTAGCATGCGAGAGGTACGGGGATCGATACCCCGCATCTCCATTCTCCTTTTGATTTTGCTTTCCTTATCAGCGAACTGTCTATTGGACAAGTTTGACTTGGTGGATTCTCCACCAAATTTCAGATTTTTTCATCTGGGAAGATCCATGGAGGCTATTAGTTCTATTTGAGCTTTGCCTTTAATCTGATGAAAGTGGAAGTGGGCATGATCTTTTGGTTAGACTATGGTGATCAATATTGGAGGTCTTACAACCTCTTTGTTTTATTGCCTCTTTGTAGCTGTTAAAGGGACTGGTCATTCACAGCAACACCTGGGAACGAATTTAAACTGCGATCTCAGACATGAGTATGTCATACTATACATAATTTCCATGTCATTATAGAATTCTTGCGGATGATCCAGTTAGTTATGCTTTGGCGTTGGCTTTCATCACAATATTATTGTATTGCCCACCGAGCCAAGCTTTCGGCTACCTGAATTGCTATTTTGTGTTACTAGCCTGTCTGGGAAATTCTCCGCTTGTTGCTTCCATGTCAGGAAGATAGGCTTGATCATGAACCAACGTTGCATCTTCCTCGTCAAAATGGGTGAAGAAAGAATTCATCATTGGGCAATCGTAGTTTAGTTCACCTGGTCTCGCATATTTTTGCCTTTGATCACGAGCCAAACATAAGAACAAGGTTAGCCACGAAACCCTGGTTTCACTGTCAGCACAATGTTTCAAAACCTGAGCTTCACTAGGTTTATGATTTTAGCTTCTTACCAATCCTGATCGATCAGCATTTGGTCCGTCAAGCCAAACTTTCTCAGCTCTTTTTCTGTTTGATGCATTAATAAGCTGTACCTATTGATCGGACGGATTGTGAAACAGAGTCAATATTGAAGCTTTGATGTAGGATGTGTTTTTGAGTGATCTAAATTGTAGTAAGTTCTGTTCGCAGATTAAGTGAATTACCTTCCACCATATCCTTTCTCCATGACAATCATCCCTCCATTACCAAAATTGTGGAGTCCCTCGTATTGCTCCACAGTCCATTTGTACCATCTCATCAGAAACACCCGCAACGTGAGACCATGAGAAACTATCACTAAGTTCATGTTTGGATTCCTATCACCGGGTGGCTGAAACCGTCCAATGTCAATGTCTGCTCTCAGCGTTTCTCTGAATCCTGTTGCAACAAATGCTTCGTAGCATTAAAACCCTTTTGCCTACTACAAGCCGAGAATTACACAGAAGTACCTGTGATTCTGTCATAAACATCAGCTGCAGATTCTCCGTTAGGAAACCGGTAAAAGAAACGCCCGTAAAGCATTCGAGTGGCTTTCTCAACTCGCATCTTCTCTCTATCCTGAAAATTACCTTTCGAGAAAAGCAAGAAGTGGGAATCAATTTGAATTAGCCAGAAACAATTTGAGCACATGCACCTTGTCAAGAAAATCATTCAACTTAAAAGCTTAAACTATTGCTCAGAGGCCTAGTAATGAATCATTGAACTTTAGCACGCCCCTCATTCAACTTGAAAGTTTATAAACTGTTCCAGAAACCTATTGGAAGCATAGTTTGAGCTCCTCTCGAAGCTAATGTCATGTTAAGGAAACTATTTAATTAAACAGCTTCATCTGTAGGCCTACAAGTAGATCATACATTGAACTCTAACACAACTTGACAAGATTTTCATACTCATACCAATTTGCAGGCTTGAATGCTTGGTAATTAGAAAAACACCACTGGAATACTGTATTTAATTATTGTCATAATATACCTTTCTTGCTGTACAGGAAGTACACCAAACACATTGGCAAGGAAGAGGCAGATTGAGCACACTTACCAAAGTCCTGCTCCCGGAGACGGGGCTCTTCTCGCATGCCAGCAATCCTGGAGCGCTCAAATGATCGGGCCAAGCTCCTCAATGTCTCAAGAGTCCTCTTATACGGGGACACATAGAAGTAAACCTTCCAGTCAAGTGCTCCATCTTTCTCAATCATCTTCCTGATTCTCTTTCCACACTCTATTGCCTGAGCCTTTCCTCTCTCTGTCAGTCCAATCTTCGGATCAGCAACCTTTGTGTACATGCTCTCATCAACGTTTCCTTCGCTCTCTCCATGCCGTACGAGTATTATCCGGCGAGGCCTAGCAGGTGGGGTTTTAGAAGTATGTCTCAGAAGATTCTTTTCAGGAAAACTGTTTTGCCCATTTGTAGAAATTTCAATGCTTTCCTTCTTTCTGCACTGAAGGGAGTTGGGACTAAACAGATAATTTCCCCATGAGCTTGGCTTTGATTTTGCTGAAGTGGGTAGGAGAGAAGGTGTGGCCATTGTTTGAGAAGCATTATAGATAACAGAGAGGAACATAAAGGTAAAACATTTTCAGTTTGAGTCGTGTTTGTCAAGTTGCCTTGATCACTAATGTCATGTCCTAGACTAGACATATTTACCAAGTGAGGTCTTGGGGCCCCTTGTTTTTACTTCTTGTGGTACAGAGGAATCTGGGTTCTTTTGTTTTTTGGTATTAGATCGAGCGTTACAATTTTGGAGGTCACCCCAATTTTCCGATTAGGCCAAGCCAATTGGGTCAGGAACTTAGAAACTTAACAAGATGCCCATTGGTCACTTGCAGAATCGGATACTGTTCATACCAAAAGTTGGTAGGCCGGTGGCCTTAAGCATCTAAGATTTTTCTTCCGCGAATTTTCGTGGATGCTGTATCAATGTATATGGTCTCATTTTTCCTCATTGTTTTTCTGTCTGGGAGGATATGAGCATGTGGTGCATAGAGAGAGGGGACCCCTTGGAGCACTATTTGTCATTGTGTGTGTTTGGTAGATTCACGTTTTGCTACCAACAACAACGGAAAATTAGTTAGGCGGGCATCAGCAACGGAGATGGCAAACAGTATAGTCGGACTCGGATTTGGATCTGGCCATTTCGGATTCAAGTCTTGAATTTCGTGTGGGCTTGGTTTTAAATTCATTAGATTACATATATATATTAGGTTTGAGTTCATCAAGTTTATAATATATTAGGTTTTGAAATTGAGTTTTTAGGGTTTCAAGCTTTTTAGATATAACTATTTTAGCATCAAGTGTAACAGATTTCAATTAATTTCATACTCATATTATATAAGGTGTTAAATTGTGAGTTTTTTTTTTAGTTAATAAAAATTGAATAAATCAAATCAAGTAAAGAAGTTATTTGAATTAATTAATTTTGTACCTTTGACTATTATTCCCAAAATTTTCTATTTATCCTAATATGTTTTAATTCATTGGTACGAGATGTTTTATAGAATTAAAACTCATGAATTGGAAATTTAATCAGAACTAATTAATTTTTTTTTTATTTTTTTTTGGGGGGGGGGGTGTGATGAATAGAAATTTCCTTGTTTTATGGTTGGGTAATCTGAGATGGCCTTCTTTTACCTAGCCCAATAGTTTGGGTGCAAAACAGTTCTTTGAATGTAGACAAAAGCTGACAGATTGGGCCAAAGCTTAGTTATCTTAAGTTCGGCTTAGGCTTGGGGTTTGGGGTCTAGTGATAGACTTCTTTATTTTATTTTATTTATTATTATTATTATTATTTTATTTTCTTGACAATTTGAAAACCTTTTTTCCTACTACAAGAAGGAAATTGAACCCAATTTCAAAACGAATGATATGAACACAATTAAGATAATGGATCAAATTATTAACCCAACGGGAGAGTAGTATAATTCTCAAATCAAAGGTAGCTCTGTTGGTGTGAACTCTTGTTATTTCCTAGACTCGGAGAAACCATATCCTGAAAATATCCAACCAGAAGTAGATTGTGCCAAGGTGGCCATGCTTCGTGAACTTTGGAAGTCTTCTTTCCAATCATCAACTTCTTTCCTCTCAAGACCCATCTTACTTATTATATCATTAACTTTGGACTGCTATAAAATGTCTAGGGTATTATTGTCTAGAAAACTCTGGACTCCATTGATGCCCCTGTAAAAGGAAAGAAAGAGCAAGGAAGCCCCATAGCAATGAAGCTTTACAAGGACAAACAACTGTTGGGCACTAAAGTAGGAAACTTTGCTAACACCTCCCTCCTTTGCTTTCTTGTTTCTGAGAGGTATATTCTTAATTACAAAAAAAGTGTGTCAATTATAATAATTATAATTATATATTTTTGAATTTATATTTATTTATCTGTGTCATTCAAATTCTTTTATATTTATCATATTTTTGTTGAACAAATGACCAAAACTCCCACGTTTATTGTTTCTTATAGGCATTAAACCTCGGGGAGTCCTATGCCCTAAGATAACTTCCATGGTTAAGGCACCAAGAATTCATAAACTTTGGTTTTGAAGAATTTTACTTCTCTTTTACGTTCAACTTGACTAAATGATTCTTTTTCTGAGAGTAAATACATTTGACTAAATAAATGCAGTGTAAGTGGACTGTGCACAGCAATACATGTTGATTGGCCTAACAACTACGCAAATTTAGTTAGAATTTCAAGCCCAATCGCAAGCAGATTTGGGTTTCGATGTCTTTCTACTTTTTCTTGGTTTAGACCAATTTAAGGATGAAGAGGAGTGGGAGGGAGGGTGGGGGGTGGTAATTTCGTGAGAGTGGACAAACAAGGAAACCGATTATTTTAAACTGTCAGCATGTAACTTGTAAACATGACTTTGATTCTAACAAACTTCGGCCATGAAAGGTCCATGTTAACTATGTATGGGTCAAGTAGTTTACTAGGACCCCTAGAGCTTGGAATAGTCAAATCTTCAGCTTTTGTGATTAGGTTAGCTGATATTGTCCTCCACTGCATACGTTGGGATGATGTGACAGGGTCCATATTGGTTGCTTGAATTTTGACTCTGAAATTTCCAAATTATCATCACTCGAGGAGCTGAGATTGCCAAGCTTTTGGACAATGGTAGCCTTTATTACATAGATAATGAATTAAAAGATTACAAATATGTAATCAATAATTTTAATAACATAGTATGTAGATATGTATCTAAAACATGTATATAACTTTTCTCTTATATTGCTCTTTTTGTTTTAACCTTATGGAGATTGAATGTGCAAATATTGACATTTAGGAAATTTAAGTATCACAATGAAGATGCCCTTTTTAAGAGATAGAGATGACATATCTCATGGATTGTCTCTACCATTCGCATTTTCAGAGTTGAAACATCGATTTTGAAAGTTCAATAAGAATCCTATAATTTAGGTTTTTTTATTGATGCGCTCGCATATTTCAATATATATTATTCAAGAAAATTTTAGTATTTTCTTGAGGTTCTTGGTTTGTTCAATATGCATTCTCTTTCCTAAATTTTTGCTTTAAAAAATTTGAAGAACCCATGTGAAGCAGCTTACCTTGAAGAAACCCTAGCTATAATGCTGAACACATCCAGACAGAAGAGCAGCTTTCTTTAGATTTATCTCTCATGGGAAAAGGGTTTTCTTAATCATCCAATGACAGTTCTTGCAAGGTCCTTTAAGAAACTTCTTATGATTGAAAACACCAACAATTGTTTTTTTTTATTAGGCATACGTGCAAGATCAATTCACTTTTTATATATGTATATAATCTTTGTTGTGGTTAAGAAATCTACTCACCAAACAAGTGTAAACTAGAAGGCTAATAAGAAAATTGAAGAAAGAAACCAAGTATTAGCAGACAAAATTACATGTTAATTTGCAGGCATAGCCCCAACTTCGAGACTAAAATCCAAATAATTTCTTTCTTTCTAGGTTTTTGTCATTTGCATTGACCTCATATATTCCTGTGGGTGACTTATCATAAACGTAAGTGCAGGATTAGAATATTAATTATCCAATATATAAAAGAATGGGTAAGACATCGTGTGAGTTTGGATTCAAGTCGTAAATATTTAATAAATAAATGAATGAATAAGTAGATTTTTATATGTATTCCAAGTTGTCCTGTGGGGGGTTGCTCTTGATTTATGTGTATGTAAGTAATACGCCATCAAAATCATTTCCATTTAAATGTGTGTGTGTATATATATAAATTCAATCACAATTATTTAAAGGGTATGATGTTTGCCAATAAAATTTAATCCGATGCCATTTAAATGTATTAGTCATTGCGGTTGGTGAGATATTTAGCCTTGGGTTTCTCTATCTTGAAGACGATGTAGTCTCAGAAGATCTAGTCATAGTCATCATATACATAATACTCACGAAATCTATTTGCTTGACTTCACTACTTCTTTAAACTAAAGTCTAAAGTGACAAAACAATAGGAGCCAACGATACCAAGTTATTCCTTAGACCGAAGATACTATGACTATTGTACCCTAGTAAAAACCAAAGTAAATTAACAAGCTACTCAAAATAATTGAGTTGGTGAATAGGCGACTTGTAATATAATAATATCTTATTGAATCTAAATTTATGCAAATTAAAATTTTGAAATTCTATGGCCAAACTATTATCTGACCCCAACCCACCAAAACACACACACACACGCACACGCATAAAAAAAAAAAAAAAAAGAAGAAGAAGAAGAAGAAGAAGAAGGATTCTTGGGCCATGCAGTCTAGACGTGGCCTTAAATTCCAAGATTTTTACAAGTAAGAACTTGCACAACACTGAAAAGACATGATATATAACACATAATTAGTTTAGAGATAATCACGTTACATTGCCTAAAATCCTCCAACGATGTTGCTTTTGTTAAACCGCGCGAATCTCGCTGTGTTGGGTTGGTCACCATGTTGCCCTGTACTGGTCCTGTTTGCAGTGACTTTTGTGTTATAACTACATGGACCCTCCGTGTAAAAGCCGGACCTTTCTAAATTTTACTGGTCCAAGCTAGTCCATTGTATCAGTTCGGTGGGGAAGGTACGAACCACAGACAAAAAGAGTCAAATACTATGTGGAATTTAGACTTAGTATCTCCTATATCTTAGGTATAGAAGAAACCGTGTGGAGCCATCAATGCTTTAGTAGTGACTTCTCTTCACGGGGAAAAATTGAATTAGGACATTAATAGACGACATCTTCCATAAAACAACAAAGACAATAACATACATTCTCATGATAATCCTTTTTTATTGTGATTTTTTTGTTGTTGTTGTTGTTGGTATTGTGTTGAAATAGTATCATTTGTCAATTTGCACCAATCAAATTGCAAGTAATTTTATCGACTTGCAACATAAATTTTTGATGATTTTAAGGTTGGAAGAAGAGAAAGAGGGCCTGGAATATGTTATTCATTTGAGTCAAATGTTTATGAAGGGCAGCCAAAAATAAGTTATAATTGTTAATTGTCAGATTAATGGAATTCCGTTCACCACATGGAATTAAAAAAAAAAAAAAGTGTTTGGAATTGAATTTTCTCTTGTTATCACGTAAAGCTCATTCCCAGTTTTAATATTCCTTGACAGTCATGCTTTGTCATGTAATAAAATCCAAGTGAAACCGAAAAATGTAAGGATATTTGGAAGAGGACCAAAAGGCAGTGTATGTGCATTATAATGCACATAAATTAGATTACGTTTCATCCTAATCTTTTGATTGACAATTACATAAAACTAACTATGCTCTCTCTCATTATTCTGATTTAATCTTGTAGTTTATTTATGCTATTTTTATCTTTATTTATGTTATTGCTATCAGTTTTAGGTAAGAATATACTCTTATCTGTCATGAGTTCTACTATACAGACAAAATGCATCAAATTAGGTTATTCACAAAATTAGTAGCCATTTTAGCCCAGAAAGGGGAAAGGGATAGCAACATCTGTTATCTATCTCAAAGACCTAATAGACTCTTAAGAAAATGTTTTTTTTTTAAAAAAAAATTACAAAATAAATAATAATAATAATAATAATAATAATAATATGAGAATATTTTCAGTAAATATTGCAATATATATATATATTCATAAGTGCCCTATAATTATTCATTACAAGTACAACTTTGGGAAAAAAGTTATATAACTATTTTTCATTTTTATTTAAAAATTTAAAAACTTTTTTGGGGACAAAAAAAATGCAATAACCTAACCTAACTATAGAATCTCCAGCAGTCTTGCTAGTTATCCAGTAGCTAGAACATCGAGGAATCCATCTATATACACAAATTAAAACTTGTCATTTTCAACTTGATTATAGTGCTGCACACTCGATCACAATACTAGCTAGCTTCTGGTCGACATCAATTTCCTTGTGGGAAAGCTGGAAGTTCAGTCCTTATTATTAAAAGGTACGCTCCCGGGATAAATTTCTATGACAATGACACCATATCCTATGTCACCATTAATTTAACCGGTGCGGCCTTGGAACAGTGAAAAATTCAGGGGATGATTGGAGCAAACATGTTGTAATGTCCTCAAATCATGTATTTCAAGAAAAGGATTAGGTGGTGATAATTGGAATTATGAGGTTGTATTTGTGCGTAATGACGACGAAGAGTTAAACATACCGATGGACTCAGAAAGTAAAACAAAGTTAAATAAAGAAAAGGAAAGAGATGACGAAGAGCATCAATGGGAGGCAAAGGATTATACTTTCCATTTTCAATAACAAAAAGGAATAAAAGATGAGACCAGTCGCAGATGATGGAACAGTAAATCGAAGGTTTTAACATGGTATATCGAATTTGTTCTTCACCTTATAGTGAATCAATATTTAACTTTGGACTCAGGAATCAGACTACACTCAATGTGGATAATCTTGCTTTTCATGGGACTACTAAATGTTGACTTAAATGTAATGCACACAGTCTGTTCGATATCACTGGCACTAGCTAGCTCATGTCAATTGAAATTGCAAAATGATTGGACCACAAGTGACAAGTTTGGCCTTATTATGCCTCTTTTGCATTTGCAGCTATAAACCACTTTGGGGAGATGGGGGGGTGGGGTAGGATACTTGTTTTCTTGGTGATGGTCCATTTGCTTGTCTTACCAAGTGTCCTCGCTGAGTGAGTGGAAGTGACAAAAATTTCACCGGTTAAGGCACTTTCTTCTCTCAGGATCGGGGAGTCTCTCGAGTTGTAACTGGCAGTGCCATCAGCTGGCACACTCGTGAAAAGACATTTTCAGGATTTTACACTTGTTTTTCTAGAAACCCCAGCACATGCCTAGGCTTGCATGCACTTTTGAAATTTTCTTCAGTCGTGCATATTCTTTCAACTCTTCTCTCCTTTTAGTGCGATTTATGCAAAATCCAAAAAATAATAAAAGGGGCTAATGCAAATACTAAATGTCGATGGATTATAAGGTGATAGGTCATCACTAAGCCGAACTTGCAATGGTCCATTTACAGATTTGTTGATTATATATACATATATATATATAATGAGTTTTTACCAAGTACATTCAATATGCTTAATTTTTGGATGGCACATCCCTATTATATGGAACGCAGTTAAGCTACCAATCGTTTAACGCAGCAGTTGAAACTTCAAGAAAGATTGTAAATAGGACAATTGTTTACATTCCACAATCTCATGATTCAAATTTTTGGCATGCACTTGGAGCACACAATTGATTAGAACTCACCTTGTTCTCAAATCATAAGAAAATCTCGAAGGTTTCATATGCATCTTTCTACCACTTTGTGCAAAGTGTGACATTGTTTTTTTGTATCGAATTGTTTTGATTGTTGAGGTTGAACGGACCATTGATGTTATGTTATATATCATCGAACAATTCTTTTCGCCAAGATTAATATCAATTTCTTGTTTACATAACTTCTTGATAAAAAAAAAAAATGATGCCTCACTACAACTTTTCTCTTTTGTGGTCAAACTCAAAAAGTGAAAGTAGATCAAACTTCCCTCATTCTTAATTCGTCTTCAAACTCCTTACTCCTTAGGATTGATTCTCTTTTTCCCTTGTATTACTTCTGACCAAACAAAACCACAAAAAAAGGGGGGGGGGTGAAAGGGACTTTTCTTAGAAAATGAATTTCTTTCCCCTTTTAATAGAATTGAAGTGATATGAAAAAGGAACTCTGGCTTTGCTTTCTGATTCCCTCATTCTTAATTTGTCTTTAAACTCCCTAGCATTGATTCCCACTAGCTCACAAATCAAAATTATTAAGGCATCATTAATGGACCAATATCTTGTACATAAATACCTTATTATATGCTTGATTTAACAGGATTAAATTTTTCTACTCCTATTGAAAGGAACTTTTGGCATCCTACTGAATATAGAGATGCAATGGAGGCAGAAGTCTTTGTTTTCAATGACACACAGCAGGAAACTGAATGTTTTTGGGATTAAGATATCACATTATAGAAATCCTTCTTTCACTTTCACTTCCATTTTAAAAGAAGAGCTAAGCTTTCTTTTTGTCTCTTAACTGCCCCAAGCCCCAAAGGTTTTGTAGACTTTATAATTAACAGATTTGAACATGATATGCCATTAGTCTTGATGATGGATGACAATCTGATGTGTTGATTACTCTAGAAAAATCCCTAATCATATCTTGACAGTCCATTTAAGAACAAAATTGGGTGAAGAATTTGAGGTTGGATTTTAACTGCTATACACATGAAAACAAAGTGACCTATTTTTCAACTCTTTATTTTTTGGGGATTGTGGTATTCAACTAATTATTACTGGCCCACCAGTAGAAAATTTCCCATATGTTGTCCTTTTTGCTGTTTTATTGAACATAATGAAGTGGTGTCAACATTGCAATGTCACCCACAAAAGTTAGAATCTAAAAGATGGTTACAGATATTAAAAAAAAAAAAAAAAAAGAAGGAAATTTTGCACTAGCTAAACGTAATGCATCCATTTAGGTGGAGTCGCAGCAAGGAAATGTAAAAAATAATAAAAAGAATATTTGAAGTGCAAAAATAAAAAATAAAATAAAATAAAAAACTTCACGTAACGATATGTGAAGAGTCTTCCTCCGTTTGATAGGATCATATGGGACTTGAAAGGAATTGTACTTTATGCAGCCGCCCATCAGACTGAAAATTTTTTATGATTGGAAAAACTTTGATCAAATCAAAGTCAAAAGCGATATCTTTTTTTTTTTTTTTTTCTGTTAATTTACTTTCATTACTAAACCAGATAAAATACATTTGATCATTCTTCTTCGTTAAGTTTTCCTTTAGCAGGACAGATAAACCCTTATTTTGTTGAGAGAAAACAATAAATGATTTATATATGCTGTAAATATTTGTTATCTCAGCTAAATGCAAAGAACAAAACGGGTACAAACTGAAGGTTGCATAACAACAAGATGTGATGTGGATATAAGTCCTCTTTTTCATAATTTTTTGAAAGCCTTTCAATTTCTTGGGACTATGCGTATCCGCCTGCCAAATGCAAAGAAACAAATGGCAAGAAATTCCATGTCACCCTTTTTTTTTAAAAAAAATAATAATAAAATATTTTCTTACAAATTTAATTAGATTGTACGAGGGAGGGAGAGGTTCATCACAACTAATTGTGACTACAAATGAGTTATATTATCACTTTATCTGCATCTGTGCTGCGTCAAAATTGTATCTTTCCATATCATAAAATCCTTTTTCCAATAGGACTTGGGACATACATTTAACATTCCACATAAAAGATGAACATAAATGTCCGTCCCTTTTGTTTGACATTGCTTAAAATTGGGGAACAAAATTCAAATTTATCTTTAACAGAACACGGATGGTACAAATTACCCAAATTTTCTTCTTGATCAAACCCCATCCAATTTATTTTGGATATCAAAGCGAAAAAACCCTTATTTGGAATACAAGAAAATTTGTTTAAGAAAATGGAAACGCATTGAGAATCTTTCATTGACAATAATGTGATATATTTTACAATCGGTGCACATCATGGCGAAATTTTAGTCATGACCAGAATTCTCTTGAAAATCGAGCAAGCGGTGCTATTCTGATTGAATTCGGACACGCCCCTCAAAACATTTGGAACGGTGATTTTATGGATCTTACGTAGTCTCACTCATGGAGACCACAGAATCAACTCTTCCAGTTGTTGGTCATCACTAGATCCAGGCTAGTTCCAATCCAATTGATCACCATCAAATAATTAAAGCTGCACAACCCATGATCCAACAGAGCCAGAACTGTGCAATATAGCTCTCATCATAGGTTGGTCCAAGCAAGCAAATGCAAATAATATTTCCTCTATTTATGGACCACCCCACAACCCTATGGCTACAACTTTCAAAAACCCCATCTCAAAAATGTGCACTTCTGCTAGTTAACGGTCAGAGCTCACAGTTTCCTTTTAACACCCCCTCCCCCCTACTTTTGTGGGTGCTAGTGCTTATTGACCCTAAAAGAAAGGCCAATTTCCTTTTTTATTTTTTTATTTTTTTTGGGTTCAAAAAATCCCAATAAAAAACTTTCATGGAAAACCGTACAATTTGCTTTTCAGCCTCACAGGTAGAGAAAAGAGGAACTCGTTCATTAAACATATAAAATCTCATGAAAGTTACGTATGGCGTAGCTGCAAAAAAGAAAGTCACTGTGTTTTGTGTGACACAGCCATGAGTCACTACTTGCATGTAAACGGATGGTGGAGATAAGGTACGCCAGTTGTGCGTATTGTATTCTATTGTACACTTTCGGCCAAAGAGAAAGTACCAAAAACACGGAGACCTTTGGTGACGTATGGGAGAAGGGGTCTACGGGGGTGTTGGTGGCGGTGGTGGTGTTGAGCCCGGAAGGAAAGCGTGTGTGTTTGATTTGATCTTATTATTAATAAATTTAAAATATGAAAAAATTATTTAATTTAAAAATTTAAGTTAGGAAAGTAAAATTTAAAATATATACTATATTTTAACATAAGATTATTGTTTAACAGTTAATTATTAGTTCATTTTGTTATTTGCTCTTGATATTTTATATATCATTTATCAATTTTAATTGTAAAGACCCCACCACGATTAGAAGCTAGTCTTAAACTATTACTCTTATGTTAATTACCAACCGCTAAATATTAATCAGCTAACACGTCAATGTATTATCAAGTTTAAAAGTTACTTATGATCAATTGTCATCCAAAACCATGGTTATTGAAACTGGATCCGACCATTGACCCAAGAAAGTGTTTGATTCATGGGGTCTCTGGTCAGCCATTGGATCTGTGGTAAGTTGTGTGTATCAATTCTTTTTTTTTTTTTATTAAACAAATTAATGGTTTATATTACATAAAAAAATCAATTTAACCATATATTTACAAGTGATATTAATAAAATATTATGATTATATGTAATTTTTTTTTAAAAAAATAAAATAAAATTTTTGGACAAAAATTTGTTTCATTTCAACGATTTGACCATCTATCGTACCATTCATGTGCTCCTAATTGATCGATTTTTCAGTGATTCATTTCCTACTCTGATTATTTTAAGCAAACCAAAGTAAACCGATGATTGGTTTCCTGATCTAACCGGTTTGGTTCTGTCCAATTGTAATAATTATACCAAAAATAACAAAGTAAGAAGAGAAAATTTTTCTTAGTATTTTTTATTTTTTTGGTTCCTTTTTCTAGAATATGAGGAAGTGAAAATTGGCAAGCGGCGGAGAAGGCTTCAGGACCACCTGCTTGACGATAATTAAAGATGCAGTGGCTCCCTTCTTGCCCACTCTCACTTCCTTGGCTGGTGCATGTTAGTTTCACAGCATCAGAAGAATAAAAAGAAAATAATAAATAAAAAACAACAACAAAATGCATGTAATTATTTCTCTTTGATTACTATAGTTTTCAAATACAATGACTATAAAAAAAACACATGAATGTCTGGAACAACTGCTTTAATTTAATTTGATAGCTAAATGACTATATGCAGAAATAATAGCACTGTTGTTGTTTTTTTTTTTAATGGTATTTTATTCTCTAAGGTATTGCATCCTTCCTGGTCCTCCAATAAACTAAAGGAGGGAAATTTTCCATTTTTTAAATGAATATATTGTGGTTTCCCATTGGAAACAATTTGGAAAATGATGAATTCTTAATGCCCAGTATTTATTTTTCTCATTTTCGCTATTAATGAATCCTTTTTTTTTTTTGTGGCGTATACAATTTGATGCTCAGAACAAATGAATCCGACTAAAATTGTTGATATTAAATATTTGAGCATTCATTTTCTTTAATATCTATCAGTTTTTCTGGGTATTGCAATCTGTGTCATTGTATGTAAATTTCTATGCTCGATAATGAGTTTATTTTCTAATTAATGTAAAATAAAAATTAAAAAAAAAAAGAAATTAGTCACCCACATCAAGATTCTCTAGAAAGAGAGGACCAATTTAGAAGTTAATTTTAGTTTAATATGAAAATATATGCTTCCTCTCAAACTCACGCAACAAGCTAAATTTCAGAGTACTTCACTGTATAGATGCAAATTGTCTTGACGTGAAATAGTCGTGCGAGGTAACACTATTATCACTATTTATTACACAATTATAATTCTTATCATTAACTGTAATCAGGAATTATAAGTACCTAAACAAGGGTCCTACACAGAGATGGATTTATGAATAATAAATTAGGGCAAATTAACCTGTATTAGCTAAGGCTTCCAATGCTGATCCAAAACATTAATTGCCAAAACATCCCCTGGAATACAAACCACGTTGATTGATGAGGCTAGGTGATAGAGAGTGCACGAGTGCGCGTGGACTAGGCATATTTTCATCGCCATAAACAAAAGAAAAGAAGCATGCTGGTCCCCCCATGGCCATTAGGAGGTGGGGGGGGGGAGGGGGAGAGAGAGAGAGAGAGAGAGAGATGGGTGGAGTACTTTAATGGAGCAATTAAATAGAGTTAGATGGGAACCATTGGACCACCACATCATCTCTTTTCCCTCTTGCCACAGTCCCTTATTATGGGAACAACTTTTCGTTTATCACAACCACACCACGCCACCACCAGGCATCTATTCCTTTTCATTTCACAGTTTCTTTCTCTGTGCTAGAAAGTCTTGAAATCAATCTAAGAACCAATAGCAGTACTTGTTGCACAAAACTAGGCCCACCACCAGGCTTGGCCAGACCCTTCCAGTCATAAGTTCTCGCTGAAACCCATCTGAAAAAGCCTGGAAACAACTCCTGCTTAGGAATGATTTCCTGGGATTCGCGCAAAACTGCAAAAGGTCCCTTTTAGTCCCAGTTTATTGTGCAATCTTCCCCCAATTTCATTCCACAGTTTAATCCTCTTAATTTTTTCTTTTATTAGTGATGCTTCGTGTTACTCTTTTATTACTAATACTTGGTGTATCGAGCATAATTTTCTATTCAATATTTTAGAGAAATAGAGTATCACATGATAATTTAATTTTATTGATTAATTTTAGTATCTATTTTGGTTAGATTAGATTTTTTACTTTGACTTTTATTTATTCAATTTAAAAAATCCTTTAAATTTTTTCCAACACAAATTTACTAGGAGTAAGCGTACAAATTGATGATCACCCCCCCCCCCCGACTTCTACTTCTATGGTGGGGGTCCTATATATCATTAAAAAAAAAACATGGTTTTGAAAAATCAAGTCATCATGTGGCGGCTTGTAGTTTTGGGTACCGAGCAAAGGACGATCATTACTTTCGATTGTTCCTGGTTACATGTGTCTCAGTACTTTCTGAAGCAGGAGAGTGTCCCTTTATTTAATAGAGTTATTTTAAATTATTTTAATCACTTAAAAAAATATCCCCGATTTTTGTTTTTCTCGATTAAGGTCTTCCCTTTGTTTTAATTGGTGGATGTGAAATCATTGAGGTGATTATATGGTTTTCTTACTAGGAAGTCTAGTTTGGACGTATTTGTATCTTGCTACATTGACCCACTTGAGCTAGAGAGAGAGAGAGAGAGAGAGAGAGGGAGAGAGAAAAGAAGAGAGAAAGAAAGAGAGGCATGTATCAAATGATGATCATGGCTAGAGGGTCATCATCACCTCTATCTGATCTTCTATTTCTGTGAACATAAATTTGATTCTCTCTTCCTAGGATGGTTTTTCATTTCATGGTTATACTATGTTGGCTTATTAAGAGAAGCAGCCTAAGAAAAGAGGCTTACCTTTCACTTTGGCTCCCTTATTTTAGCATCATCATAATCTTCTTCTTCTCCTCCTCCTCTCATTCTCTGCCAAAGCTCCCTAACAACCAGGAATCTTTACTTCTAATGAATCTTTAATTGGTTATTTTTCACTTTTCCTCCTTCAACTGGTAAGGCCTCTGCCTGTTCATCTCATGTTGCAGAATTCTCTTGAAAATTAACACAAAAAATGGACCTTTTTTGTTCATATGATTAAAAGGGTGTTGCAAATTATATTGATTGATCTTGCTTTGTGGTGGTTTGACAGTTTCTTTTGTCTGATGGTGTGTGGGTTTTGTGAGCTATTACTTGGGAGTGGATCTTGATGGAAATTGTATTGTTTCAGAATTGGCGTCAAGCAAGCTTGTGAGGACGAGCAATATAAAAAACCTGAAAGAAAGGAGATATCTTGGTGTTTCATGGCTCGAGAACTCCTTGGAGATAAATCAAGGAACATGGTATCATCAGCAGGCTTTTGTTACTCAGATGTTTCATCTAGCAACCCAACAATCCAAACCCATCTCGTGAACCAGATCCAAGGCTTTGAGTCCAATCCAGAGATATTCAACTTGACAGCAAACATTGGGATGATAGGGTTTTCAAAGACTCTGCAACAGCAAGAGGGTGATAGTAACTCTGTTATGTGGAAAAGTTTCTTTAACAAACCAGGAAACGGAAACCCTTCAGGGGGTCCTTCTACTTCAAAGACAATCAGTGAGTCCACAGCCGATTTCTATCAACATGAGTTCAATAAACATGATTTCCCAACGGGGATTTCTGAGACCAGTAACGAGAATTTAATAGTTGGACCTGACTCAACTCCTTGGCAAGAAAATAGGTTGCTTGTTGATGATTCTTCTTTGAGGTGTGTGTTTCCTTGTGAAGGAAACGAGAGGCCAAGCCAAGGTCTTTCACTCTCGTTGAGTTCAAGTAATCCTTCTAGTATTGGTTTGCAACCCTTTGAACTGAGGCACACGGCCAATCATCACAATCATGATAATCAGAGTTCCAGAGATGGATTGATCTTTGGAAAATCTTCTTCAAGTATTCAGCGAGAGGAACAGCAGATGATTCAAGATGGGTTCTTGTCAAAAGCTGAAAATTTGCATCATCAGGGGCAGTTCCAGCTTAGGAACTCCACGTACCTTGCTCTTGCACAAGAACTTCTGAATGAGTTCTGCAGCCTTGGGACAAAGCAAACTGATTCCCAAAAGCAAAAGCTCCACAAGCCTCGACAGTGGGATGATGAGAATAGTTCTGCAAGAAACCAGGCCCTTTGCTCTCTCGAATTCATGGAATTACAGAAAAGAAAGACAAAACTGCTTTCCATGCTGGAAGAGGTCTATATGTTTTCCCGAATTTCATTAATTTTCAATCTCATAGAGATCAACATGTTTCCCTATCTTAAAAGATTAGAACTTTTATTTGGTGGTTGATTAGTTGGGAGTTCTCAGACTTGGTTTTTGAACTAATTTGGCGACTTGGGTCCTCTCCATTAATGCCCACATCTTGACAATTCGAGCTTTTTTGTCTTTTCATTGCATCTGTGTTTTCATCTTATTACTCTACGTAGTATGTGTCTATTCTTTCTTGTATCTCTCACCATTTTTAGTGGCGGAAAGACTTTAACTTTCTGCTTTCTCAGTCACATCTCCATCTTCTAATTCTTTGTTTTATGTGAATTTTTCTAGGTGGATAGGAGATACAAGCATTATTGTGATCAAATGAAGGCTGTGGTATCATCTTTTGAGGCTGTGGCTGGTGTTGGGGCCGCGACCGTATATTCGGCTTTGGCATGTAAGGCCATGTCAAGGCACTTTAGATGCTTACGGGATGGGATTGTGGCTCAAATTCAAGCAACAAAGAAGGCCATGGGAGAGAAAGGTCCGGTCACACCGGGCACGACAAGAGGCGAAACGCCAAGGCTAAGGATCATAGATCAAGCCTTGAGGCAACAAAGAGCCTTCCAACAAATGAGCATGATGGAGAGCCATCCATGGAGACCCCAAAGAGGATTGCCTGAAAGATCTGTGTCGGTTCTTCGTGCTTGGCTTTTCGAGCACTTTCTCCACCCGTTAGTATCCTATCTCTTTCTCTCCCTCCCATTCTCTCTCGTACAAGATTGAACAACCTTACAACACTAGACTAAAAAGTAGATTGAGTGAGAGAATCAATGTTTCTAACCACCCAACTCAAAAAGAAAAACAACATTGCTTGTTGCATTCCGCTTCTTTTATAAATGAAAAAATCTTGTTAGTTTCTACCCACCTTCATAAACAGATTCTTCTTTGTTTCATATTTGCCACCTTATATTCAATTATTTAGTTCCCTTTCCAATTCCATATTTGCATGCCATGAGTCTCCTCTTTCGTCCTTATGTGGATTTTATTCTCTTTTGTAGCCCCCCCCCCAACCCCCCATCTCTCTCTCTCTCTCTCTCTCTCTCTCTGTGACGTTATTCACACACAAACAAACATTGCACAACCCATAAGAGGGGCTAAAGCACACGTGAATACTTGCAACCCTCAAAACCACCTACACTTTATATTCCATGGTGAACCTAAAGCTTCAAGCTCGCCTGGTTTGTGTAGGTACCCAAGCGATGTTGATAAACATATCTTAGCTCGCCAAACAGGCCTCTCAAGAAGCCAGGCAAGTTCAAACTAATTTCTCTGTCCTTTTCTACAATTCTGAAAAATCATTCATATGAATAAATTTATACAATCCAGGGGCCACATACATCTCATATGATTGGAGATGGGATTATAAAATTAATGGTCTTGTACAAATAATACATGTTTTGATAGCAGGTGTCCAATTGGTTCATCAATGCAAGGGTGAGGCTATGGAAGCCAATGGTGGAAGAGATGTACTTGGAAGAAGGGAAGGAGCACGAGAACATTATGGCATCATCAGATGGGGTTAGTCATCTTGACGAAAACAATGGCCGGCCTATTCAAAATCTTTCCTCTACCGATCAAAAGCCGACTCCGGATCAGCTCACACGTATTGATTCCGAGTGCCTCTCATCCATTATCTCAAACCCAGGTAGAAATGACTTCTCAAAGAGTGCTAAAACTTTCCAAAACCACCAACAACAGCAAAACTTTGGAAACTTTGGCGCTGTGGAATTGGACTTCTCTTCCTACAATCAGCACGTGGGAGAGGCTGGGGTTTCTTATGCTAATGATCCTCATAGTGCTAATCAAAACTTCAATAGTGGTGGTGGTGGGGTGTCATTGACATTAGGGTTGCAACAGCATGGAGGGGGTGGTGTGAGCTTA
Organism: Kandelia obovata; assembly: GCA_021464305.1. Classification (NCBI taxonomy): domain Eukaryota; kingdom Viridiplantae; phylum Streptophyta; class Magnoliopsida; order Malpighiales; family Rhizophoraceae; genus Kandelia; species Kandelia obovata. The sequence continues at coordinate 3,285,951 of JADCRA010000363.1, forward strand.
GCATTCTCTCCTGCCTCTCAAAGCTCTCTCTTTTACCCTAGAGATCACATGGATGATTGCCAGCCAGTTCAATACTCACTTATTGATGGAGAAGGACAGAATTTGCCTTATAGGAACCTGATGGAGGCTCAATTGCTGCATGACTTGGCTGGCTGAAAGGCAATTGCTTGTTTGATTGGATGGGTTCTCCGGGCTTGTTGACGAAGAATGGTGGGTGATGGCTGATGAACATAGCGTAGGTATAGATAAATACTCGGTATACAAATATACATAAAGCTTCAACTTCTTCATTGCTGCAGCCTGAATAGTTTTGCATTCTTCTATCAAATTGGAAAGAACACTTCTATTTCCTGGGGTTAGGCTTAAATTGGAATTGACAACTATTGATGCAAGTTCACAGAGATTTGAGTTTTAAATTGGCATTCAATTTCACGTGTGCAAGTCTAACATATTACGCAATTATTACATATGTTAATCTTTTAATACATAACCATAATTAAGGATGGCATTAGAAATATGTACTTAGAGGTTTCAAGAGCATTAAATTGACTACTCATGTAATGAAACTCTTAAAATTCCAACTACTTACAATATTTACTACAGCGCCACATTAACTGCAATTATGGCTGCAATATTAGTCACAATGGCGATGGCAACAACATCGTCCTTCCGATTTGCAATTTAAAACCTTGACAGAGAAATGGGTGTCTATTTTTGAGTAAAATCTGTTTTTCTGGGGGTCCTGTTTTATTCGTTAGCAGGTAGAGGTGTCTCTATCTTCTTCTTCTTCTTCTTCTTCTTCTTCTTCTTCTTCTTCTTCTTCTTCATCATCATCATCATCTTCTTCTTCTTCATCATCATCATCTTCTTCTTCTTCTTCTTCTTCTTGTCTCCGTCTTTGCCTAAGCTGAGTGATTGAATCGTTTGCGGCTCAATCCTTCTAAGGCATCATCTTAGATATTTATGATTTTCCATGAAGAGACAAATTTAGCTTAGCAATGCAATTTGGTTGGGTCCTTGTAGTTTTGGAGGTTCAGACCATTCCAACACAAGTAACAAATATCTTTTAATTCATCTCATCATTTGTGGTCCCTAATTCACCTTCATGAAGGTGATATTTCATGCCCATGAGAATTGCCTTCTTTTATGATTTGTCAACTTTGCCATGGTTTGTGCTATTGCTTTTGATAATGGAAAGATACCTTTTTTTTTAGCTGCCATTTTAGACGGTCTCAAAGCATTGAGAAATTTGAAGAGTATGTGTGTGTTTTGGGGTTGTGGCTGTACTTTTCAAACTTCTATTTTGAGTTGAGTACAAATTTTTCAATGTTTAGTAAACTTTGAAAGTTGTAATCCACAAAATCACTTTATAGCTTGAATTTGAATATTGAAATTACAATGTTTTGGTAAGAAGTGCACAATTGTTTTATTATTTTTTTAAGACATAAATACCAATTATTATAATTTAATTTTATAAAACAATTTTTTTTTCCTAAACACTAGAGATTATAATTTATATATGTTAACAGCAAATTTTAAGGCTTTCAACTTGTCGATGATAATAATCAAATCCAAATGTAATCTCAGATCCTACATGTCCTTCGATTCAAAGAAGCAGCAGTCTAAACACATAAGATATTTCTAAGAGAATCAAAACAAATTGTCTCCTCGATTCCAAGTACTTGCATAAATTATAATGAAGGCCCCTTCAATTTATGTATTTTAGTTGATCTTATGGCAAAAGCATACGTAATATAAATGAAATTAAAACAAGACCAGGGGAGTCTTGATGGAAAGCCCACTCCATTCAAAAGCATTTCCATTCCCAGTAGCTTGAAAACCTAGAGGAAGTCCAAAATGCACAAAAGATTTTTATTAAAAGCATGGAACATAAATAATTGATTTGAATTCCAGGACACTAATATATTTAGTGTATTCTATTTAATTACTAATTAACATTCCATTATGTGATGCTAGGGCTCCAGAAGCCAATTTAGGTGGGTGGGACTCTACGTCTGTGTTAAAAAAAACATACCAACTGTCCCCAAAAAAAAAAAAAAAAAAAAGACAAAAAAATCTAATCAAGCTTAGTTCTTGATTATCCCTCTACTAAAACACAGGAATCCCTAGAAAAAAAAAATGGTTATCCTACTTATACAACAAAATGTACCAGTTTGCAACTACGACTTCCTTCTCTGCATGTCCCTGGCTGGTTAAACTGTAAAAATCATAAACCAGCCTTGGTTCGATCCTACCTGCATGTTTTAAACCAGTGTGGATAGCGGCCACGTAACAATTGTGTTATGTTATAAAATGCAAAATGAAAGCAATGAAAGGCACTTAGGATTCTAACCATCGCCTACTTCACAAGACAATTGTCACGGGTCATTAACTTCTGTCAAAAAATACTTATCTGGGTGTAGTAACACCGTTATATAATTTAATTTTTTTTTTTTTAAAGATGTAAGAGTTGAGTAATATGCACCCGTCATATTTTTTCACATTCTTTCACATCGAACTCATCGACATTCTCGTTATTATTCGAGCACATATCAAACTGGTAAAATTAAAAGTTCTCAGCAGTTTGCATTAAGTCGAAGATCACAGTAAGATAAAAATACACATTCATACCACAGGTTATTAATTTTTTTTCAAAAAATATCTATAGTATTATTATTTATATAACTCAAAATTTTACCTTTTTAAAAAATATGAGAGTCGGTTAATTTACACCCCATGGGAGATTAATTCCCCCTCTTTTTTTTTCTGTGTTCTCAAAACTCAATGCCAATAAATTTACCGTTACTAAGATGAAATGGACCCAGGAGAATAGTTAAACTCAAAAATTCACCTGCACCTTGGGCTTCTACAATTCATGTTATGATTTCATGGGCTTAAGCATTTTAGCTTAGACCTACCTCGAAAAGTTATGGAGACCCCTGCAAAAGGGATCCCATGTAACTAGAAGCCCATTCATTGTTTCATTTTACTGGCAAAGATTCCATTTCATGCCAACTAGCAGGCACCAACACGGAGCATCTATGCATGGACCATCTTCTATCTTTTTAGCAAGAAAGGATAAACATCAAAACCTGTCCCCAATATCAGGCCTTAATGCAAAATATATTAAAATTCGCCATTGGTCATCGCTAAATTTTGGACGAAACCCTCTTTTTTTTTTTTTAAGCATAATTTTGAACAACATTAGTCATGGCTAAATGAGCATTAGAACAGCAAATAGAATCAAGCTAATATCATTCGATACAAAAGTAAGCTTTGTGTCCAAGGTAACTTGACCACCTGAGATGGTAACTTTTGGATGATTTGTCAGCGTGTTTTGATGCAGTAGAAGACTCTAGTTCAAAAGATGTCGGGTGTCTTTAGCGAAACTGGGTTGGATGATTTGATTGAAACGTGAATATTATGTTACAGATTCATCGATTGTTGTGGTGGGGTGCAGTTGAACCTCATTCGTCTTGCGATGAATTTTTTTCCATGAGAAAAGTCAACTCAGGACATTTAGATCACTTGCATATATATCTATGGTAAAGCGATATGTTATGGTCTAGAAACTGAAAATAACTGCAAAGGATTTTATCATTTTAGGCTTACAAATTACCCAGAAAGACGGAGGACAAAAGACACTGGGCCAATGATCATTTTGTAACAGGAACTCTCAACCCCACCTCATGAATCCCTAGAACGAAATAATTTAGCATTCTCATTGACAAAAGACACTGGGCCAATGATCATTTTGTACCAGGAACTCTCGACCCCACCCTCATGGACCTCTGGAACGAAATAATTTAGCTTTCTAATTGACACCCCCGAGAGACAGACACAGGGACATCTGCAAATGAATGGCCACGCGCATTGCCAGACACATCTCACCTAATTTGATGGCAAAAAAGAAGAATCAAGTTCTCTTTTTTTTTTTTTTTTTTTTTTTTTTTTTTTTTTTTTTTTTTTTTTTTTTTTTTTTTTTTTTTTTTTTTTTTTTTTTTTTTTTTTTTTGTTCTTTGGCCAAATTGCTTCTCCTCTGTGTTATTACCATTAGTTAAAATCCACTCACCGATACACTTTTTTCTTGGGAAAATTTTAAAGAGCACAATTTTATTTGGGCACATGTGGGTACACAGTGATATAAGAAAAACAAGAGTAATTGAACAGTGAGCTTTCTCTTATATTACACATTATCTTAAAATAAAAAAAAATTCGTGAAATTTGAATATTTGGTTCTAGAAATTCTCTGTCTCTTTCTCTTTTTCGCCAGCTAAAAAGGGAGACATAGGTGGTGTTGAAACCGTGGGCTATGGCAGGATGACCGACAGCCAATGGACTAGATACAGCCGTGACCATTTTAATTGTCATGTGTTTCAGATTCTGGTGACAAGAAGGGTTGTGCTACCCTCATTTGTTCGTGTTTTTTCAAGAGAATAATTAAATTAATTTATTACGCACCCAAAAAATGGAAAATCTTTTTCGATCCACCAAAGACTCTTTTTCATGTTGAACAAAAATTTCGTGAAGATCCAATTACTACTGTTTATTCTTTCACCTTCTCTACCAAACCACACTTCTTTGTTACTCATTTCAATGGATCTCTTCTCCTCTTTTCATAATCCAAATTCCATCATTTTATTGGGCGCTCGAATTTATCTGAAGGAAAAAATTTTAAGAATCCATTTAGTAAAACTTTTTTTTATTTTACGTTATTCATTACAATTAAACGATGGCATTGAAATCTCTGCCCCTCCCCTCTACTTTTTGCAAATTTGCTTGGGCTATTCTGCAGTTGACTGGTTTTATATGAGAATGGGAACCCCATTAAAAAATGGGATTAAAAAAAAAACAAAAAGAAACATTGAGATTTTTTTTTGGAGGGGGGTGGTCTTGACAGCCATTCGGTTCCCCACATGCCTTCTATTCCACACAGATTATAATTACATATATATGTTTGTGTGTGTGTGGTTGCCGTCACAACTAATGGAGGTTCATAACGTAGAATTATTGTTCCTTTTCTCGGCCTAGTACAATATATTCTACTGCACATATTCATAAACATGTATATATATATATATATATATAGAGAGAGAGAGAGAGAGAGAGAGAGAGAGAAAGAATTGTAAGCAATCCCAAGATAATTATGTGTAGCAATGTTTGTGGGTCCCTTTTGGGTTAAACTTAACCTGAGATTGATTTTTAGGATTGAACTTGTAGGCTTCCTGCCCTCCTTTGATTTTCCTATATGCAACTTCAAATCATTATCTTTGTTTAACTCTAATGCCTACCCATCATATATATATATATATATATATATAAAAGATACTGGACAATGTATGTGGCAAAGTAAAAACTGAGGGAGAGAGAAGGAAAGAGTTGACAAGTTAATAAGTTTGCGTAAATCAATCATTATAATAGAATAATGGGTATTTGGGAGAGCACATCACATACTGTCTGAGACGAGCTTTCACAGGAGACTTTCTCACTGGCAGGGTTCTTATCTCTGTGGTTTTGAGCCACCTGGAGATGTATCTTTTCATATTCTTCTCTACCCAATCAATAGAGTCGCTTCTCGACAAAACACACTACAGCAAGACCATGAAAGATTGGATAGTTTTATGTCAAATCCTCTTGACTTGGGGTTTTTATGCCTCTCTTTCTTACTTAAAGTTCTGGTTGTAACACAGTCGTCACCTTCCCACTAATCCTGCTTTTCTTGCAAATCTTGATGGATTGATGCTATTAAAATTAAGGTTGAAAAATTGGATCGATAGAAAATTGGATCTGAACAAAGAAATATTTGAAGTTTAAGATTTTATATTCTTGAAATTGTAATTAGTAAGTATTGTTAGTAATTCTCTTTCTTTCTTTTTTATTTTTTATTTTAATTTTGTATTTTTTTATACGTGTTACTCACTTTAATAAAGAATGGTAGCATTTTTTTTTATAAAAAAAAAAAGATTTATTCAACTCAAAAAAAAAGGTAATTATCCCACGAATTCCAGCTAAGAAGATTGACAACAGCTCATGTCCGGCTTGATTCCATAATCTAGCATCTGTTTTGCTCCATTTTGTACAAGTTTACAGCTTATGAATGCTGCTATGATACAACTTTTACTAGAGTTCGATTTGGGAGTTGTTTCCTTCTTGATTAATAAAATTAAGTCATGCATGCTGTTCAAAAAAAAAAAAAAAAAAGAAAGAAAAAAAAAACAAAGAAAAGATGGTTTTGATATGGGTATTGCACAAATTTGTTGATGTGGATTATTTGTATTAACTCTCTTTCGGGTCTCAATCGCATACACCTAAACCGAACCACAACAGACACCCCAGAGCTTCATCCAACGCACACCCCCTAATGGCCAAGTATGAAAGGAAACCATTAGTCCAAGACCTTTGGGGATTCAAACACCGACTTGAAAATATTTAAATTAGATTTAAATATTAGAAAGCAACAGAAAAATAAAAAGTTTTTTATTTTTTTTCTTCTTTTCAGGATTTGAGAGAAACATGTCAAAGAATAGATACTCTCACTCATTGCACTTTAATTATCAAATTCACTACATAAGTTGGTGCAGATAATATTGTAACCAGCTGCTGACTCTTTGCGATATCCATCTTCAACAACTTATTAAACCAGCCCATTCTTGAAAAGATTTGACATTAATAGTAAACACTCGCCTTGCAATATTACTTAACGGGACGTGTGCACCGACGGAAGGTACATAATTGCAGGGACACCATTCATGCCGACGGAAAGCCAATAGCCTCTCTCTATCTATCTATCTCGATCTCGATCTCGACGTGTTTAATAGTTTGTTTATTGCATGCATTACTATTACTAGCAATGTGTACCTTTGAATAAACCTTCAAAGCCTACTGTCTCTGTCGTGGACTTAATTATAATAAGATCGGATTAACTAAGAAAATATATATATGTATATATTATCATGATAATTCAAAATTATAATTTATATCTTATTTAAATTTTAAGGTTATGTACAAATATAACTGATTATTTTTCTTCCTAATAAAACAAAAAAAAAAGGTATTTAAAGTGTTTGATTATGGTAAAATATAAAAACATTTAATTTCAAGACTCACAATTAATCTTTAATAATGATCTTTTCATTTAATAAATCTAACACAAAGATGAACTTTTTAATTAACAAATACAATTTCAAACCTGATGTGTTCGACAGATGAGACCTAGGTCATGTAAATGTACACTTGGAATGAACCAAAAGGAGAACGCGAACATTACTTAGCAAAAGCCATCGAAGGGTCTCAGATCAAGCATATAAAAAACGAGCAGCAGTCGCTAAAATGACATGGCAGAGAGGTCCTCAAAAACTTCCTTTTCCTTCAGCCCTTTCATTGTCTGTAAAACCTTTTGCAGCGTGACAACAATGGAACACATTGGACGAACATAAGATGCAAATTCTTGGCAGAAAATTTGGACCAACTGCTGTTGCAGCAGACTGCATATTGTTACAACGATATGTTAGGGTCCTGGAAACTGAAAATAACTGCAAAGGTTTTATCTTTTTTCTTCTTCTTTTTTTCAGAGAGGAAAACAAAAGAAGCCAAGATCCATAATTAATGGGCATGGAGCATGTGGGCCAACGATCGTTCTGCACCAGCAACTCCTCAACCCCACTTCACGCATCCCCATAACGAAATAACTTGGCTTTCCCTGTGACACTTTGTAGGGTTGCTGGGACATCTGCAAAATGAATGGCCACTTCAAACCAAAACTCTACAGACTTCTCACCTAATTCGATCAACCATAGCCTCACTGTTTTTTCTTTGAATGAACCATCTCATGTCTGGTATAACAAAAAATAAAAAATAAAAAATAAAAAATTAGGCTTTTGAGTAAAGACCCAAACCCATATTGTTTGCACCGCTTGTAGCCGGAGAACTTTTATTTTCTTAGTACAACTGAAGTAAAAACAGATAGATTTAACTTGGCACGCTTTGTAGGGTGTCTTTTCTCTTGCACCGACGCATTTTATGTCATAAATTAGCCAGTGGACCACTCAGTTACTAAAATCAGTGACAAAAGAGAAAAAAACAAAAAACAAAAAAACAAAAACAGAAATTCTGCGATGCACCTTCAAGGATAGTCTCGGTCCTTGGTAAGCATAGAAAAATACTTTGACAACACGATTGATGTTAATTATCTATGGAAATAAGCTTGCTTCAAAACCATCGTCTGTCTTTCTGCAGCCAAAACGACAAAAGACTATTAATAACTAACGTTTTAGTAATGTCATGTTTTGATTGCGTCCACACCTCCATGCTCCTTATCCCTAAACGTCAATTTCAATTCAATTGTCCTCACCCAAGTTAAAAAAAAAAAAAAAACACAACGTTGTCAACAAAAAAATCAAGGGAACATTTAAATTGTTTTTATTCCTGTTTCACATTGGCCACACACAAAAGAATCGATAAACATAAAAATAGTAATAATAAGACAAGAGATTGCTGTGAGTCAGCCTAAGGAAAGGAGACAAACAAAAAAAAAAATGAATTAACCAACGAATAAGAGACGACAATCAAAATCAGGTACACAATCAGAACAAGTGTAGAACGTCTAAACTACGACTTTTGTACAGCAATAATTCTCAAAGGTTCATTGGCAAAGTCCACCAGGAATATACTTGCAAAATTGGTAAACACGATAAACAAATTAAAGAACCTAAGAATTTTTTTTTTTTTTTTGGGGGGGGGGGGGGGGGGGGAGGAGGAGAAGAAGATGATGAAGAAGAAGAAAAAGAAATGAAGATTCCATCCTACATCGGTTCCAATTACCGCTATACTTCAGTGACTTCACCTTCCCTACATGCACCCACATCAATAATGAAGCTCGCTTTCTTCTTTGTCTGCAGGACCTGGCAACAGTTTCTTCTAGGAGCCTGGTCAACAGAACATGCAAACGCAATTCCAAATATAACTGCATTAATAATTTGGAATGAGACTGAAGAAATAACTCAGCACACAAAATTTTGAAAAGGAAACAGATAAAAGTAAATGGAATTCGGTCTGATTAATGAGAGGGGCAATTACCCTATCCCATAGATGAGGATCAGGCTTCTTATAGACCAAGATTGTGTTCACCCTGGCAGGATCTGCCATCTTCCACCTGCATGTAGGGCGTTGATCATGATGCTGGGTATACTCGCTCACTGTTGTGTTCAGTGCCGGATCGAATTTTGCCTTTGACATGTAAAACAAAAATGGCTTTTGGCAAGGGTGTCGGCTAACTGGGCGGGTGTTGAATGGATATTGCTTGTAATCTTCTCTCCTGTACCAGTTCAAGAAAGTCCGAGAAGGCATTTCTATCTCGCGAGGTGAAAAAATTCCTCGGAAAATTTGAACCGCAAAGCCCCATGAAACTGATACCGTCCAGCCCTTGAGTTTATTGTAGCAAATTGATTGTTGCATTAGAGCTGCTGAGTCCAACTTCTTTGGCACCATCAGCCGCTCAAGGGATTGAACTCGAGTCAAGTTAGGAAAAATAGGGAGGACAATGTCCAGGTGATGCACGGACACAAAAGGAGTAACTGGATGAGCAGCAAGGAGTCCAAACAGGTCGCCATATACATCATACTGATTGCCAACACAAACTGTTCAAATCAGCAACTACCTTTTATGACTAGGTTTACTCTAACAAGATTATATTACAAAACTCCATTAAACAAAAATTCAGGAAAAAGAACAGAGAAAACTTCGACCAACTGTGCACAAGAAGAGCCGGGTCAATGTTATACGGTAGAACAGAAGTCCCTTCAATGGACAAGCTCTCTCTAACTCAATAAGCATTCAATATCTCGGTGCAACTGCAACAATTGCAATCTAACAGGGGATCAGGAGGCTATTAGGAAGGTTTTTCATGCAAACTTTTGGGCACCAATTTGATGAAACTTACAACTGATTCTAAAAGTTGCTTGAATCCAATCAAAAAGTTCACTCTGACAAGATATTCTGCGTATATAATACAACACCTAAATGCAAACATGGTTAGTGCCATAAACTGTCATACACACATCATCAGATGTGAGTGACGAGTTCCATCATTCTCTTCCAATGCTCCAAAAACTTATGTCTTAAACACTCAGATTCGTAAATTTTGAACCTTCTGCACAACATGATACTAATTTTTAACATTCTTGAAACAGCATTCGATTCCTTCAATTCAACTAGAATCAGGGACTCCGTGATGTCCTCAGATGAAATCCAAACTTTCATATATGCAAAGGTAGAAATAGCAAAAGGTTCTTAGTATGAAATTGAAATTAAGATGCCACCCGAAAATTAGAACACAACTGGCCTGTGGGGCGTCCAATAATCTGACCCCATCTCAAAACAAGGAATAGAAGTGCTACCAATAAACAATTGAAATTTTCCAAAAAATAAAAATAAAAAATAAAAAATTAATTAATTACTCAACAAAAATATAATGCCAATTCCAGTCTAAAAGGTTCCCCACTGGCCTCCAGTCTACAAGCCTTCCATTCCACCTCACCACATTACTTTGGCTTTGGGCAAACGGTGCGTGATGACACGCACCAAAAGGTGCTCGTGGGAATAGGATGAGGAGAATAAAACCTAGGTCCACGTGGGTCCCATCCCGAGACCAACCACCTCAAAGAGGTGAACAGCCGCTACAAATCAGGGTAATTTATCGATCTGTTGGACTCGGACCGACAATGGCAGGAATTCAAAGCCATATTTATATATATAATAATAATTAAAAAAATCAGACAGATGTTGCAAAATCTATGACTGTAAAACACTTTTTGCTTAGGTTTTTGTTTTTTGTTTTTTTTAATAAATTAAAGCACATTATCTTCCTACTTCCATCACCATCTCGCCTGAAACTGCCCCGCCGAACAAAGACTAAAAGCACAGAACATTACTTTTTAACGCTGCATTGCTGGAAAATCAATCAAGAAGAACCCAGAAAAGAGAGAAGCAAATTTTCAAACAAAACAGACACAAACCTGGTGAAACCCCAGTTCCTTAGTGAGTGGGACGCCCAGTTCGGCCATACAAGCCTGCATTCTGTCATCGGATCCGTACAGACCAGGATACCTCTTAATACAACTGTCTTGCATCTTGCTGAGAGCCTTTGCCAAAGGGTAGCTTATGGCGAACCCGCCTCCGCCGTAGGCCATGTTGTAAGAAAAATAGATGTTCTGCAAATGGGACTCCGACGAGCTTCCGATGTAATAAAACTGATTGTGGTCGTACTTCCTTAACACTCTGATCAAATTCTCGGTAACAAAAACCGTGTCGTCGTCCCCCATCACGAACCACCGGACATTATCGAGCCCGAGACGGAGAGTTTCGGACACGATGCGAGAGATCCGGATCGCCGACCAGTGGCCCTGCCGATTGGTGTAAGGAAAACGGGAAGTGTCGCCGGAGATTTTGATCGGAGGCAAGCCTTCGTCTTGTTTGGTTTTCACAGCTTCGTCCAGCCAAACAATTCCTCTCATTTCCTCTGGTTTGAACCAAATCTTGATGTATTCTTTTCTCTGTTCCCATAGCTTGGCGGAGGCAGCTATGCCAAAAACGACATGCTCAATCCCCGTTTTCTCCTCCTCCTGCTGATGGCTCGTTTCTTGGTCTTCTCTCCTGGGTATGTCCACCACCGCCTTTTGATCCAGAATCAAGGGCTGCGAATCGTTGCTGGGAATTACAGAGATGTGGTGCTGAGTGGAGAATGGCTCCTTGTTGCAGGCGCGTGAAGTGAAGACGAGCTTGAAGGCATAGAAGCCATAGGTGAGTGAAACGAAGAGGATTACACACGTTATGAGCTTGGGGAGGTTCCGGGTCTGTGACCAGGGTCCGAAGATGGCATTGGCAGCTGGGCTTCTCATCTGATCCCATACCGTCTTCTCTGTATCTTTCTGGTTCACTTTCATTTTTCCCTCAAGGAAACCTCTACAAAAATGGACAAAATTATATGCCTTAAATATATAAATAAATAAAAATGTTTGGATTTTGGAAATTCTAAGTGGGTTTTAGCATAATTGATTGGTGATTAATTAGAAACACGAAACAATGGTATACATGTAGTAAAGCTTTGAACCTTTTTGAAGACCCCAGAAAGAAAAAGTGAGTGAAAATCAAGGAAAGTGAGGGAAAATATTGTTGGCGTGTGACTAGAAAGAAGATTGCGGCGAAGTAAAACTGAGAGAGCAGGCACAGCCGCCAGGTTCCAGACTCCCCCCCCCCTCCCCTCCCCTCCCAACGGTGGTGGCTAAAATGGAGAGATATCTACCTGCGTTTTGTTTGATTTATAGATGGAAAGCGAAAATTGTTGGGTGTGTGATGAGAGCTCGGGTCACAGCCATAGTTAATGGTTCGTCAGTTAAGTCTTAAGGGTGTGAGCGATTTTTTAAGTCAACAAAATCAACGGTCTGATTTGGCGTCAAGGATTTGATTTTGGACATAAAATCTAAGAATTGGCATCCAAAGCAACTTCTCAAATAAGGAAAAAGAAGGAAAAAAAAAAAAAAAAAAAGGAGGAGTAGTAAAGCTCATGGCGTGTAAAGACCATTTATTTTCCTTTTTTTTTTAGCTTTTTTTTTTTCACTTATCTATCAAATTACTAAGTTAAGAATTGTCAATCTAATTTGTAATCTTCAAATGGATGGATTTTATTATTGTATAATATGAATTATGCATTATGACGCTGGTTCAATCACTAAATAATCTAACAATAAGTCATTGTCTTTTTTTTTTTGTTTTAAATATATATATATATATATATATATATATATATATATATATATATATCTATACTATTCTGTGAATTTGAATATTAAACATTTAAATTTAATGCTTGGATCTTTAACCATCCGACATTCCATTTATATAACTAAATAATTGAGTGCAGCAATATAAAATTCACACGCAAAAGAGAGAGAGAGAGATTCCATAAGAACTCGGCTAAAGTTGCAGACAAGGAATTAATTGATAAGTAAGATTGAGGTTGATACTTGTATCTGTCATTCAGGGAGATTTTCTAACTTTTTAATCTACCATTGTGACGGAGGAAATACAGAAACCAAAGGAACAGCGTCTTCGGTTCTATAAATTTGCTGGACATGTCAGGAGGAGCCCAGCAAAGTCAGTACTAAAGATCCAAAGTGGATTTTACTGAACAATACATACCATGTTCTTAGTTTAATTTGGGTATAGAGCGTAGATAATTCACATCTCAAAAGCAGTATCTTATCACATTACAGGAGTGAAAATTTAACACCTACCCAATTGTCCAACCTCAATTGTGCTTCTGTGGAATGAGCAAAATGGGGAGACATCGTGATGACTGGCCCACTCGGTTAACTTTTCAGTGGACTTATTAGGTGGGGACAATGGAAAGCACACGCCAAAGGGGGGGGGAGGAAAAAAAACCTTAAAGCAAAGAGTCCCAGTCATTATAGTAAAACCAATGTGGAATTTGAAGATTAAAAAAAAAAAAACAAAAAAAAGTTATGGTCTACATTCATTGCTTGCATTTTTTGAAAATGGTATTTGTTTAGAATATATCTTCTTGTCTTGTTTGGTACCTAAAACACATTTAATATTTACTCATCAAAAAAAGAAAACCGACATAATATGCAATTAATACTAAAAGTAGTTAGTTTGAAACCCTAAAATTTTGCTTTTCTTCCCAATCTAACTTCTTTTTTCAAAAAAAAAATAAAAATAGAAAGACATTTTTTTTCAATAAATAAAAGATTGAATGACAATAAAGAACCCAAACAAAAACAAAAAACATAACGATGTAGATATTAACTAACTAATTGCTCTATAAATGTTCGACTTTGGGGCAAGCCATTAGTGTAAAAAAAAAAAAAAAAAAAAAAAGGGTGAACGGGGTGAGATCCCAATTGTTCAATTTAGATAATTAAACTAAAAAATTATAATAATTAACAGTTTGAATTTCATCCAATTTATTTCATCCATCAATCTAGGGTTACACATTGTTTTGTGTTTTAGAAACAGCAAATTGTGAAACTTATGTCTCAGCAAAACGGTCTTAACACGGAGCCAAGAAGACACAATTCAAAGCTAAAATTGCACGTACCTGCAAAGTTAGAAATTAAAAGACAATCGCGCATTCAGGAACCAATTGCACGCTGGACCCGCCACACGAACAAGGAACAACATATAACTTGCAGAATATTTCTGGCATTTACTTACATGCAGACACTCGCCATGAGCCACAAAATCGTACATATAATGGCACCGGCCCGGGGGGGGGTGTGCTATATATTGCAGTAGGATTAAAACCAATTAATACACTGAGCCAGATAGTTTAATTCTAATTGGACTTCTAGAATCATACTTGTATTTGACTATTCCCATCACCATAACAAGTAATCACAGTTATGGTTAAAGTGTGCAAGTTCATGTTTTATTATTACTATTAAAATTTTAAATCTCTAAAATAAAAATTTAATTACTTAATTATTTGAATATCCTTAACAGACGCTGCTGCTGCTGCAGCTAGTGGGATTAAGTGGACATTGCGCTGGCGAAGGAAACGACTTTTCAGTTTCACAGTACAATGATTGCCACGCGATGGGGTGTGATTGGGTTGACATGCTTGCATTGTGCCAGAGTCAATGTAGCTTTTTTCCCAGTTCGATGAAAGATGTGTCGGTGGACGATTAGATCAAGAAGTGAGTGGGCCTCGGGTAGGCAACTCTATAGTCCGGATTGAATAGATCCGGAAACCGATGGGCCTGAGTTCAAGCAGTTGCATTATCAATTGTTAGCAATTTACTCAAAAGCAAAATAAATAGAATTTCGTGTCTCTAGACTTGACCTGAAATTGTAGTTTGAAGTAAAATAATATCAAAAACCAAATCTCACAAATGCAAGCGTTGAAGAACATAATGCATATTTTAAAAACATGGACACTGAGGAACCTTCAAAAACTAACCTTCAAAAAATTATCACCTTAATTAATCAACATTCATATTGCTTAATAAGTATCAATCATCACAGTTTTTTTTTTTTTTTTTTTTATATATAGGAAAAAAATTATACGGGCGGGTCATGGGAAGGAGTCTAGACGCCAGTAGAATTTGCATGGGCTTTCGTGCTTTTTCTCTCTCTTTTGTTTTTCATTTTTAATTTTTTTTTTTTAAAAAAAAGGCCTACTGTGTGCAAGGGGTAAGATAATACGATTAGGAAGAATGATAAAATACGCACATAGATTGTTATAAAAAATAAAATATTTGCACATTTCTATCTTTTGTTTATAGGTCGAATGCTCATTCTACATTTACATTATATACATCATATATATATATATATATATATATAGATATTAAATAAGTATGGTACCGAGACCTCATGTAGTGTAGTGGGGTCTTTTTTTATACTAAATACATTAACAATAAATTAATGCTGTCGCTTTATTATGTTTTAACAAGAATTTTTATATCAAAATGAAAAGAGGGAGTCTTTTGATTTGGGTAAATTTGAGACAAGGTTTTAATGGCTTGACACTAATTATACAGAGACTCAAGAAAATATGCTATATAAACGATCTAATACTCAAGGCTAAAAGAATCAAATCGAATTGACTTATGAAACTGTAAAAATTGATAATTGATTTATAATTTAGTTTAATCTCTTTTATAATTGATCAAAATAAGAATAAATGTAAAAATTAGTAAACTAATAAATTTAATTGAAAGTAAATCCACTATCATTTTTAAAAAATCGACCAATTTAGTTTAAAAAATAAAAATTCTTAATTCCTTCCTAACATCTCAAATCTAATGTTGGTGTATTTAAATAATATCGTAGATTTTTAATTACAACTCAATTTTTACATTAAATAGAATAAAAAAGATATTAAGCCATATAAACGTAAGATTAAGGTTACGTGGCAATTGTCTGATATTAAGCGGAGGCAGGGCCCCGGTCTCAATCTAATACTAAGTGTCTTATCAAAAAGATAAAAAAAGGTTCTAACAATACAACATTAATTTCTAAGGTCTCATGCTTCTCTCAAGTGGGCTTGTGGTGGTGGAGATGATGGTGATGAGAGGAGGCTCCAGATAGAGCAGAAACAATGGAGTGTAAAGCACTTGCTGCTATCCTTGACTTGATCTGCCCTCTCATTGGTACCGGCCTCGTGCTTCTGAAACTGATGCCAACCGCAGGATCAGAAGTGTCACCGACTTTGTTATTCATAGCGTAGCTCGATATTTTTACTTCGACAGACTTTGTTGGATGATTGTGGATGTTGGTTGATTGAATTGCTCTTGCTCGAAGTATATATAGCGCAGCAACAGGCATATTATATTAACCAGGCCTTTCAGTCTAGTAAGGGGGTTGGGGAGCATGCCAGTAGATTTGTCTGGCAGTACAAGATTCTTTTTCGGCTCAACTTGAGACAGGCTTGGTTGATTTAGTGATTGACGGTTTTGAGACTGTTTCACCGTGTAGGCGTGCAGCTTACAGGTACATAACTAGATCAGGATTCATAAAAATATGCAGGATTCTTCGACTTGAAGATGGGGCATATTGAATTTTTAGCCTTTGTTGGACAGATATTGCTAGTTCAATAATTGGAATTTATGGCAGGTTTTGGGGAACAAGGTTTGGGATATATTTATTCTTGTGCTCATGTAGACCTCCTAGTTAATGTCAAATTCTCATGTTTTGGCCTACAAGTCAAGACACTAGTATGTTTTTGTCGTATTACTTTAATTGGCTAGTCGTTGATGAAGCACATGTTGATGCTGCTTGTTCTGCAGGTCTTGTGCCTAAATTATACGGCTTCTGAAAGGCAGCCTTTGTATGCTAAGCTTGTTTCCTCTCTCCCTCTCTCTCACACACGCATGCACGCACACCGTATCTGTCACATAGAAATAGATAATTGCCACTAGGCCAGCATAGCATATTTATCTCTTGCCTAACCATGCAATGCAGCAATCGGACAATCTTGTCTGAATAGAATTGATGAGGAATAATGCGAAAAAAAAAAAAAAAGGGGAATGAACTATACTGGAAATTGGAAAGCCAATTCGGAACGTTGATTCTTTTATCGCATTGCAAGTCACGAAATTGGAAACCCAATGGAATCAAGCTAACAAAAAGCATAAAGCCGAACCTTTATTCTTTGCTCTATACCATTGGTTGTGGCCTAGAGTTACAACCCTTCGCAGACTTTCAGGTTTCCATATGAATGTCACCGTCGACATTCTCTTTTGTAACAGAACAAATGACTGGCGTTTCGGCCATGGCTTTCTCCAGCCAAGTCACACGGCAGTCTGTTCGTTTTAAGTTCAAGTCAATGGCAGGTTTTACAAATGGTCCCGTGCCCTCTCAAAGATCAGCACAGCTTGCTCAAAACCATTTGAAGATGGAACGAAATAGAATCTGCTTGAGAAGGCTGACAGAGAGGAAATTGTGGAACGATCGAAAGCTCAATTTGGCCATGGCATTGGGGCCATTGGCAGATGATTTTGGCCCGATACAAGGTCTGCCATCTGCTTCCGATTTGATTAGGACATTCTACGCATGCATCAACGAGAAAAGGATGAATGAACTAGTTGAATACATTGCGGAAGATTGTTCCTTTGAGGATTGCTCCTTTCCAAACACCATGCAAGGGAAAAAGGTATCATCTGAATCTTTTCTCATCTATTAATTTAAATCTAACAAACAACCCATCTTACCAAAAAAAAAAACAAAAAAACAAAACAAAAAAGAGATCATAAAAATTTAATTGCTGCAGGAAGTCGTAAATTTCTTTCGACAACTTACGAAGGCCATGGGCCAGAATGTGAAGTTCATCATTGAACATGTTTGTGAAGATGACAAGTTCACTGCAGGGGTAAATTGGCATTTAGGTATACACGGCAACAATAGTTTTATGTAAACTTTCTCGGGTAATTTAGGTAGAAAATTTCAGTAATTCACTGCATCATATATTGCTGCATGGCAGAATGGAGAAACACACAGATACCCTTCACCAAAGGATGCAGCTTTTATGAATGCTCACAGGAAGGGGATAGGCTGGTTATTAAGTATGAACTAAATCCATAAAATGCTTGAGCCACACTATAATAGACAATACTGTTCTTTCACTATCAAGCGCTTTGCTGCAGGAAAGCTCTGGTTGTGATTGAATCACCCATTAAACCAGGAGGAACAGTGCTGGTAATCAACAAAAAGAGCATTCTTTCTTCGCTTCTAGATAATCTATAACTAGCTATTAACCAGCATTATTGACTGATCTTGATTGATTACTTGGATTTCTCCAGACCCTGTTAAAAAATGTGACTGCAATTTTTGATGAATTCCCAAGCGCAGCAGAATGTAAGCTAATTTCACTGAAACTCAAACAAAACAGGCATCACCAAGTTCAGTATTCTAACTGATTCCATGCACACGTCTAACTGCAACTTTATTTCCTTTTTTGCTGCAGGGTTTCTAAAGAGTTTCTATGTCATACTACTATTCTTATCCAACATTTACAATAGGCTTCTACTACCCATCATCAAACCGTTTTTGGCAGGCTACGTGATGATATGGGATTCTGTAGCCAAATTGTTTGCGCTTGCACTCAAAATGCTGATCTACATCTCAAAGAACTAATTTAGCTAAAATAAACCCACAAAACTGGACTCTCCCTTGACTCCGTCAATCATCATCACCATCATGGCTTGACCTCAAACCAAACCGTGAGAGAGCAACAAATGTCCAAGAAAAGGAGGGACTGGCGGAAGTCTACTGAACGCAACAATAGGATCTGCATTTTCCTTAAAAGTTTGAAACTTGGCCCCCATATCTAGACTCATTGTTGTTCTGTTTCCTAGGATTTGAATTGGCCAATGCGCCTGCTTAATGTCAAGAACATAATCATTGTCAGTGGTATGAAAACTAGTCATTCCATATAAGCAAGAATATAATGGCATGGAATTGAAGAAAGCAACTTACCCCAAGACCCTGCCATTGGGTGGACTTGCTTGAATCTGTATTTCACAATCAATAATGCTGTGATTCCACCAACGTAGGCACCCAATATTGTATCTTTCCCTTTCAAAGATACCAACATTTTGTCACCCATCGAATTATTGATTCCTGGAAAATGGGAGAACAAAACATGCAAAGAACTCAAAAAAAATGATTAATAGTTTATTGATCCCTGGAATACACGGATTTACAAATATGTCTGGTCTTTCACTATCCTACCCGATGCGTGATAGTTTAATAGTATTTTAATAGTTCTTTAGCCGTGAATAACATTAAAGATTTTGAATTTGAATTCAAATCAAAACTAATTAATTAAAAAAAAAATGCTTGACAGTTATTATAAAGTCGTATCTTGTAATTATGGCCTATCCCATTTCAGGATCTTATGGTTGCCAAAACGGCGGTTATTTATTTGCCGGCAGTTAAGGGTAAGAACGACGACAATGTACACGTGGAATTGCCTGGTAACTATCCTTTGAGAAAATGATAGTTTCTTGCTTTTTGTTTTTAGAAAACGATTATATTGGCCCGCGATCACAAAGATTCAAATGAATAAAATAATTGTAAACAGTATTACAAATGACTTTAAATCATATTGAGAAGCTTTTATACGTTATATATAAAAGATTTTTGTAATTTTATATTATTTCATTATACATCTCTCTTTATATGGGTTTGGGACTTTTGAAAAGGACAGTTGCCAGTGTCTTGGGTAGGCTCTCGCACAAGCATAAGCAATCACTTGCTTGCACGTCTTTTGTTACCTAATTCCATAATTCTTATTCTTACTCTTACTCTCACCAACATTGTCTTGCACTTTTCTGGTGTATTAACCGATTTTGTGCCAAAAGCTTAACCATTTCCAAAAAAAAAAAAAAAAAAAACAAACAAACAAACAAACAAAAAAGCAAGCAAAAACCAAAACAAAGAAAAGGACAGAACCAACGATCCATAGGCAAGCTGGTGAAGAAGTGGACGTTGCTCCGTGTCCATTGCACTTTGAGATGAATTGTGAGTTGAGAAGCAAGCAAGTCATCAATGACGGGCAGCCATTTCCGGGGGTCTCTTTTTTTTATTGAGACTTCAAAGACGGTGGTCACCCTTGTGCTAGAATATTGCAATTGCATGGAAAAGCATCTTTATATGTGACCGACCAGCCTGTAATTCTAAGTGAAACCTTTTAATTCATCTTTCTTGTTAATTTCGCAGTGGTGGCTCACCTACTTCACTAGTCAATAAAGATCCCTTCTTTTGGCAATTGCGATGATAACAGATGTATTGCTTACAATACAGAGAAGACGAAATCTTACATACTCTCTAACTTTCTAAGTATTAGGAACAACTTTTGACCAATGAAAGGATGATATTTCCTGTTTCTAGAAATGCTAGCTCCTGCCAACTTGTGACGAAAATCTGCTACTTAATTTTGGCAACTCTATTTGCTATCAGGTAAACTGTGCGAACTCATATTCGGAGAAGCAGTCTTTACTTTGGTAAGTTCACTGTTGACAACATGTATTACACGAGAATTTAGATGCTTTTTCTTTCCCATATTTTTCATTTGAGTGGTAACATCATATATAAAACTATTGTATTGCACAAGAAAGCATTATTTCCATTTCGAATTGAGTGGTATTTGCTTGAAAATGTCTATCAAACAACTAAAGAGAAATGAGGAAGACAGATTTCAATTCAAATAAAAATCCAAATAATCGTTTAATTGGCAGCTATCTATTTTTTAGTTAACTTAATCTTTCTTTGGACCTCCTTATCCAACTCCTCTTTGCCTCCCACCTCGTCTAGTTCCTGCACCCACATAAAACATTTTCCCAAGATGACAGCCATTTTTCTGCATATGTAGTGTTTGCTTATTGAGGTAAAAAAAAAAAAAAAAAAAACTGAAAAATAAATAAATAATAAGATGGGAAAAGAATTGATGTTTTACCTTAGGTCCCAAAAACAATCCATAAGGGACCCCATCAAATTTTCCCGAGTGATGGAGCTGTTTAAGAAAATTAAAAAAATAAATTAATTAAAGGGAAATTAATCAACTTATTTTTAGAAAATTAATGACCCCTTGATGAAAATCAACGAGTGAAATTTACTTGGTGGGCGGTGGCCACTCTCCTCAAGTAAGGCACGTTTGCGATGGGCCCCACCGGGAATCGACGGTGCACAAGACCGTCATGCAAAAACATGTAGGCCATCCCAAACACCGTAATTCCAAGTCCCTGTGAAGAGAATATTCAATAAGAAAACGTGTCAACTGAAAATAATAATAATAATAATAATAATTCTTACTGTTTCCAATCGGTGCTTGCCACGTACATAGTCAAAGAGATTTTTTTTTTTTCTTTTAGGATCCTCCGATTCACGTTGCAAAATGTATCATAAGAAACGACATGGTAAGATTCGGGAAGAAAGACTTACGCCACCGAAACAGAGCCCCGGAACAAGGCCTTTATTGAAGAAACCAAAAGACAGCAGAGCTATGGCTGGAACAGCATTTATTATTGCAAAAACATCGTTCAGTTCAAATGGACCGTCCCTTGGTCTGTGGTGCGACTGTCATTCACCCAAAAAAGAAACAAAAATAAAAATCTATACCATTTTGTTACACAATTAAGCTGTAAATTGCTTAAAACAAATTCAACTCGTAAGTCCAATATGAAGCATACATAAACAACAAGGTTTTTTTTTTTTTTTTTTTGGGTTTAATTAACTCTAGTTAGGATTTGAATATGAGATTTTCAACTCTAATGTAATATCATTGAGCTAATACAATTAACTAACCTCGTGCATATGCCATAATGAAGCATGCCACAATGCTCTGTGTGCCCACCTTGCCCAAAACTCCATCCCTACCTGGGATCCAAAACAAACCCAGAAACTGAAAGGGTTTCAACAATATAGTAACAGCTTTGAATTATTATTATTATTATTATTGGGTTGGTGGGGGGAGGTGGACGCTGTAAATCCTATTATGTTAGTTCATAATTTGTAACTTACAGCAGCGCCCACCGAGAGAGCAAAGGTGCCAAACATTTCCAATAATGGGACCTCTCCACCCTATCAATCGAAAGAAGGAAGATTAGAGAGCCAAAAAGAAGAAGAAGAAGAAGAAGCAAAAATGTTTAAATTGGTGCACACCTCCGTTTGCCACGAAAATCTGTAATAAACAGAAACAACAGCAAGCGAAGTAACGCCAACGCCAGACATGATTGCCGCAACCAGGTAAGTATATCTTTCCGTTTCCTTTCTTGCCAATCTCTCCTTTGGACGCGAAAACGGATGTTTCTTGGTATCGGTGAAGTCTCCCACTTCGTCATCCAAGTGGTCCACCGGAACAGATTGCTCTGTTCTGTCCGTAACCGAGCACGCAATTACGCTTTGTCTTTCCCAGCAAGTAACAAACCCTTGTCTGGGGAACCAAGTTTCAAATGTTGCCGACCTGGGTTTCGTAATTATGAAACGGTTTCGGACAAAGTGGGAGGTTACAGATCTTGAAGTTACTGATATTGCAGTTGCCATTGAAGCCATGTTTCAATCACTTTCAGGCCGAAACACAAACAACAGAGGAGAGAAAGACAGAGAGATACAGAGGCCAGAGGCATACGCGAAATCAATTATATATAAATAGATTTTTTTTTAAAAAAAAAAAAAGATAAGGATAAAATATAAGTTTAAATACGAATTTTTTAATTATTCTTTTTATTTATTTATTTATTTCAAGATTTAAGAATGAGAAACGTATTAAAATCTAACTATGCCTAAAAATTGGAAATTAAAAAAAATCCAAAAATTAAAGGCAAAATCGTGTCGTATAACAACTAATTATAACATGTTTTTGGCAGCTAAAACATATATATATATATATATATTATTTTTATTTTATTTTATTTTTATTTTTTTTGTCACTCCCTCTTTTTGGCCGCCTGAATTCAATATAAAGCAATATGTTT
This sequence comes from Kandelia obovata, assembly GCA_021464305.1. NCBI lineage: Eukaryota > Viridiplantae > Streptophyta > Magnoliopsida > Malpighiales > Rhizophoraceae > Kandelia > Kandelia obovata. Next base: position 3,308,942 of record JADCRA010000363.1, read on the forward strand.
TTGGAAGCTATTAATATTTACTAACTTCGACTCGAACATTTTAATACTATATCAAATATCTATCTATATATATATATATATATGCAAATGGGAATGAAAATCAAGAATGGACGACATATTAAAATCTAATTATATCCAAAAGTTGAAAATTAAAAATAGGCCCAAAAATTAAAGGTAAAATCGTGTCATGTCACAACTAATTGTAACGTGAACGACTCGATAACTGGTAGTAAAAAAAAAAAAATGTACAATAGGTTAGGTCTCTCTTGTCATTGTCTAGTTTTGGTACTTCTGCATTCAATATAAAGCAGTTTTTGTTCGGTAGCTGTTACTATTTACTAACTTGGGCACAAAAGTTTCGACATTACATTAAAATAATATGTAAACCAGAATAAAACTGAAAAAAAAATGAACGATATATTACAATTTAATCATACCCAAGAGCTGAAAATTAAAAAAAAAAAAAAAAAGCCTAAAAATTGAAGACAAATTATAACTTCGATGACTCGGTCAACTTGTATTGAGAAAATCTGGAACCTCTCTCTCTGTTTTTTATTTTTGCTATTTTGTTATGGGCGTTCTGCATTCACGATATAAAATAATAATAATTTCATTACAAATAGTATCAAAATTTATCTTTATTTTACGATAAGAATCTCATCTTGACACAGAATACCGATAACTCCTTTTTAAAAAGTAATAACCCCGTTACATTACATATAGCTATTTACTAACTTGGTCACAATGTCGATCTTGGTCATTACAGGATAATCTGTTATTTTGCCTTTCGACAGATGCAAACAAACAATCCATTTAAGTTGTATTTTTGGGCCTTTTGGAGTTATAGGAGTGCTTGGGTTTTTGGTTTAAGACATGGGCTCTTGGCACTAATATATTTTGTCCGTTGTAGTGGTGCATTTTATGATGAAATAGTATGTCAACCAAATAATGAAATATCATAACTCTCAATTTTAAGTTAAAGTTTTATTTTTTTAATTTTTATATTATAAAAATAAATAAATATTATGATTAGTAAAAAAAAAAAAAAAAGAATATTCGTTTTATGAATCATTTGTCTATAAGATTAATGAAAAAAAGAAAGAAAAAAAAAAAGGTTATGACAGTTAAAATTTGTTTACATAGATGATAATATGCAGGCATGTAGTACATACGAAGGAGAAATAGTTTATTAGTTTTTTAAGGGAAAAAGAAGAAGAAGAAGAATCACATAAGAGAATTATGATAATTTTTTAGCATCTAAAACATTTTATCAATGAAAAATCTTAATAACACAATCGGTTTGATCTTGATCCACTCTCGAGACACTTTAATTTTCCGATATAATAATCTTAGTGTGATCGATTGCCTTTGCAGTGTGATTAATTGCCTTTGCACCTGGACTCCTCAGAACGTTGGATCGGTTGGGCTGGCTCATAATGAATCAATAAGCTTTTTGGGCTATGAAACCGATCGTCGTGAGAATTTTAGAAGTGTACATGGCCCAATGGTTGTCAGAACTGTTACGATTATATCACACAATATTTTTTAAAACACATCCCAATAACCTAAACCTTACATTCTTATATAATAACAAAAAAATTAAATTTATCTAAATAATAAAATTTAAATTAAATTCAACTAAAATAATTTTAATTATAATTTAAATTTTATTCTAATTTAAATTAATATCAGTATCTTCTCTTAATTTTGATTTAGTAATACTCTCAATTAAAACACCTGCTTCAATTTGATAAAAACTTCATATTTCAACGGTTTCGTGAATATATTAGTTACTTGATCTTCAGACTTATAATATGTCAATTCAATTTTTCTTTCATCAACTTAATCTCTTAGAAAATGAATGCAATTATCAATATATTTACTATTTTCATGTATTATTGTATTTTTAGCCAAATTAATTGCATAAATATTATCAACAAATATTTTTGTAGGACCTTCAACTAAAAAATGAATCTCATTTACCAAATTTTGCAACCAAATAACTTGACAAGCACTTAAAACTGCGACTACATACTTTACTTCACAAATTGAAAGTGCAACAATAGATTACTTCTTAGATGACCACGAACAAAGAATATTTCCAAAGTTGAGACAATATCCAGAAGTACTTCTATGATCATCTACATCTTCTCCTCAATCACTATTAGAATAGCCTATAAGCATACAATTTTTAGATTAAGAATAGAATAAGTTATGATCATAAGTCCCTTTTCTATACCGCATAATCCTTTTAGCAGCTTGTATGTGAGATTGGCATGAAGATTCCAAAAATTTGTTACTTAAACCAATTTTATAACATATATTAGGTCTTGTGCATATGAAATATCTCAAACTCCCAACAATTTGTTTGAAGAGTGTATAATTAACAAGTGTTTCATTACCTTTCTTAGATAGTCTAGTGTCAATTTTTACAGAAGTTCTTACATAATTGCAATCATGCATTCAAAATCTCTTTAATAGCTCAATAACATAACTCTTCTAATAAATAAAAATTTCATCATCTCCTTGAATCACTTCAATGCCAAGGAAATAAGATATAAGACCTAAATCTGTCATCTTAAACTCATGCATCATAGACCTTTCAAAGTCTTCAATCATTCTAAAATTGTTTCCTATAAAAATCAAGTCATCAACATATAAACACAACAATAAAATATCCCCAAAATCATTGACTTTCACATATAAAACATGTTTAGAGAGACATTTCTGAAAGTTGGTTTCATGAAAGAAAGAGTCAATGCATTTGTTCCAAGCTCTAGGCACTTGTTTTAGGCCATATAGTGTTTTTTTTCAGCTTATACACCTTCACCTCACTTCCTTTCTTCACAAAATTTAACGGTTGCTTCACAAGCACTTTTTCTTTAAAAAGACCATTGAGAAGAGCTAATTTTGCATCTATTTGATAAATTTTTCAATGATTTTTCATAGTCAAAGCAATTATAAGTCTGACCATCTCAATTCGAGTAACAGGGGAGAATAACTCGTAATAATCATATCTAGGTCATTATTTAAATCCTTTTGTAACCAATCTTACTTTATACCTTTCCACTTCTTCATTGGACTTATTTTAGTCTTAAAGACTCATTTTACATCAATAACCTTTTGACTTTGTGGAATAGTTGTAAGCTCTTATATATTATTTTTCTCAATTATTTTGATTTCTCCATTCATGACATTCACTTATATTGTATCTTGAATAATCTAATTAAATGACATAAGTTCACAGTCTGCAAATATGATAAAGTGCATTAAATCCCCATCATCATCAATAACATTGTTCGAAATTACCTCATAATTTTGTAATCTAACTGATTGTTGGCAATTTCTCCTTGGTCTTTCATTCTCTTGTGGAATTTGTAGTGTAAAATTCTGTGGAGCAACTGGTGAACCATCCTTATTTACATTAGGGACTACAACTTCAGTTTCTTCTTCTCCTAAAATAACAACTGGATGTCTCTGAGACTTATTTTGCTCCTTCATTTCAAAATTTCAAGATTCATCTTCAGCAAAAATCACATCTTTACTTACTATTACTTTCTTTGTCACAGGATTAAACAACTTATATTTTCTTTTGATATAACCAAGAAAAATTGTCTTCACTCATTGATCATCTAACTTTATCCTTATTTCTGTTGGAATGTGAGCATAAGTAATAGAACCAAAAATTTTGAAATACTTTACACTAAACTTGAAACTACTTCATACTTCTTCAGGAGTGACATTCTAAATACTTGTTGTTGAAGATCTATTCAACAAGTAAACAGAACACAAAATTGCTTCTACCCAAAATGAATTCGGAACTCCCTTGACTTTCAACAAACTTTTTGTCATATTTATAATTAATATGTTTTTTCTTTTAGTAACTTCATTATATTGTGGGGTATAAAGAAATGTTACTTCATGCTTTATTTTATATACTTCACAATACTCTTTGAACTCATTAAAAATATATGTATCATATCCATCAGTTCTTAAAATTTTAATATAATACATATTCTGCTTTTTAACATATATTTTAAACTTTTTAAAGTAATCAAACACTTCAGACTTTCTTTGCATACAGTAAACTCATGTTTTCCTTGTAAAATCATCAATAAAATTAAGAAAGTACCTATTGTTACCATTTGATGGAACATTCATTAGGCCACAAACATCATAGTGAATGAATAAGAGTAATTGTTTCGCACGTCAATTCTCTATTACAAAAAGTTGTCTGCTATGTTTTACAAGTATACAAGTTTCACAAATTTGATTAAGATGTTGTATCCTAGGCAAGTCTTTTACCATATTTCTTTATGTAAGCAATTTCAAGTTGTTAAAATTTAAATGACCAAAACGAAAATGTCACAACTAAAACTTATCTTTTGCAATAACACTAAAACAAATATAAACATTAATGGTAATATCAACTAAAAATATTTAACTATTTGTTAAAGGGGATTTAAGAATAAGTGTACTTTTTTCATCAAAAATTGAAAGACAATTATCACGCAATTGTATATTATACTCCTTTTCAAATAATTAACTCAAGTTAAGTAAGTTTCTTTTCATATCTGATACAAAAAATACATCTGAGATGTAGTTATGATCTTCATTCTTCAACTTGATGAAAATTCACCTCTTTTTTATTACTGTTACACTACTATCATTAACAAACTTGACTGTGGAGCGGATTGACTCGTCAAGATCAACAAAAAGCTTCTTTTTTCGCACATATGGTTGGTACACTCGGTATCAAGAAACTATGTATTATAATTTGATATTTCAGCAACTGTAATAACCATCATAAAAACTTAATTTCTATCATTTGTACTTTCCTCTTATGCACAATGAATTATCTAATTATTCTCCTTAAACCAACACTCATTAGTATAATGACTAAACTTATGACATAAATAACACTTAACATTAGATTTATCATATTTTACTCTACCACTTCCATTTTAAACTTTATATATTTAGTTTGATTTTGTTATTATTATATTAATTATTTTTATTTTCATAATAATTATAATTATTATAGTGTGCTCCTTTAGTCACCAAGTGAGGGGGAAGATGCTGAGAGGACGGCTGGCCCACTCGTGTAAGGTACAATAACTACAAATAATACTATAAAAAAAAAATTGGCTTGGATAGCGAGTGTGGGTCATGATATCACAACAAAACTTTTTTTATTTTTATTTTTATTTTGCGAACATTCGAGTGATTTATAACTTCACACCAAAATGCACAAGTCCAAGTCTCTCAAACGACCATGTCAAATGAAGGAAATATGAACTTAAATTTCCGATTTTTCAGATAAACAATCTCTAGTTGCTCTAGAAAAACAAAGTGTACCATCTCAAATGTAACCATACAAATCATAGAAAGTGTCGTTGCCACTTACACTGACTAGCCCCCGTGAAGTCGAGTGAAAGACAAAGAGAAACATTCACGGGTGGTTGTCTGCCAACTACACAAGAGATCTGACAAAAAATGGGGCGGATGTGGGGACCGAATTGGTGCAAGAAAATAAGAAATGGGGTATCATCCGAGACCCACACCTCTCTGCCCACAATGTTTTGAACACTTGAAATTGAGACGTCATTTTTATCTTGTGATCAGAGGCACTGCACAAAATTACCCGTAACTGATGTGGATACCACATCATTGAGGGAGAGATGGCGGCTTTGGTAGAAAAATTTTCTGGCACAAGTTTAGGGTTAATGCCATGTGCTATATGCTCCCATGTGACCATACAATACATATAATAAAAGATAACCAAGGATTACCCAGCCACCCAAGAAAGGTTTGGGAGCATGTCTGAAGTTCGTACCCAAACCTACGAAGGACTAATATAATTATATATATATATATATATATAAAGATGTTCTATATATTTTGTTCATGGGGATTCAATTCTTGAAATGTACTCAATTTGAGAGATTTTCAACTAAAATCCCTTATTTTATAAGTAGATAATTGTTTTCGCCTAGACTAGGGAGTTGCAGATAACAACCACCCCAATAACAATAAAAAAATACTTGAGGAGAAAAGGAGAGGCTAGAGTTCCTTAACAATTAACAAACTTGTAGTGGACTTTCTTTTTCATGGTGCTGGCTCTGTGTAATGTTTGCCCACTTACCCTATCTTCTTACCAGTTTAGCACACCAAACTTCTCCTACATGGAAACTGTGCATGCCCCTTTACCTATTTTTTCCCAGTTGATTACTATAGTTCATCTTTTTGCTATCTCTTTTTAGTGGGGCTTTGTACTTTTTTCACAACAAGCATTTCCTTTTTCACGGAGAACCAGAACCACAGTTTTGAAAAGCAATCAATAAAAAAAAAAAAAAAGATTGCCATCTTGTCTCATGGAAATGCAATGAACTTGAAAAGCACACTGGTGATGCCGGCTATGTTTGGCAGATTGCAACTTGTAACAGAATTGGAAGACTTTGTATGTTTTCAAATTGATTCTTACATATGGCATGTCATGTGTATATAAGTTATAACTATATTGAGTCCCTAATTCCTTTGTCCCTCTCCGACTTATATTCTAAAGAAAATTTCAACCACATTTAAACTCACAATTAATTTAGTTATAAAATACACTTCAATATATGGAATTTTCACACTATAAATTTGAAAAAAGTCAGATATATTTATCTATTTTATTTTTATTTTTTTGAAAAGAAAATTATTTTTGTGATTTGAACGTGTGTTTTCACATTTAAAAAATAACTTTAATGTTACTTAGACTCTGATTTTAGTTAAACTAATCATAAACTATTACAGTCAAATGATTGATAGCTAAACTTGTATCCTGTCTTTTACAACAGTAAATAGCGGGCAAACAGAACTTGTGGCCAACAATTTGACAATAATGTCCATGTTTCAATAATTGCCGGCCACGATTGGCTGTGTCGATTTCGAAGCCAAAGAAAATGGTGACTATTTAAGAAGGCAGTATATAATTTTCTCTTTCCCAAGAAGAAAAAGAAAACGAGAAATTGAACTCGAAGCAGCCCATCACGGGCCTAAAATTGTAATTGTGCACTTGATCCACGTCCTGGGATGACAATAACTCTGTAGAGTCCTATATGTGTAAAACATCTGCCATTTGCAACAAGTCCAAGCGCCTTGTTATTCACAATGGAGCTGTGGGCATGCCCAAGAATTCCTAAGGTAAACATTTCCTCATTCTCTGCTCTATCCTTTGATCATGTGACATTTCAAAAGTTTCTATCTTTATCATTATTATGAGAAAGCCCCACATAATCATTCAATAAAATATGAAAAGGAGTAAATCCCATGGATTCGTCGACATGTTTTATCTCTTGATTTCACAGGTGGCTGATATTGCATTAGCAATTGGTCTCCTGCTATTAGTTTATGCAGGTGGAGTTGAGAGCAGAAAAGCTAGGAACTTTGACGGTTTTCAATATGAAGCCATAAGTTGCAGAAGTCACAATGCATCGGTATCAGATTTTGGAGGAGTTGGGGATGGGATCACCTCCAATACAAAGGCTTTCCGGGATGCGATTGATCATCTGAGCCAATACTCATCAGATGGTGGGTCCCAATTGTATGTTCCTCCTGGAAGATGGTTAACTGGAAGTTTCAGTCTCACCAACCATTTTACTCTTTTTCTTGACCATGACGCTGTTCTTCTTGCTTCTCAGGTTGGAATTTCTCTCAACGGGTCGCTTCTCTCCATCTTTCTCTTACTTTCTATTAAATGTTCTCCTTTGTGCTTGGAAGAAATCGGGAAGTATTTTTTTCCCAAAATGTAAAAGATTGTTTGAAATTGAGAAAGCTTAAATCTGTTTCATTCCCTATAAAACTGAACAGAACAGGTGCTTCTAGTCCAGATTCTCACTTATGAAATCAATTTTTATTTTTTTCAACATAAGGAATTTTCATTTTTACTGCTGCATACATGTTAGAGGAGTAAAGTATGTACTTGTGTTGAATGAGTTTCCCTTTTGTTGTATAGGACCAGTATGGTCCACCAGTATGCAGTAGCCGCTAAGAAACTTCAGCAATTAATTCCCTAGGCCTAACTTGAAAAATGCTTTTTGTGAGGCCTATAAGAACAAGGGGTTAGCCCCACATTCTAAACGGTTGAATTCGGTTAGCTGCAATTCTTTTTTTTTTTTTTTTTCTGGCACATGGTTCTTGAAGCAAGACACCAAGAAATGTGAAAATAAAAATAAATCAGAAGACAGCTCCTTTGCCTGGATCTTGTAATTGTGTGCTTTATGTAACCTGGATCTTGGAAATTTGTATTAGGATGAGAACGAATGGCCTGTGATCGATCCTCTTCCATCATACGGTAGAGGGAGGGATACAGAAGGTGGAAGGTACATCAGTCTCATATTTGGAACCAACCTCACTGATGTTGTAATAACAGGTATCATTCCTATTTAAGTGCAGAAAAATTGTTGAAGTTTATAAGAAATCCATCAGATGCTGATTGTGAACATATTGCCTCTAGGTGCCAATGGGACTATTGATGGTCATGGGGATCTCTGGTGGCGAAAATTCCGTGCAGGACAACTGAATTATACAAGGCCTTACCTGATAGAAATCATGTTTTCTAGTGACATTCAGATATCCAATCTTGTTCTGATGAATTCTCCATCATGGAATGTGCATCCTGTATATTGCAGGTAACTCTCCACTTCTCTATTAGTTGCTAATTGTTTAACTTGCTCTTAGATGAAGTTTTTGTCTTAAAAAAAGGGGGGGGGGAAATAAAGTGTTTTTCTTGGATTTGTTGATTGAATGCAGCAATGTTGTGGTTCAAGGCTTAACAATTCTTGCTCCAGTGACATCTCCTAACACTGATGGGATCAATCCAGGTAAAACATGCAGAATATGAATCTGCTTTCTTCCATTCTGCATATCTTGTCAGACTTAACAAGGCAGGAAAGATTGCAGGAATGCACCTCCAAACGGTCTTTTCTCACCCTCAAAAACTTATTTCCCCCCTCCCTTTGAAGTCGAGTTTTTGAAGCCTTTTTTATCTTCTATTTTCAAATAAGAATGTCATGTTCTGGACATTTTTAGCAGAAAACTAATGGTTCGATTTATGCATCCTGTAACTTCTTCAGACTCATGCACAAACACCAGAATTGAGGACTGTTACATTGTCTCTGGAGATGACTGTGTAGCTGTTAAATCAGGTTGGGATGAGTACGGTATTGCCTTTGGGATGCCTACCAAGCAGCTAGTCATAAGAAGACTCACCTGCATTTCTCCAGACAGTGCAGTAATAGCATTAGGTAGTGAGATGTCTGGTGGGATCCAGGATGTCAGGGCAGAAGACATCACAGCCATTAACTCAGAATCAGGTGTCAGGATAAAAACTGCTGTGGGAAGGGGAAGTTTTGTAAAAGATATATATGTGAGAAGGATGAGGATGCATACAATGAAATGGGCATTTTGGATGACTGGAAATTACGGATCTCATCCGGATAACAACTATGATCCTAAGGCAATTCCTGTGATTCAAAATATCAACTATCATGACATGGTTGCTGAAAATGTAACAATGGCGGCTAGGCTGGAGGGCATTGCAGGTGATCCATTCACTGGAATCTGCATATCAAATGTGACCATTGGACTCACAGCAAAGCCAAAGAAGCTTCAATGGAACTGCACTGATGTTGCAGGAATCTCAAGTGGCGTAACCCCAAAAGCCTGTGACCAATTACCAGACCAGGGGCCTGAAAAGATTGCAGCATGCAACTTTCCTGAAGAAAGCCTGCCAATTGAGAATATTGAAGTTCAGATGTGCTCTTACAGCAGACAGTACTTGTGACTAGGAACAGTGTTCCTGAACCTGGAACCTTTGTTTCTATATATATTATTAATGCTTTAGGCATGTTTATGTTACAAATTTGAGGCTCTTGACATGAACAGTAAGGGACACTCACAAACATTGCTAAAGCAACAATAGAACTCACGGAAATCTGAATATCCCAAATATATATATATATATATATATATATATATATAGATATATTCGATCTGATAATTTTTCCTGGAATATGTATACCGAGTGCAAACTTGCAATTCAGTACTACAAAAGTTATATAGAAAATTTATCATTTCCCATTTGCAATATGACAATGTCTGACAGAAATAAATGTGGCAGCATGGAACTAAAGCAATAATAACCAAGGTTATGGTAAGTCGAATTGGTTTCCTTGGGACATTGACCAAGAAGTACTTCAGTCCGCGTAATAACCGATACAATAAGTACTGCAAAAGTTTTGTACAAAATTTATCGATTCCCATTTGCAGTAGGACAATAGCTAAGAGAACTAAACATGGCAGCATGGCACTAAAGCAACAACAATTCAAGGCTGTCATATGTTTGCAACACGGTTAAAATCCAATTGCAAAATGTCAAATTGATTTGCTTGAGGCATTACCAAGGATGATGCTAGAGCCTTTAAATGAGCAAACTTTATTCATGATATCCATCAATTGCCCAGTAATGACCAGTTTATTCATTTCTCATTTCAGTTATGCTTCAAAATATTTCATTCGCTTTTTAAAAAGTACGTCTATGTGATCAGATCATCTAATATACCCATCAGACAAGCAGTTAAGGGGATGTGTGTCTGTATAGTTGTTATCATGAAGTAGCTAAAGTGTCATTCAAATATTATACAAATGGACAGTTTGGTGCTTTGAGAAAAGAAACCTAGTTAATTCAGCAGGAACCATATTGAGGTTGTTCCTAGCAGGAGGCATCAATCCACCTTGGCACAATTGGCTTTGTGTGTAGCTGCTTCCAACCTTTCATCCAAACATGGCTTTTCATTATGCAATTTGACAATATCGAGCAGAAAGCAAACACTTTGGTGGATTGGACCTGTTTTGTTTGGGCAGCGATGACAGGCTTATTAATATAGGTCTCAAAAATATGTTCTTGATGTGGGCCCATACGATAACAAAGAAATCCAGCCCATATCATTAAATCAGCCCAGCAAGTGAAGCCCCAATTAGCAAAGGGCGCCACCAAGTTCCTGATAAAGGTCTGTCTATCACATGAGACTCTTTCAGATGCTAAAATTTAAATTTATATTCTAAAAAATCTTAAAGTTTTAATCTTATGTAATGGGTTTCTAAATGGTCTATAACTTTTTTAATCTTAAAGTTTTAATCTTATTTTTTTGGATGTCAATATCAATTCTCGTAATTAAATCAAACCCAAAATTGCAACAATTGAGCATGTGGTCTTCCAAAGTTTGTCAATCTTTTCTTATTTTCAAAGATTTAGTCATCAACTCTATTAGTTACCTCGAAAGCTTTCATTTCGTTTTGATTAGAAGTCGGACTACGCCTCGCAACCACCACGCAATTGTTAACTTTATCGGTAGGCCTCACTAACCGTAATTAACGGTAACAACGGAAATTAACAATAAACTAATCCAAAAGGATAACTAAAGTCGATCTCACCGTCCATGCTGTCACCATGTAGAACCAACCAACCAAAAAAAAAAAAAAAAAAAAAAGCTATTAACATAAGCCCCTCATGTCTTAATCACCTTGAGTTTGACTACTTCATTTAACTCTGCTTTTCATATTTTCTTGCCATAAATTACGCTAACGGCGGCCACTGCTTTACGGGGGTTTAAATATTCTTATAATTAACTAGTCCCAAGCCAAGGCCGGCTAGATGGTATTGGTGGTTTTCTGCTTAAACATTCCAATTTCCTTTTTTTCTTTGTTGGGTTTCCTTTCTACTCGGAGATTAAAGCAGTCCAGTAATTTTCATCCACTTTTTTCTTCTTAATCCAAGAAAACACAATTTTCAGTCATGATGGAGTAAAACCCACTTGAAATTTTCTCATCTTTGTCTCAGTTAAAAAAAAAAAAAAAAGTAGAAAGTATTTAAATTATTGACTTATTTATGGCAGCTTGGGTGGCTATCTAATTTTCATAACAGAGTATTTGGGTGGCTACCGCATCATTATCTACTCGGTCAATTCAATTTGATATATTATATTATATATGAATGTATATTTTTTAAGTATGAATTTTGATGTAACAAATAACAACAACATTATTGTGATACAAAATTTGTAACACCAAGCAACTAGGTGGACTTACTTCTTAATGGATAAAGACAAAATAATAATAATAATAAGAAAAAAATGTCAAAAAAGTTAATTTATATTCTATAGTGTGATGCGTGCAATTTTTAAAGTATTCTAGATATTATTTTTATTTTAATTTTTTTTTTTTAAAAAAAAAGAAGAAAATGAGGTCATTTAATATTTTTCTTATTATCATGACACATTTTGTAGGGCCCAGGATGATATCAACTTAATGAGCGTATTATCGAATTTGTTAACGGGGTGAGTTGGACAGCCGGCGGAGGGTAGGGAATCATGATATAAGGGTCAAGCTACCAGTCGGTCAAATCTCAAAGCCAAGCTGAGGCTTTATTTTATTTTCCCAAATTAACAATATTATTAATATTTATTATACTTGCTTATTTCTTTAATATGATAAATTTATTATCTTTAATTATATATATATATATATTATTTTCATTAAATTTTACTCATATATATTGAATTAACTAAACTTATTTTTTAAAATTAAATTAAATTAATTTTTTTTTTATTATTTATCATCAATATTTCAGTTGTTTGTCATTATCTTCTCCTTTTTCAGTTTTGGGCCCATCATCTCGAAATTCCTTTTTTTTTTTTTAATAAAAAAGTCCAAATAACTAGTTAGACTTAAAAAAATATTCTTGCTTTAATTTATCCAATGGTTTTATTTTGTACCCTCCCCCCCCAAAAAAAAAAATTGTATTATATATATTTAAATACTTTAAATTTATTATTTGTTAAGATAAATTGTAATACAAACCTCAAACATTGGCCAATAAAAAAAAAAAAAACACAACGAATTACCAAATAGATGACGAGTTTGGATGATAATTGGCGCGATTAAGGAGATAATTTTAAAGTAAAAATTGATATAAGTGAAAATAAGAGACAATAATGGGCAAGATGATGAGAAAAAAAGGCACAAAGGGCCAAGCAAAGCCGAGTCAGCGTCCGAATGAAGGAAGAAGAAACGGTCTCGTCCCCGACAAGCCAAGACCTTTTTTTCTTTCTTTCTTGAATTGTCTGTTTGTACCATGAATTTCGCTCCGTATATTTTAACTGTCCGAACCGTCGCTTTGGCTTTAGGCCTCTCCTTTCTCTTTGACTGCTTCTTCCAGTCTCTGCTCTTCGCCTCCAATTTATATTTGGCAACTATCGTTATACAGTCTCTCAGCCACAATCTCAGAGAGAAAGAAAGAGAAAAAAATAATAAATTTGGAAAAGAAAAGGGAAAATTGAAACATGCCTGCGACAGATAACCAGCAGTCATTTCTTGGGAGGATCAGCATTCGCCGGAACCAGGTGATGTCCATGGACCACGAGCAAGAACTGGAAGACCTCGAGCTGTTCCAGAAGCACGTGGCGGATCGTTTCGCCGATATGTTGTCGCCGGCGGTGGAGGAGGCAGCGCCCGGAGAGACAATCTTGTCGATTTCGTGGCTGAGGAATTTGGTGGATGTTTTCTTGTGCTGTGAGGCTGAATTCAAGGCTGTTCTTATTATGGGTCGCGACCCTTGTCAAATCTCCAAGCCCCCTCTCGATCGGCTGATTCCTGAGTTCTTGGAACGGGCCGTCAAGGTTCTTGATATATGCAATGGTGTCTCCAGTGGTGTTGATTCTGTTCGTCACTGCCAGAGATTGGCGGAAATTGCTGTGTCTGCGCTGGAGCAGAAGCCGATTACGGATGGCCAGGCGAAGAGAGCGAAGAGGGCTTTGACTTCGCTGCTCGCTGCCATGACCGGAGATGATAAGGAAAACTCCCACTACAAGGCGACGGAGCGAGCTTGGTCCTTTGGAAGAAAAGGGAATCAGAGTGGAGCCCACAAAGAGCGAGTGGTAGGTTCGTTCCGGTCATTGTCGATGATCGTGGCCAAAAACTGGTCCGCAGCGAAGCAGATTCAGGCCATGTGTTCCAACCTCGCGGCGCCTCGCGGCGGAGAATCCACCGGATTAGCCTCACCTGTTTATATTATGAGCTGTGTGATGGTTTTTGTCATGTGGGCTCTCGTGGCCGCGATACCGTGCCAAGAGAGGAATGGACTGTCCACGCATTTTCAGATTCCGAGGCAATTGGCGTGGGCACACAGCGTGATTGGTTTGCAGGAGAAGATTGGGGAGGAATGGAAGAAGAAGGAGAAAAGAGGGTCTGCTGGATTGCTGGAGGAGATGCAGAGGATGGAGAAATTGGGGCAGAGTTTGATTGAATTTTGTGATGGTTTTCAGTTTCCAGGGGAAACAGAGAAAGTGGAGGAGGCGATGGGTCAGGTTGCGGAGCTGTCAGAGATTTGTCAGAAAATGGAGGAGGGCTTGGTGCCTTTGCAGCAGCAAATTAGGGAGGTTTTCCATAGAATTGTCAGGAGCAGGACTGAGGTTCTTGAATTGTTGGATCATGCCGGAAAGGTCTCTCAAACATTGATATAAGAAGAAGATAGTAATGAGTGTCTCCAAAATTGTTCTAAATGTTGGGGGCAAGTCCATAGGTAACCTATTGTTCTTGGGTTCAAATTGTTCGTGAATATATGAGCCACGAAAACTTGAACCTTAGAATGTGGATCTGTATACAAGAAGTTTTTCTTTCTTAATCTTCGTTAGACATAATTGGGCTTAATTACCAGGTCTCGAGGTTTACATTTCTAAACTCGAAATGTACATCTTTTGTCTTGACTTAATCTCTTTGTGGAGTACCGATGTACTTTTGATCAAGAGAAATGTATGTAATTGTCAGTTTGAGTTTCTGCTTATATGCAGAAGAGGTTTGACGGCTTTCAATTTTGTATTCTGAATGTAAATGTTGTTGTTAATTTGGATGGTTATGCCATTTCTCTTACTTATTTTGCCTCAGAAAGGTATAATTTTTCTCGCTACAGTCCTAGCATATGATCGTGTGGAAAGGTAATCCATATGATTTTGTAGCTGTTTTTGCAGATTGCATGGATCATCTTGCTGAACTTGCGATCTTTTGCTGTAAATTCCCATGATTAGGGGAATGGCTTGGCCCAAATATATCCTTTTTTTTTTTTTTAATTTATTTGTTTCCTTTTAATGAATTGTAATGTACAATCCTATTCTTTTCAAATAAAGATAGAAACTTCATTGTTTTTTCTTTTTGGGAATTTTTAATTTTGATTGTTTCCTTAGTTCTTTATTGTTCCCTTTACTTTCAGTTGACGTCATTGTCCAAGAGAAGCTAAAATGCATAATGGCATCAACAAGAAGAGGAACAAATTTATATGGAACTAATAGGCAGGTTACGATTACAAGTTTCTACATAGAGATCTTGAATTCTGTCTTAGTAAAAAGATGCAAAATTTATAATTTAAAAAATTATTTTATAATTTATGATTTCATAAATTTTTTAACCAAAAAAAAAAAAAGAAAAAAGTAGTCAGCATGGGCTTCTTTCTCCGGCTCTGCATAATCTTCCGGCGCAACCGTGCCCTACTTGTCTGGGTTGTCGATCTTATAATTAGGTCAGTGGTTGAATCTTCTATGGATTTTTATTTTTCTAATAATCAATAATTTTATATTGTACTGAAATTAATTGAATATTATCAAAGTAAAAATCTAACAATATATACATAAAAAGAAATGTTAATATAATAATATATTTTTTAAAAAATAAACAACATTTTTTTAGTCAAAAATCTATCCTAATCACAGGTCAAACCATCTAATTGGACCGTCCAGGCCAAACTGAGCCATAACGATTTTCTCTGGTTCATTATGTTATCAAGCTATTTAGTCTAACTGCTTGACTCCTTGACCAAATTTTCAGTCTGACCATCTGACTATCTGGTTGGGTCGAGTTTTAAAAACGACGAGGAAGAGAGAGCTCAGAAACACAATAGGATGTTACCATTCAAAACACAAGGGTAAGAATGCAATGTTTGCCAAGGGTTTTCGGTTGACCTGTTCCCTTGAGACAGCTAATTAGCTGCCACGTAAACACAAGCAAGCCAGAGTCCAAGACAGATGCCTGCGGGTGGCTCGGTATCAAGCTTCTGAGTTGGGTGGGTGACAGTGAGATTGGATATACACGCTAATACATGCAGCTTTCTTGCTTTGACTTTTCTAAGCGTCACTTTGTGGTGTGCCATTCAGCAGGGAGGCCAATGCCAACTGTCTAATGAGGTTCAACTTGGTAGCCACTAATTAAGTTCGAATTCATTATTAGTCTTTGCAGCATTTTCATTATCATTACCAAACCTTTAATTTTAAAAAACGACACCCCAACACCAGTAAGTAAGAATTCATTAGTAACACCAAGCAAGAAACTTTTTTTTTTTTTTTTCTCCTCTTTTTTGGTGTTTGTCAAAAAGAGGCAAGAAAGTTTGAGAAAATAAGAGCCCATTAAACCCATAACTCTCTCTCTCTCTCTTACAATTTTGACCCAACCCAAAGACACACAAAAACCATGTAAAACGGCATCGTTCCTGTCTGGCATCGTGCGGCGCAAGTGGCAATGGAATCTAAACTCAGCCAATGAGACCCACTTCCACCTCCACTCTTAACTGAAAAACTCGACCAGGATCATGGTAAAACAGAACAAGTAAGCTGTCTTCTTGTCCATCTGCATATCGTCTCTTCCAGAAGAAAGGAAAGACTTCAAACGTCGTACCCCAATTGGAAAAAAACAAAACTCACAGATGAACTCCTGCCCTTTCGAGCTCGCCTAGAGCCAACTCTTCTCATTTTAAAAAAAAAAATATTTAAAAAGAAAAAAAAAAAACAATCAGCAAGCAAAGTCTACTTGATTGATTGCAATGCCTCCTCCAGGTTCGCTTCTCTCATTCTGTTTCAAATATAAATCAGAAGAGAAGGAAAAGAGCAAACCCCATTTTTATTTACTTTCAGTTACGATCAATCGTCGTCGTTTCAGCCATCACGAACCTCCGATTTGTCTTTATTTTTTTAACTTTTTCTTACGATTTTCGCAGTTTTTCGTAAGCTAATGGCCACCATTTCCAATTCGATCTCTCTCAAGTCCGCTTCCCTTCACCGGAGCTTCCTGTCTTCCCCCTCCTCCTTCGCCGTCCGATTTAAAATTTCCCGCCGAAACTACGTTGCTGCCGCCTCCACCTTCTCCAACGAGAATCGCGAGTCAGTTTTTTTTCCCTTCCTCCTCATTTTCTTTGAGAATTACACGAAGGGATATTATTATTTTGAATATATAATAATAATAATAAATTTAACCAGGTTTGTGATCGTTGGCGGCGGAAATGCTGCGGGGTATGCGGCGCGGACTTTCGTGGAGCATGGGATGGCGGACGGCAGGCTGTGTATTGTCTCCAAAGAGGTAATTCATCTCTTTTACTAGATGGTGATAGTTTTAACTCGCCGTAATAATAAAATTTTACTGCGAGAATCTCTTGCACTGCGATGCCATTTCTGATAGGATTTCAGTGGTATTTGTAATGTCTTTTTGATGTTTCTGATGGTATGCCTGTTGTGATCCTGGAATTCCAGCCATACGCACCCTACGAGCGGCCTGCTCTCACTAAAGGTTACTTGTTTCCTCTAGATAAGAAGCCAGCGCGGTTGCCGGTAAGAATTGTGAAATTCCAAGGATAACCGTTATGCTTATTATGTTTTCCAATCTCATGGTGTATTCTAGACTTTGAAGTTGGACAAGCCTTTTTAATTGATACTATTCATGTTTGTCTTTTGCCTTGATTTAAAGTTTTGGTTTGATAATATGGTAGGGATTTCATACGTGTGTTGGATCAGGCGGCGAGAGGCAAACTCCAGAGTGGTATGACGAGAAAGGGATAGAGGTAAAGATTAACATTGCATATACAATGCTTGTTTTTACTGCCCATGAGTTGATCTGGTTCAAGAAAAAATGTGAACCCTTTTAGGAGTTTATTATTAAATATTATGCATACAAGCCAAAGACAGTATTGGCAAGTTGAATGGCACATGTTACCTAAAGCCTCTGGACATAATCTTTGGCTCCTACAGCATCTGTAAATTGGCATCCATAAAAATGCTCCACACGTTCTTTTTGGTTTCTCTTGTTTAGATGATGTATAAAGATCCAATAACGGGCATTGATATTGAAAAGCAAACGTTAACGACAAGTTCAGGCAAACTTCTCAAGTATGGAACCCTTATTATTGCTACAGGTTGTACAGCTTCAAGGTAATCCTAACAAGTGATATAGTTTTTAGACAAGTTATCTTTTTTCTTATTGAATGCTTTCAGCTCACATTTATGATGCATTGAAGGAAAAATTATCTCTCATTTGTCTTCTCTTCAGATTTCCCGAGAAAATTGGGGGGAACTTGCCTGGTGTTCACTACATTAGGGATGTGGCAGATGCTGACTCATTAATATCATCGTTGGTAATTTACATTCACAATCTTTGTGTGCTATATGCATTTTAATCTTATTTTCCCAGTACCTATTGGTCTGTGTTTGTTGCAATATATAAGAAGGTGAAAGATGTGCAACCAAACTTACAATAATTTGAGCACTGGGAATTTTCTCATTCACTTTTTGTCCAGTGACATGATTAATTGAGTGTACTTTCTTAATCCATTGTATTTTTCTCTGGCATTAAATCCATTTTAGTAACATTTTTTTGAAGAAAGCTAACATGCATTTTTCAATGTTTCATGTTATATGTTGGTTTAGGATTTTGAATTTTTCTTTTAATTATCAGAATTGGACATGAAGTCTTTTTTTGAGTGATCCAAAGTTTCAAAAGCCTCCTACAGCATTCATGTTCTTATATTCTAACAATATTCTTAGACTCTCAAAGCTTAGTGCTTATCCAGAAGTTGACCTTGCAGCTCAAATTGCATATTGAATTGCATGTATAGCAATCTTTCAAAAATTGCTTAGTAGTGTGGACCTCATTGTTTGTTCCTTAATGTGAGGAAACTTTCCAACTTCTTGCAGGAGAAGGCAGAGAAGGTTGTTGTTGTTGGTGGTGGCTATATTGGCATGGAGGTTGCTGCAGCAGCTGTTGGCTGGAAACTTGACACAACAGTATGGATTCTCATATTCTTGGAACTCTCAGAGTACTTGGGTTTGATTCGTCAATTTGTTCTTTTGAAAACTCATAAAATTTTTACTCATAGTTGCTTGTTTTGGCTTTGGTGTAATCCAGTTATTTGTTTGTCATGGATATTGTGTCCATCAAATTGCATAACTTACAACATTTGCGCCATGTGGTTAATTTATTGATGGAAGAGTTACATGCTGAATGCTTAGTGCATGTATCCTGCCATTTTTTAATTTGATGGGTATTTTAACAATCTCACTTGTTATCTGATCTCTATTCCTTGTCTTTTGTCCCTAAAACAGATTATTTTTCCAGAGAATCATCTTTTACAGAGGCTGTTTACTCCTTCACTTGCCCAAACATATGAAGCATTATACCAAGAGAATGGGGTCAAGATCTTGAAGGTAATCTCTCTCTCTCTCTCTCTCTCCCCATCCTGTCTTAAGTAGGGGCAAAGTTTGCTTATTGCGATCTTACACAATCAAAATACTTAATGGCATGGTGATACATTTCCTTCTATCCATTTCCAGGGTGCCTCTATACAGAACTTAGAAGTTGGTTCCAATGGATGTGTAGCTGCCATAAGATTACAGGATGGCTCAACTGTAGAAGCAGATACGGCAAGTGTTGTGATTCATTTCTGATAATTTTTGAACTTTGAAAGTTTTTCCTACTCCGTGATGTTCTTGCTCGTGCTTTTGCATATTAAAATGTAATGCTCTTTTGTAAGGCTTATTTCTTACGAGGAGAGGAGCTCCTCTCCCCCCCCCCCCAAAAAAAAAAAAGAACTCACACTTCTCCTTCGTCCACTTTCCTATTTCAGAGAATCAAAAGTAAATGATAGATTTCACATTCATGTTTCTTCACCATGCAGGTAATAATTGGTATTGGGGCAAAGCCAGCTGTCAGTCCATTTGAAAGGGTGGGGTTGAATACTAATATTGGTGGGATTCAGGTAAGGATAGTGTAACAAATATTTTGATATCTCTGATGGCACTCTTCCCTGCAAATCTGACCTTGATAAACTTTCTGAACATGTTCACATGTCAAAATGGATGAATATTTTACCTAGTATTTGGTTCTGCACATACATATTTGCCTTCCTAAAAGGCTGTATCATGAGAAAGCATCATTTTCGTGTTTGATGCTTTCCCAATGCAGCTGAAGTGTGACTCATGCTCCAATCTGCCCAAGGTTTTATTGGATGAACTAAATACCAGTAAATTTTCATGATATTGTGGTACTATAATTCACAGATCAAATTCTGACTGTTGATGTACTATTGCTTGATCAAATGAACTGAATATTGTAGATCCACTGAAACACACTGGGATCTATTCTGTATGGTTATGGGGCATTAGTATGCATTGACAATGCTAATCTACTTTTGAAGCAGTGTCTACATTTTCTTTCTCACAATACTGATAGCCATGCATTCAAACTTATGAATCCCAGGTTGATGGCCTATTCAGGACAAGCATACCTGGAATTTTTGCAATTGGAGATGTAGCAGCATTCCCCTTAAAGGTACGCAAATGAAGCTGCAACTGATTTTAGTTTTCAAAACAGAGCAAAAATTTTTATCTGGTTAAATGAGCAGATATATGATCGCGTAGCCCGAGTTGAACATGTAGACCATGCTCGTCGATCGGCACAGCATTGTGTTAAAGCACTGCTTTCTGCTCAAACTAGCATGTAAGTTGCCATCTGCTCTATAGTTGTTGCCTGGTGCTGGAGATTCACATATACTGACCTTGTGGGAATGCCCTTTTGATGATTGTACGGCCTCATGATGTTCAGGTATGATTATCTTCCATATTTCTATTCAAGGGTTTTTGAGTACAAAGGAAGCCCTAGAAAAGTATGGTGGCAATTCTTTGGAGACAATGGTATAAGTGTCCTGCATTGTTGACCAAAAAAGAAAAAAGGAGTAACTTAATGATCTTTTTTCCATTCATTTTCTGTGTTTGCTTACATGGTTGTTTATTGACCAGTTGGAGAGACAGTTGAAGTCGGCAACTTTGATCCTAAAATTGCCACTTTTTGGATAGATTCTGGTATTATAACCTTCTCTAAGAGCCAAGCATCCTTCATTTTGAGATTAATTGTGAGTGTTTACGGACAGATGATCTATATTGTTTCTGCTTATCCACAGGTACACTCAAAGGTGTTCTTCTTGAAAGTGGAAGTTCTGAGGTACATTTCTTAAACGTATCTAAATTATGCTATTGTGATAATTGAACAGATGTTGTTTCACAAGAAGACTGATTCAACTAGTGACCTCTGTTTTGTTTTCTGAATTGCTTTGTGAATTTCTTTATCATACTACTGAGTCCCATCCTACTTCCAAAAACTATGTTGATGCTGTTCTATAATGTTTTAGGAATTTCAACTCCTTCCTCAACTTGCAAGGAGCCAGCCCATCGTTGATAAATCCAAGCTTCAGGGTGCATCTTCGGTTGAAGAGGCCCTAGAAATTGCTCGTGCATCCTTACCGTCTGAAGCTGCAGTTTAATTCACCACCGTGCAGCCATTTCTTTCAGCACACAATTCCAACCCAAAACCCTTTTGTTTGTTTTTTTGTTTTTTTTTTTTTGCCTCCTGCAGATATTTCATAGTAGTGAACAGTAGCAATAATCATCAATACCAGGGAATTCTTGTCTAGTGCTCTGAAAAGCTGTCCTTTGGTATCGTGGAATAATGGTAGATGTAATTCCGTGTGGAGAGAGAGTCGGTAATGTATAGCGTATGAATTTTGTAAGCTGACGATGTTTAAAAGCATCAAAGCACATTTGCTATCCTGACATAAACCGCTATTGTCCCTTTTCTCCCCCTTATTTCCAATAAAAATTTGATGCATCTTAGATGGGATTAATTCTTTTCTTATGTTGCCTTTGTTTTAAATGTGAAATGCCGCGAAATGTCGGACGGAACCAGCGTTCCCAGGAGCTGGGACCAACCTGAACACACGGAAAATGGACATCATCTAATCAAGTTTCTTGCCATCCAAATAAAAACCTATGTTTGATGCCATGCATATTATGTTTGAGTTGAGTTGTGAAAACTATGACCTTGTAAAAATAAATATAAAGTTATATATATATATAATTATATTAAAAATATGGTGAACAAATAAATAGTATATAAGTCAGATAAAAAATGTGGTTAAGAAATTATTACTAGCCTTCATCTAGTATCTAACCGTACAAAACCAGCTTCCATTGTCTGATTTAATTACTGGTTGAAAACCAAGCCGCCAAAACACGTGTAATCATGGCGGCTGTCATTGTGTTTAAATAATCGCTCACTATTCAGAATTTTGCTCTTGCACAACTTCGGAATTGAAGTTCTGCACTTACATTTAATATTTAAAGCGAGAACCATAACAGTAAATTCGTGTTGGTAATTCGAGATTTGCTCGTAAAAAAATTGCACAGGAATTTTTAGGATCAAACCAAACCCATGAAGAAATTCAGAGGCAGCTCTTGCCCACCTTGCTAGAGGAATTAATGTTTGCAAACAAGCCATTCAACTTGAAGAGATTGGAGTACCACAAATTTCATATTGAACAACCATGCTGATATAACAGTCAAATTAACCCCTAATTGAGGTCAAACCAACAGCGGTGACTACGTGTGTGGAAGGAAGGCCAAACTTCAAATGGTTCCTTTCCAGAAGGAGAGGGTGTAACTGTAACTGGACTTTGCACGGCGAGCCTGCTCACACACGATCAAGTTTGCAGCAGATCCTAACAGTGAGAAGTTTCCGGCAACCTTGCTAACCCATGCCAGGATCAGCCAGGCTTTCTTCCCTTCACTTGTTGATATTGCTGCTGCCGAAGCTGCCACTCTTGCCCCAAGCAGAAGTACTAGAACAGAAGTAAGACATTCATGTCTCAGGGTTCTGCCATGCAATTGGATATGCACAGCAGCAAGGGGAAGATTTTGATATTCACTCACCAGTTGGTACATTTGAAGCAACATTAGAGAGAGTAAGTATAACAATGACAAGCACTGTGATCCCACTAACGCGATTGATCCGCGCTTGAGGCTCCATCAGAGTCCAGAGGGTGCCAGGAATTCCTGTTCTGTTGAAGCCATCGATGGTGATAAACATTCCACAAAAGAATACCAGGAGAGAGTATGAAACCTGATTCAAGTCCATGTCAATATAAGTAACTGTATAAATGAAATACACCAAAAACAAAGATGCAAGTTTTACCTTTTCTAAGCTTGGCCCAGCATCCTTGAAGTCAAGGACCACAATAATAAGTGCTGCAGTAAGTGCAGTCCAAGACATGTTTAAATCCATTATAAAAGCGATCAGCATTCCTATTGTAACAAGGTCTATACGAGCCTTCCATGTGATTTTCTTCCATATTTGAATGAATAAGCTATTCTTTTCTCCAACAGATTGCTGTGGCCCAGATTCTATATTTGTCATCAGTTCCAGGTTCCCCTGTACACCACCTTTTGCAGATTTTTCCTCCATTTCCACTACTATGTGAATAACTGCATCTTCACCCGCCTTTTCCTTTGAAACATTGAACTCTTTTGGCTCAGATTCACGACTTGAACCCCCACACATATCTGTTTCACTTGTTCCCTCTACAGGAATCCTGAAATCCCTCGGATATCTCTTTGACTGGGAACTACAGTTTTGAGATTTCAAGGATGCAGGAGGTCACATGGCAATAGGCGAAAACCGATGGGAAGCAGCACATTCCTCAGATATAACCTCATCTGAAACAATCTCTTCATCATTTACAGTGGAAAGCAGCGTCCAAAACATGCATATAAGAATTGCAGCATTCACAGTGATACCTACAAGCATTGCAGGAAGAAGTCCCAAAACGAATTCTCCAAAAGAAATGCCACTTTGAATGGCAATTATTAAGTTTTGGGGATTGCCAATTGGAGTTGCAGAGGATCCAATATTGGCACTTGAAGCCAAGGCAAGCAGAAACGGATGGGGTGGAATATTGTTTTTCCTGGCAATTTCCAAAATGAATTCTGCGAGAATGACACAAGTGGTGTCATTGGTGAACAATGCGCTTGAAATGGCCACTACAAAGCATATCCGGCAAAACAAGTCCTTGGCGCTCTGATTCTTCCAGGAGAACAATATTCCCAAGTACTTGAACATGTCTGCTCTTTCAAGATAGATGCTCACAACCATGGTCCCAAAGAGGAGGCCCAACACAGGAAGGTTTATGGCATCATAAGCTTGCTCTGGGGTAATGACTCTGAAGATGACCATCAGCATGGCTCCAAGAATGGAGCCTGCTGTCCTTCCAATGGACAGAAAAGGAACTGCAGGGAAAACTGCCAGAACCCAGAAAATTGCAAAGGCAACAGAACCTAGAATTATTTCTCTGATCGGAGCTAGAGCCATTTCTGAAGCCTACAAGTTCAATTTTTGTGAGTGCAATGAGAACCTGGCTGGATCAAGAGAAGTATGATGCTTTATTGGTTAGAAGATGTTGACTCACAAGTGGCCCATAATTTAAGTCTTAAAATTTTGGATAAAAAGCAGTATTTACTCCGTCCGAGGGAAAGTAAAAAAAGAAAGGCAAGTAATATTACTTCATTTAAAATATAATAAAAAGGAAGAAACGAAAGGCCCACAAGGACTCAAAATTTGCATTTTTCTAAGTAAGACTAAGAACCCATCACGACCAAATGAAGGACTTGTTTTTGCCCTTGGGTCTAAGTTGACAAGTTCCAAGTCAATGGCTTTGTGGTCCGATTGGGTCGGTTGTCCAAAACCCATTTCCTAGTTCCTTCCAAAACACTCGTCTGACTTGTCTCGGCTCTATATCAGGCCCTCTCTGCCCCTCCTTGTTCGCTTAAGAAGCTTTCATTTTCCTTTAGCACACCAGGCTTGGCCATACTATACACAACACGTTTATATTTCCTTGATCGCTGCCTCCTTATCAATTTTGATTAGCCTTTTCTTTACTTTTGTATAGCCTTCAAAGCCAGAGATTGAAAATGAGAGTGAGATTTCCCTCTACTCCAATACAAGCTCTGTTTTTTTTTTAAAAAAAATTATTCTACGTTATGAAACTTGGTTTCTTTTTAAATTGGGTTTGGTTTCCTGAAATTTCATCCGGGTTTCCTTTTAATGTCAATCACATTCATTGTGCTGTGATATTTCTATTGAAAAACTTACATGTGGGTGGTTTTTGTTTCTTCTTTCTGGGTTTGAAAATATATATAGTTATATAGCTATAGACTTAAATGGGTCTGCCTTTGATTCTCTGTTCCTGAAAGTTAAACCCCTTTACGAGCTTTTGTGGATTCCTAGCAATTTCTTTGAGAGTGATACAACCTGGATTTTGAGGATGTATTGAGAATTTAGGGAACTTCCTTCTGTCCTTTACTCCTCTTGAAAAGCTTTCAACGTTGTTATGGGGGCAATCAGGAGGGTTTTGCTGTTTCCAACTCTTACTGATTTCTATTTCTGTTGCAGAAGGTGGTATTGAAACTTGACTTGCACGACGACAAGGAAAAGAAGAAGGCCATGAAAGCAGTTTCCAGCCTTGGAGGTCTGCTTTTTTTTTTTTTTTTTTGGTGTTTTCCTTTATTCAAGTTCACTCCTTTATAATGTTATTGGCCAATTACAAATAAATTTTCAATGAGGACAAGTTGTTCACTGTGTTTACTCCTGTTTAATATGCAGGGATCGACTCAATTGCCATGGACATGAAGGAGCACAAGCTGACTGTAATTGGGGATGTTGATCCAGTGGTTGTGGTGAGCAAGTTAAGGAAGCAATGGTTCACAGAGATTTTGACAGTTGGGCCAGCAGCAGCGGAGAAGAAAGAACAAGGAAACACAAAAGACGATAAAAATGGGCAAAAGGGAACAAAGGAGGAAGAAGAGAAAAATAAGAATATAAATGAACAGATGGCTGAGCTTTTCAAGGTTCAGAGGTTCTATGATCTCTACACGACTCAGTATTACCCTGTGGTGAGTGCTGAAGAGAACCAGAATGGCTGTGTCATATGCTGAATTTGTGAGGACTGAACAGAATCGTACAACTGAGTTATTTTGGATCCTTTTTGAAGTTTATGATACTTGGTGTGATGGAACCCATTTGAGAAAATCCAGAAAGAGGAAAGGGAGCGAGGGGGGTTTGGTGTTTACTATTTTGTAAAAACTATAGATGAGAAAGTTTACTTTTGCTTAATTGGGTATGTGTAAGTTCGTTTCATTTTGCAATCCACAGGGAAATTCGGAGTTTCACTTATACAATTTGTAGCCCCCCTTCTCCTCTCTCTCTCTCTCTCTCTCTCTCTCTCTCTCTCTTATTTTAAAGATAGTGATGGTTCGATTCCATATTTCTTTAAGCCATTCCCAATAGCTCCATCCGCTCAATTGGAAGGACTTCGGATTGAGGATGCAAGAAAACGACAATTCCAGGCCCTCCAGTTTGTTTGTGAATGCCAGCCATGGAATGGATTGAGAAAAATCAAAACTTTGACATCATAATAATTCATTTCTGAAACTGGGTGTCGATGGAAATTGCATGCCTACATAAGCTGACTTGACAACTTAGAATTTGCACATTGACGAAGACTTTTAATTAGTAGAAGGCAGTGATGTTATTGATCACTATCCTAATAATTTTTAGTTATTTATTATTCAACGGGATTACATGATAATATTTATGAAACGACAAGTATAAAAACATATTAAATAAAATATAATTGATTTTTTTTTTATTATTTTTTTATGTTACTCTCTTTATATTATTATTTAATTTTCCTCTTTATTTATTTATTTTTTTTTTCTGCTAAGAACTGTATGGCCAGATTCTTACTCAACTGTGCCACAGAAGTTTTTATCTCTTCCCGAACGTCTTTCAATTTAGGATTGTTAGTTAGCCGACTTTCGAAATTTAGTTGTAGGTATAATCGGGTAAACGTAGAATAATAATTGCTGAATATATATAAAAGTTTGAGTCTTGCAAAGACTAGGCCAGATAATGCTAAAAAATACAAAACAAAAATCCTGTTGGCCAGAGCAGAATGTCCATGAAGTAATGGTATATCATTAGTTAGGTGTGCTCTAGGCCTATGGAAAGCTCATCTTGAAATTGCCAATCCCCCCCCCCCAACCCCAAATTCCCCTTTTTTTTTCTACAAAGTGAAAAAAAAAAAAAAAACTTGGTGACGTCAAGAAAGTCCACTAAAAGCAGTAGCAATCAGTATGCCATGCAGATATCACCCCCTTTTTTGGCTTAATCCTGTTATAATGATATAACCCTAAGTGAATAGACAAAACTGGCCTCCATTGTACAAGGACAATAATTTATTGCAAGGGCCAGAATAAGGCTAAATTTAACTTAGCTAGCACGTTGTTTTGATTAGGACAAACCAAATGACCTGAGAAGCCCTCACAATTTTCTTAGAATAGCTAGGCTCACATTAGCCTTAGATGTGACAATATCATAAAATTATATTGTATTCGAGCTAGTGCATGAACGGTCGTATATTTTTTGTTTTTATGCTCATGGAGCTATATAATAGCTACTGGCTGTGCTGGACACACCTAATTACTTAATGACATCTTTTAAGGCAGTTGGTCACCAACATTAACTAATCTGCAGATCTTAGCCAAACTTCTTTAGACTATTCTAATTGGATTTTGCTGCGATTGAGTAATATCGCCAATTCCTTACGACCATGGCAAACAAAACTGTGTAATAAACAGGCCGCCAATTTGATTAATGTTGATGATACGAGATGAGTCAGATGACCCCAATAACCCTTATTCTTGTAATTTTTGTTTTCTATGACGAAAGGAGGGGACTCCTGTAAGTAACTACAATTGTTGGTCATTTGAGCTTTTATCCGACTTGGCCCTCGACATTATCTCTCTTTTTGGACATGAATAATGGTCCATCCTTAAATAAATGCAAATGGCAAGTCTGATGTCCGATTGGGACTACATTGGGCAAGATGTTTCTTTTTGTTTTTTTTGTTTTTTTTTTTTTTACTGAAAAATTGAGGTGGATTTCATTGCACAAATGCAATTTATTTAAAGCTAACCGAGAGGTTTATGTACTTTTCTGTAGTCGAGAAATATTTTACTCGAAATACCCTTTTATTGAAACGACGTAGTGCTCCGCACTTCCGAAAACGGCACCATTTCTCACTTAATCGACAAGCCTAGACCAGCAAAACATTGGGCCATGTTGCCGGGTCCAATATCACAGTGGATGAGCTTGCTCTTTTACTTGTTATCCTTTCTTCTGATTTTCACTTGGTTTGCTTAAATAAATGGAGTAAAAGGGTGCTTTTGTTGTTAACTGTTCATGGAGATTAGGTAGTGCCTGGCAGCCAGTTATATCCGTAGAGAAAGCTCTCTAAGTTGTGTTACACCTCGAAATCTTATAAAATTCGGTTCAAATTTTAGTAAATAGATTTTATAAAGGAGTGATCCAATTGTTAAAACTTTTTGTCAGCTGAAAGATTCTTTTATTTAATGAAGTGGGGTCATACATTTTGATAAATAGGCTCATCAATTTATTTAATTTGAAACTTAAGTCTTGCAATTTGAAAAATTAAAGTCTATGATGGCTGCAAGAAGTCATTTACAGTGTATAATAATACCCTCAAACATGGAACCATTTTCACTGACATTTGCATGGCGAAAAATGGGCAAAAACTTTCACTTGGGGGAAAGGAGAAAAGAAGAAGAAAGAAGTGGGAAATGAACCAATAAAATCTATTGGCATATAATATTTTTCATGATGGTTATTTTTTTTTTCTTTATAAAAATATAAATGAGACTATATATACCCGCCAAAGAATAAAATTAATATTCGCTAATTTCCAAAGGAATGCCAACTCTTCAGGTCCCAAGCATGGACAAGAGGTGATTGAGGTAGAGGAGAGTAAGGGGACAGAACGAAATCATCACACATTCTAGAGGAGAAGCTTAGTTGAAGACTGCCTTACCAACGTAGTTTCTTGACAGGCTTCATGGTCTCCTTATTTTGAAGCACAAAAGCTCTGATTCTTGCCGAAGCAACTTCCACTGTCAAGTCATCAATGTTAGCAAAGCAGACCCTGAACCAGCCTGGCTCTGAGCAATGGCAAGAAGATCCCGGCGCAATGTTGAGCCTGACCTCGTTGATTATCACTCTCCACAGCGCCATTTCTGCCACAAATGTTTGCTCTTTGAGCAGCCTCCGCAAATCCATCCAAACAAAAAGTCCTGCATTGCCTGTCTTCAAACATCTATGCCCACTTGAGCAAAGCCCTCGACTGAGGACCCTGTGCCTCTGGGCAATCCTTTTTTTTGGGCTTTCAGCAATGTACCTGTAAACAAATAACCACCCACGGTTAGTTTAGTTTAATTGTAAGGTTAAACTTAGAATTGTGTAGATTAGGGGTCAATTCTCAAGTTCAAAACCCCTTGAGTGCATTCGATGTTTCAAGGGGGGAGCCACGGTGATGGAGCGTTATTCTATAACAGCCGTGAATTGTTCTTAAAGGGATTTCTCGTTAAAAAAAAAAAAAAAACAGAAAGAAAAGCCACCTGTCAACAAACGCATCATCTGATAACATTGATGCAATCAAGTGCTGGGTTTGAGATGATAATAATCCAAAGCTCGACATCTTGCGGGCACAATTAACCACTGCATCATTGTAAGAGTAAATAATTCCTACCCTGAATCCAGGGAACCCCATGTCCTTGGATAAACTGTAAACAATGTGAATCAAATCAATGTTGGACTCAATCTCTTCTTCCTCAATTGTATTTGCAATGCTAATGAAATCGGGCCGGCTGAAGACCGTGGCAGCATAGATCTCATCGCATACTAAATGGATTTTCTTTTCATTAATCAAGCTAACTATACTTCTGAGTGTTTCCCTGTCTAGAATTCTTCCCAATGGATTTGATGGGTTGGTTAGGAGCAGACCCTTTACTCTGATGCTGTCTAATCGTGCCATTTCTTAGACAGATTCCAAGGTTTCTCGTGACCTTTAAATTGCAGTAGCTTTCGCATTCAACAAAAATGATTTGAACTCCCGTTCTCCATGTCAAATCCGCAATGGAATGATTATACTTCAATGAAGTTGTTCGAGTTGTACACAGATAAATTACACGCTTCAACGATAAACTATAATTTATCAGTATTGAAATTATTTTAAAAATTAAAAATTTTAAATTGAAATCTCACTTGAATCCAATTGAAATAGATAAAAAAAGTGTCAATATTATTTATTTGAGATAATTCTCAAGAGTAAAGAAGGCTAGTGACATGAGATGATTAAGTTAACTATATCCTTCTGTTTTACTGTTTATAAATTTCACTATGAAACTTAAATAATGAATAAAAACATTTTTCATGGACACCAAAGGATATCATTGGTGGTTGAATATATTATTTTATCAACAAAAAATTTATATAAATATAAAAAATAGACACATAAATAAATACTAATTTATGTCATTAAATATTAACTTTTAGTTAAAATTAGTTTATCATTTAATAAATAGTATCTTAATTATAATTATTAATTAAAATTTAATGATATTCAACATGTCACGTCAAATGAGACTTTTTAGTTGTCCATGTTACATGGCAACATAAATAAAATAAAGATTTTACATGGTTACATTTAGACCTGGGAAAATGACTAATTAGAGGAACAGTGGCCTAGTGACATGGCAATAATGCGTTGCGACATTAAGTCCCTGAAGGCTATGGCTCGCATTCAACTCGGCTTCTATTGTCTGCCGCAATTGTAGTCTTGCTGCAATAAATTCCAAGGAATAGACTCTTCTTGTGAAGTTCAGCTTGACATAATTTGGTGTTGCCCCCACCAATAATAGAGGTTGCCGGCTGATCTGATGGTTGAAAACCTACCGTGAAACAACAGTGACTCTCCTATTATCTTTAGGATGTTGACATTACAAGTGATCTCCATTGTGCAGTGATCTTTACTCCATCTAGTGTTATCTACAGGTCTTTTTTTTTTTTTTTAAGCTCAGAAAGATTTTATTTTAGTTTGATGAATGGTGCAGGTTTATTCTAGTTCCCATCTGTTATGTAAGAAAGCCAATACAAAAATAATGCCAAATTTAAGCCTAAGTAAAACTAATGCAAATTTGCAGGATTCCCCCACCAATGTGGAATTAGAGGGTGCTTTACATTTTCTGTGGTGTCTTGAGACATGATACTCTCATTTTCTTCTAACAGTTAACAGACTAATCACTGATTATTTTCGTGTTAGAAAAAAAAAATTCAAAATTCACAAAAAAGCAACATTAAAGAAATAACCAAGAAACCAGAAATGGACGTGAGCAATTACCTGGATAATAAAGGGTAGGAACCAGAAATGCATGGCAATCCGGTCAGGGTCAAATGCAACTCTTTCTCCTCTAACTTTTCCCATAAACTTTTCAACAGCCTGGAATATAAATACCCATTAAAAGTATTCAACCAGCTGCAAGTAAACTGAAGGTTTAACCAGCAATATTTCAGACCGTAAAGGCACAAGCTTGTATTATACCTTTCAGCCATGATAGTCTTGAAAGATGGCTACATCTCCTGAACTCATTCAATCCTTCAGGAGTACAAACGGAGGCTTCTGGGTTGGTTTTGAGCCATTCTTGAACCAAATCAAAGTAAAGCTGCATGTCACCGACAAAGAAAATTATAAGCCATAAACCGTTATAATTCTAAACCCAAAGACACCGCAACACCAATATATGTCATCCATTAAGCTAGTAGTTTAACTGATGCTCTGCAAGACCTGGCTGGATCACCCCATTTGGTTTCTTTGTGGGATGGTAAGAGTCACTGTCATGTGCCTTCCAGCCATAAAAATATGGGGAGTCTTCGCTATGTCCATTGCTGGTACCTATTTTAGACAACAGCCGATTGTTCAACTTGAACACCTTTTGAAAATAGCTTAATTTGCTTGAACTTTCACAAGGGGGAGTATAGAGAGATCCAAGTGAATAAAGATAGGTAGAGACTTTACAAAACAACTGATGTAAGGTCGAGATTGCAGCTTCCTTAGAGGTGGCATGCCTAAATATATAGTTCATAGTTGAGTCCTGGTCGCATTTGATTACTTGGAAAATATTTAATCAAGATTCCAAGAAGGAGCTAAACGTTTTCTTTGACAAATTTGTGAGATTTGTCTTTGGGAAGCATAGAATGAACATGACTTTGGGTTATATATCGAACTAAAATTTGGGATAATCTCGTACCATTTTTAAAATAAAAATTAGATGTATTTTTTTTAAAAAAAATTATTCAATAATTATATAAAAATATTTTTTTTATGAAAAAACATATTAAAGAATTGTGTTTATTGATGTGAAGATATTTTTTTTTTACCAAATAATTCTTCAACTGTTATATATGAAAATATGTTTTTTCTTAATAAAATAATTTTTATAATAAATAAATATATAAAGAACTTAATTTTTAATAGTATGAATTGTTATTAATCTTACTTTATTTTATTCGGTAAAAATGTTTGTTTTAATTAAATTATATTATTATAAGAGTGAATTTTATTTTAAAAATTAAATTTAATTCATAAATTCAAATAATTTTTTTAATTTATTTTTTAATAAAGCCTCACTTTTGGTTTCAATCAGATCCCTCACTCATAATAAACTAGAATGAACAAGAAAACAAAAAATTTCTTTAAGCAATGTTATTCCTACTGACAAATTCTATAAACAAATTATAACAATTAAACCAGATGCAAGCTGGGTGGTAAAGGTACTGAGGTGGTCAGTCCAAAATTCAAAGTTTAATAGCAAAAAAAATAAAATAAAATAAAAAAGTTAATAAAGTATTTTATCTCCAAAGACACCCTCACTAATTAAGAAATCCTGATATTTATGTTAGAGACCTTATATTCAAATTCTGAAAAAGGATGCACAATCTGTGAGAAAAAGATATTTATATCATCTACTCACTGTCGTCAAACCTTACGGGCAATTTGCTTCACCCTACCGCTATATCAGGGACGACAAGGATCGCCCTTCTGTACAGTCATATAAAGTCACACATGGTCCAGATAGAAACATTCAACAAATGGTTCACATGGGTCTGCCTTAAAGGGTTATTATATCATTGGTCAATGTTCAAAAGAAAATTTTTAAGTGGTGATTGCTTTTGAGGGAATTGGCTGTGATGCTTCATTCTTTATTCTTTTTTACACAAACTCGCAGAAATATAATATAAACCTACTGTTTACCTTTCAAGCCACCGAGGTGGCCAATTGGACTCTCAACTTTTTGGGTCGGATCTTTTCAGTCTTTCGAAAGGTCAATAGGTTTTGCAATTCCTACACGTGGAGAGTTGAAAGTCCAATTATCATCACCTGCACTTTGCTTCTGGAAAAGCTTGGTTGCTCAAAAATGGCAAATGAAGTAGGAATGGCCAAATTATGTGATAAGCCCTCGTCTTACCTGCTTTTCTCGCAACTTTCACAATCTGGGTTCTTGGAATTCGTGAGTTTGAAACCCATCTACTTGTTTTGGCCATAGTCAATGGTCAATGATCAAGTAAACGTAAGAAGCACATTTAATTCCTGTTTCTAAGTTTCAAGGATTCTGGTCTGAAGCCAATTGCGGCCCTATGACATTATGTGGATTTAGACTCTAACCCAGGTTTGACCACCAAGTGTTGCATCTATAGTGTTCTTTAGGGGACAATTCAGTTAATGAGAGCCTCAAATTGCAGCCATTCAACCAGAAAAGGACAGTGTGCGATTTGAACTTGAGACATGATTCCAAATTCATGATCGTTTTTAACAAGGCTTTGATTCAAGAAGCACAAGCAAGACCAAAGATTTATTCAAAGTTCAAACATAGAATTGGATGCCTGCAAAATGAATTTGCAGCCAAATTGTGGTTGCATCAATACTCAGAACCCTTGGGACTTATCCCAAAGCCTTCTTATTATTATGGACGAGGGACATGCATAGATTAACTTGAAATGGCTACGCAGTTGGGGTTACTCCAAATCTAATTATTTAACCTAAAGTATTGAAACGTGTCTTTTAGAATATACTCTAATGGTATTTTGAAACAAAATATTTATATACTTTTATTATTTAATTCATGATCCAACAAACTTGTTAATAAAAATAAAAAAATGAGAGAGTCTCGATACAATGAATCCAATTTTTCTGACAAATTTAGTTGTATCCACATTACATAAGTTATGGGGCTTTCACATATTGTTACGACCAAGAGAATCAAGTCCTGTAAGTTCCAAGTCATTGTTGTCTTCGTCTCCCAAATTCAAATGATAACCACAGGCATTGGTGTTAACCATAGAATTTGCACGCAAATTGTGGTTCATTCTATGGATAGATTAGCTTAGTACATTGGGCTTCGGCACTCCGCTTGACCCAAGCAGGAAAACACACACACACACACACACACACACACACACACACACACACACAATATAGATACTCCCTGGCTGAAAAAGATTGTCTTCTGTAAACAATTATGCAACACATCATGCAAACGATACTGCTCTTTATTAAGTTACAACAGAAACTGATTGTAATTACAATCAACTTAGTTCAAGGACAGGGCTTAGGTGAACTGATAATATTGGTTGTAAACTTACCTGCAACACTATAAGACAATTCATTTTTAAGACCCTCTTTTACTTCTTCATAAGAAGAACAACGGTGTGAGCAGCAATACTTCTATTCTCACCAAGGCTATCGACTTTCTCATGAGTTTTTGCTTTCAGGTTGACAACAGATGGATCTGCTCCTAGCAACTCACACAAATTGGCCCTGATAGCCTCCTTGAACGGGCTGAGTTTTGGTATTTGAAGAATCAAGGTTGCATCCAAGTTTCCAATCTCGTAGCCTGCCTCATGCATGAGTCTCACCTGGAATCAATTTACATCACAAAAGAACAGTTTGAAAAAGCAGATCAAATGAATCACTTAAGGGTAACTCACATGACAATTTCCTAGGATTCTACAGGCGCAGATGGCATTCTAATGAATACAAGAACAATATTGTCCAACAAAAGCACAGATGATACAGAAGCGGATGAAGAAAGACATTTCAAGGGTGCAGGAGTTGAGCCTGATACTCCCACCAGGCCACCAATATGAAGTTTATCCTCTAATGAAATAACTGCTGCCTACACCCCTGTGGTCGAAGCCCAAGACTTTCAACATTGCATTAAGGCTATTGTGGTAGCACAAGGAATACTTCTTTCAAAATATATTATTCAAAGTTAATGTCAAATCTCTTAATCTCGCATGTAAATGTAAACGTGAACCTTTTTTTGATGAACACATCTAAATGTAAAGTTTCAACTCAGCAAAGCCCTATCCCATGATTTATGGTGTGGCTATATCACATTCACCTACTATTTCAGAATAGCACTGCCCAAAGAAGAGCAGCCACAAGAAATTGAATTACCCAAGGCCTAATCACACATACATGATATTTAGCTCAACCTGCTCTTGTATCAAATAAGACTATGATTTGAGTAGAAGCCTAAAAATTCTTAAGACTATTCACAGTCACTTTGTTTACTGCTTTATTCTAAATAACACAACTTATACACAACATTGTTGAACAAACAATTAAAAGCTGGTTTGGTTGTCTATTTGTACAGACAACATCATATGAGGTTATCAGGCTGCATAAAGTGATTTCCTACAACAAATCCTTCACTGGCTCCACTTTAACTTCCCAATTCTGAAAAAGAATTAGTTTAATTAGTCCAATGGTCATCAGTCCGACTTGATTAATTGTAGTGCACATGCCATACTTTAAAACGCTCAGGTGAGATATACACAAAATTAATTCTAAATTTTTATGAATTTTTACAATTAAATTCTAATTTTTTTTTAAGTTTTCATTTGAATGCTATATTTTTTAAATTCATTCCAAATCAGTTCTTTTTTACAGAAAACAGTTAAAACCATTAAAAATCGTATATTGACCAAACAAAAATCATTATCGAATTAACTGCTTTCCATCTAAAAAGTACCAATTTAGAAGAAATTTAAAAAATATAAGATTCAAATAAAAATGCAAAAAGGTTGAGAACTCGATTGTAAAAGTTTATAAAGGTTTAGAGAAAATTTCTTTTATATCCCCTAGCTCAAGTAGGTATATTGACTGAGGTGAAGTAAAACACAGGCGACACCATTTTCAAATTGCATCTAACTTACAAGGGACAAACGATCCAGCTAATTTTTGTCAACTACAGTGACAGGATCTCAGAACATTTTATGATTTATAAATCAATTTCCAAAGAAAGAAATGTGAGGAATTAGTCTGAGCTTTTTACTAATTTGCTACTAAAGAATTCAGAGTCAAATCTGCACTGACTATTGGTAACAGAGCTTAATGTTAACTAAACAGTTTTAACCAGATCAAAAGAAAATTAGAAATCCTGAAGAATTCTGTGCCAAAAAACAAGAACTCACAGATTCTCTAATAAAAACAGATGATGGTGCTCCTTTCCACTTGGGATCAGAATCCGGGAATATCTGCCCAATATCTGGGAGCCCAAGTGCCCCCAAAATCGCATCCACAACACAGTGCAGTAACACGTCTCCTGCAAACAACAATTAAACCTCTATAAATAAATAATTACATAAACGAAGTTCTAGTTGATTACCACATCAACTAGTGGCCTAGCCCCAATGTTTAAAGGTTGAATTTTTCAATATAAAAGAAAACCCTTTTCCTTCTATTTATGCTACTGCAAAATTAACACAAAGATTCCAAATTTCCGATTATTCACTATCAAAAAGGCAATAAAGATCACAAATTTCCAACTAGATAAGTTTAAAAGACAAGATAGTTCAACAAGAATCGAGAGAATTACCATCAGAGTGAGCCTCGCAGCCTTTCTCGTGAGGAACATTAACCCCACCAATAATCAGAGGGTACCCAGGCTCCAAACGGTGGAGATCAAACCCATGGCCCACCCTGAAAGGCAATGATTTGGATGGCTTACTAGAGGTTGCGGGTACATGGACTTGAACGGCGTTGGATACAGCAGCTGCTGTTGATATGGAAAGCCTGGCTGTTTTCCGTACAGAAGATGCTGGTGGTGGTGGTGGTACGAGGAAACTATGATGTCTGGTGGTGGGTGTGCATGCACGAAGCTGTAAAGGGAAAGAAAGCGTCTTGCTGTTGGTGGTGATTGAGGAATAGGCTGTTGTGCACAACTGGGCGGCCATCGCCATCTCAAGTTTCTGCACAAGAAGTCCGCGTGTGGGAGTGTTTGTTCTGTCACCCTTATAAACAGACGGTCTTAATTTGGAGTTTCTTTTGGATCACAACCGTCCATTTGTTTACGATCTTGCAGAAAAAAAGTCATTAAATCTGACGGCATAGAAATTAAAGGGCTTTTTATTATATTTTCTGGTTTAAATTCAAAGCAACTTTCATTTTAGTCCACATTGAACACTTAAACAGAGCTCACTGTGATTGACCTTCCTATTATTTCCTATCAAATA
Organism: Kandelia obovata; assembly: GCA_021464305.1. Taxonomy (NCBI): domain Eukaryota; kingdom Viridiplantae; phylum Streptophyta; class Magnoliopsida; order Malpighiales; family Rhizophoraceae; genus Kandelia; species Kandelia obovata. The sequence continues at coordinate 3,346,604 of JADCRA010000363.1, forward strand.
AATTATATATGATATACCGAACTGCTTTGACTACTAACTGAGAACTCTTTTCCCTTTAATTGGGAAAAATCGTTTTTCTTCTCAATATATCTGTTATAATTGACCTTTTCAATTGCTTCAACGACTTAGCATCATGATACGCATAGCAGCCACCTTCTCTGACCAAGTGTTCGAACTTTTGGTGTTCGAATTTCCACAGCCTTACTAAAAGCCTCATCTGAAAGGGTGAGTAGCTGCATGGCGTCAACTTATAGGACTTAGAACAACAGATTAATAAGCTTCTAAGTTGATTCCTTGGAATCATTTGCCACGAGGATGTCTCAATTCAAATCTTGCAACTCGGGCAACCACTGTACTAAAGAGCTATACAGTCAATGACAATAATTGACAGTAAGAAACCATTACTACTGAAGCAGATTGCAAGACTACACTTGCCCAAGTCATACACAGATCGACATCAGTGAATAGCATTCACAGATAGCACACCATGGCAAGTGGCACGATGTGCCTGCCAGCAACAAGGATATTGTGATCTGACAATTCAAACAGTTAATAGCAACATGCAATTTTGATGGCATCTAGCAAATAGCAACTACTCCAACCCGTTGCAATGAAGAATTAAAGCAAAGCATGCACACTTTGGCGTATACAATCACCCAGATGTAACTTGAGTTGATACACCCAAATCTATATGTATGGCTCTATAGTTTTTAGAAAAATGAGAAAGTCACTTTAGGCAACTAATTGGCACATTTGGGATGTGGCTTTGTATTTACATGGGCAACTGGCATACTAGAGTTCTGAGTAAAGAGGCTGAAGCTTGTCACGAGGTAGACGCCCTCGGCTGCTTGCATTCACGATCAGGTATCGGATGTTCGGAGGCAGCTCTCTTTTGTCTCAACTGTGAAGACAGTTGATAATAAGAAGCTCAAGAAGCATTAGAAACATAGGGTCTGACTAAGTGAAAAGTTGAAAATGGCACATTGTGTACAAATTACCAACCTTGTCCTCTTCTCGGTCATAGAAATTTCTCAGTAGGATATTCTTGGCTTCAGTGGTAATCACTGCCAAGAGGATGACAGAAATAAGTAACAGTTGAAGGCACTTGTGATTGGACCAACTAAAAACCAAAGCACTGGATTTTAATAGCAAAGTAAAATGAGCTTATTCAAGGAAGCATTCATCTCCTTGGTGTTCTATGTACAGTGAACACTTCACTTTGTTTCTAGATTACTCTCAATTTGCACAAGCTTCGAAGTTTTATTTAGCCAAGAGCTAAATCTGTCCTCACGCATGGTTATTTCAACTCAATCTCCCTACATCCCCCATTGTTACATTTTTTAGATTTTTCAATTGAACTGCGGTCAGTGGCCCAAGTCTTTGTTGCTTTCATATTATCTCTGTGTCATGAACAAACCTTGCTTAGCCTGGTTGCCAATTTATAATTGCATAAAGTTATGCCTGAATACTACAAATATACTCAATGCTCCCCCCAGCTTCCTAAATGTTTCCATGCATAGGAGATTCTCATATCCCATATAAGGGCTATTATAACAATATCTTCATAGATGGACCATAGTAAATTGGTCAGGTCACAAAATTTGGCTCTTCCACACAGAGAAATGCTACACTTACACAATAGGAGTGGTAAAACAAAATAAAGACATGAAAAATATTATAGTAGCAATAAAAGTCATAATGTAAACAGATGTGAAATGAAAAGGAGATACAAAATTTGTTCCTTACCTTGATCAGGTGGTGGAAGAGTCCGGCTGTGGGTAGGATGATAGGTGGCGGGAGACAATTTCTATAAACAAAGAAAAAACAGTATCCATCTCAATAATAGAGACCATAAGGATCAGCAGTACAACTGAGAATGTGGGGCGAAGCATTTTCTAATCCTAGTCCTGACATATAACTTAACAGTTTAAATAAAAAAAAAGTTATTTGTATTGTTCTCATCTGGATTGAGAAAGCTAAATCTGTTGCTTCTGATAGCATATTTATGTAATAGGTTGCAATTTTTTAACATCACTCAAACTGAGACACAGAAGCATCTTCTCTTGGTAGCCATTGAGAAGTACCTAATCAATCTAGATATCTCCTTGCCTGACAAAGGCTGTGACCTAGCTCAAGTAAGCTCAAGTGGATTGTGCACAGCAGACCATGTCAGCATTTTAGCAACGTCTTTAGATAGCACTAATTTAGAGTGGAACACATGGGAGGGATGACTGCCACAAAGGATCAGGCAACATTGTTTGAAGGAATAAAACAAACATAGGGGAAATACATCATGCAAGCAATAGGATACAACTTCAACCAAGAAACTCAAAAGACAGTACATTTACATTCCTAGTTTAGTAAATAGTTTTTCCTAGCTTTTTGAAGCAGATGCATGCATATAGATAGACAAATCAAAACTCAACACTGATTTGTACATAATTAAGAAAACATGTGCTAAATACAACCATTATAAATGTTCAACTCAACATCAGATACTTCAACTTGGGTGGCAAGTGTAACCCGACATATGAACAAAACTAAATGAAGCTAGTCCTGTGATTCTTCAAATGCCATTTCATTTAACTGCAGAAAGCCGCATCATCCCTGAAAACTAAAGACCTATCTGCAAGCCATATTGTTATTAATTAACAATGGTACACAATTTTGATCCTAGCTTATCAACCCAAGAATTGAACACCTTGAAACGTGCACTCTGTCAATGCCAAAGAAATCTCTGTTCATTGTTCTAATGAAAGATAAATTCCATTACAGGACAAGCATGCCCATGAAGAGAAATCAATCTGGGTAACGAGAGTACTATGGACATGCCTTACTCCACAACCATTCAAATATCAAAAGCCTGTTTAATTCTGAAACTATCAAAGCAATCCGTCTTCCTTAGTAACCTAGGTATACCATACTAAATACTGATCACACATCCAACAAAAGAAATGCCAATGTAACAAAAACAGAGAAATTTTTTTTTTTTATAAAAAAAAGGCAATACTGCATTTCTGTACACCGAAACATTTTCCAATCAAAGCATGAATCTACATATCCAAGTGGCCCAAAACATGATTTTTACAAACAAGTGAAGAAGCTGGAGCCTGTTTAATCAATAAGAACTAGAAGAAAGAATGGCAATCAAACCCCAGTAACGTATCTGGATGCACCCAGAAATCCAATCCACAATTGGACTACAAACACATCATCAGAATGCACCGCTCTTTACTACTAAACGAAAGCTAAAAAAAAAAACTGTACCTTAACTACTAGGAGACTGTTCTTCCAGAAGTACCCAGATAAAACCAAAAAAAAAAAAAAAAAGGGGGAAAATAACAGCAAATTAAAAGGAAACTTGACGAACAATGCTAAAGATGGAAACTTTAGTTGGTCATTGAAGTTAGAAAGAGAAATTGCAAATTGGGGTGGGTTGATTAGATGATGTGAATTTACTTACAGAAGGATTGGAAGGATCAGAGGGTCGAAGTTGGCTGAAATTGTGAGGGTCGAATGATGGCCAGTCACCAAGCATGGACCCCATGTAAATGCCGGGTTTCTGTGCCCAAATCAAGAGAGAGACAGATATTAGAGGGAGAGAGAAGCAGCGAGATTGATGGAAACTGGAATGGCCTAATTTTAGAACAAAGCCCTGACCGGTTTGCATTTGCTCAATAGGAAGAGTATATGCTTGGCCTTTTGAGGGACTCTGCCTTGTAAAAAAACAATTTTACTAAACATTATTTTCCACAAAGAATGACTCACTTACAGTTGTAACTATGTCTACCTCAATTTTTTAAAAGTTTCATGTATTTTGTCTGTGTTGCATTATGTTTATCTGTGTTTAGGTATTATACAATCATTTTAAATTAATGACATAATACTATGATACAAAAGAAAATTCTTCAGTATTTGAGAGCCTACAATCCATCTTCAAAGTTTTAAGTTCTTAAAAAATAAATAAAAATGTTATATATATATATATATATATATATATATATTATGCATAATAAATTTTTTTGAATATAAAAATATTTAATAAGATATTTTATAAAAAAAATTAATCATGAAATTCGTATTCAGCACGAACTATCCAACCAAAACCATCCTTGGGCGACTGCTGCAAAGCCCAAAACGTTGTCGTTCTGAAACCTTGTTCGACCGCTCAGGCAGTGGAAAAAGCACGAGCCTAGAAAACTGGAGCCCACCAAAAAAATAAAATAAATAAAATAAAATCCTAACCGCTAAATTAATCGCATGTGCACCGAACGCACGGCACCTGAAAAACACCGTAGAGTTCCTCCACTAAACCTTCCAGCTTAGGTTTCAATAAGCCGTCGTCCCCTCTCAAATCGGCCTCTCTCTCTCTCTCTCTCTTTCTCTCTGCCTCAACCTTCAACGAATAGGCGCTGTATCGGAGGCGAAACGGAGGAAGCAGAAACAAGAACGAGTTAAACGGTCGGAAATAATGGCGGCGCCGGAGGCCCCTCTGTGCTACGTCGGCGTCGCCAGGGAATCCCCTGCTTTCCGGCTCATGAAACAAATGGTACTCCGCAGTTAGTCAGGTTGTGTGTCTGTGAATCTGAAAAGATATTTTCTTACTTTTGCGTGTGTGTGTGTGTGTGTTGAAGGGATGGGAAGAAGGAGAGGGGCTTGGGAAGGACAAGCAAGGAATCAAAGGATATGTTAGAGTCAAGAACAAGCAAGACACTGCTGGTATTTTCCTGTTTCTTGAATCATGTTGATAATAGTGAATGTGCGGAAGAATTTTTTTTTTTCTTAAATTCTATATCTCTAGCTAATGAAATTAAGCTTATTATTCATAATTATGTCCAAAGTTGGAAAAGGAGAAGAAGAAATGAAATGACTATTATAATAATTAAAGATATTAACAGATTTTAGATTTTAGATGTTCTAGACGTTATTGATTTTTTTTGGTTTTGGTTAAATTTGAAATAGGTATTGGCACTGAGAAGCAAAATAATTGGGCTTTTGATACTTCCCAGTTTGATGGTATTCTCAAGAGATTGAAAGTGGTATGTTTATGAGTTCATGGTTCAGTTGAGATGTTCAGCTACTAATATGGGAAAAATTATCTTGTCTTTTTGTCTTTTTTGTCACCTTTGTTTTGTTTTGTTTTGTTTTTCCCCCTTTGAATTCTTTGATTGACAGCAAGCAGCACAAACTACTGATGAAGGTAATGTATGTAAAATTTGGAATTTAATTAATGGGGTGGTATTACTGGATTTTGTTGTCTAAAGGACCATATTCTTTGGGTTTATCAGTTGTTGACAATAGCAGTACAGAAGAAAAAATCGAGGCTGATGCACCTAATGATGTTCGGGCACCAGTTGTCAAGGTCACTCGGGCTCGGGGAAGGTTGTTGCGGTTATAGTTTATTTTGGTTCTGTTATATCAGCTCTCCAGAGTATTGCTGGCGTAAAATTATGTCCTTTTTCTTTGCTCCTGATGTTTATCAGGTATAAGAAAAGAGAAAAGGGGAAGCTTGTAAATGCATATACTTCAAAGGACCTTGATGGAATTCTTGTAAGTTCCAGACCTTGGCCAATAAACATTTGTCAAATGCATTTAGTGGTAGCCATAATGGTTTTCCTTGCTTCAGTGTAACACAAGAGCTGTCATGGTTGATCCTTGACATGTTCCTTTATATTTTTAATTTGTTTTAGTCTTGTATATGTTCTAATGTAATTTTTTTTTTGTTTCAATCTTTGTCACTGCTAATTTAGGTTGTGCTTTTTTTTTTAATATATGTTTGTGGTATCAGGTCAAAAAGGTTAAGGAGTCAGCTGAGATGACCGATGAAGGTAGTGAATTGAAGTCTGTAGAGATAGTTGAGAGTCAAGTTTGCTGTCCTGAAGATCCTGGTAATCATATCTTCTTGATATCCTGACAATACCTGATTATTATATTTGCAAAGAATTAGTGCCTGATGTACTTTTTCATGCTTTGTAGTGAGATGGCACATTTAAGATAGAAATGATCTTCATGATTTTTTTCCCCTTACATTTTTAAAGAATTTCTCTGCGAGAAATTGAGCCTTGGATTGATGGTTGCTCTTAGAGCCAGCCTTTTTACTTGCAGATTTTTTTCTGTTAGTTATTATGACTTTTTCAGGGAAATGGGTTAATGCAAAGTTTGGATGCCCATTGTTTTCTTGATTAATCAATGTCATGTTAAAAGAAATTTATTTGCCTTTTGCACTTCAATATTTTCATTTGCACACAATGTGTTGTACCTATTGGATCATTTTAATTTGTTCATGTGTCATGTTGTTACTTTTATCTGCTGCCTGGAAGGGGCCATTTAATCACTTTTGGAAATAATCTGTGTTATGATAGGAAAGAAAAGTGAAGTTTCTGCAGAATGGTGGGGCTCCAAATATGGATTCATCTCAGGAGGCTTTCTTGGGGCACAATCTACCAAAAGAAAATCAATTAGAGTAGGGGACACTAAAGAATGTAATGAGAGAACTGCATTCTTTGAAGAAGATCAAGAGAATCTCTATAAACTTGTTCAAGTAGGTGACACATTTTTGTGTTCTTACTGTGATTTCATCTCTTTTTCCTTTTCCTCTTTTCTAATGTTTTTGTCTGAACTTTCTGTAGTGCCCCATGTTATGCAGGCTGCATATGCTGAACAAATGCATGTGCCGTTGCTCATATTGTGTGCCTGTTGATTTTCTTTTTTTATCCTATAAAAGTGTTAAATATTTGCCTGGGTCTTTGTGTGTTACTGAACTTCTCAAAATTTTCAGGAGAAAGCCACTGCAGGAAAGCAAGGGTTGGGCATTAAGGATCGTCCAAAAAAAATAGGTGGTGTCCACTTTAAGGGGAAAAAGACATCCTTTTGCAATAGTGACGATGAGGATCTTGATGATGATGAGGAACTTGATGATGATGATGATGATGATTCTGCTAATGGTGATATGGATTTTGCTGATTCTAGTGCCTTAGCAGAACAAAAAAATGATAGCATGCTAGATGTGAAAATTGTTGAACAAAAGGGTGACCTCAAGGGTCCTGGCAATGTTGGTTCCTCAAGAAAGCGAAAATGTGAGAATGCTTTAGAAACCGAAGATATTGGTGAGCCAAAAGTGAAGTTGAAAAAGTTGTGTAAACGTCTCCTTCGACAGGTGTGTGATAACCCAGTTGATGGCTGTTCTTAAGCAGGTAATTATAGTGTCTCATCTATCGACTATTTCAGGTACAAGGCAACTCCTTAAAGCTTAAAAAGCTGAAAGTTGTCATTGAAGAACATGCCCCATCTGCTTTCTCCAATTTTTCCTCAAAGAGAGAAGCTCTTGCTTACTTAAAAGAAAAGGTATTGGATGTTTAGATATCTCAGTTGCCATTCACATCTTATGCTGGGTTATTCTTGGAATAAAATGTTTGTCTCCCCACGCCCCCTCTTAATTGGAGAGAATTATAAACTTTTCCCAGTTTTTCTTGCCTTCGTCAAATCTCCTCTTTCTTTTTTTTCCCACGTTTGCAATAACTAAGCCGCGTGAACTTTTGTTTATTACTATAGTATAACTTTTGTGGTATTGTGATCAAATATAGAGCTGATGCATTTTCTGGTATGAACTTGAGGGTGCCCTGTATTTTTCCACTTAAACAGTTTCACTCATCCCATTTATCACCGATTTTTGTTTATAATTCTGTTGTAACATATTTGTTTCTTGTCACAGCTGGAAGGCAGCCGGAATTTTTCCATGGAGGGGAAGAGAGTGAGTCTTGCTTCCATGGGACCTTGAAATTTTTGTTAGGATTCGGTTATCTGTCAGCGGCCTGTAAATTGCAGCCGGGGCTTCCAGAGTCAGATTTATATTATATCAATAGTGTTTATTGCATTCATTCTAGTGATTGGATGCTTCCTTAACCAAGAGTGGACGAGAAAAGTTAATTCACCTAGTCTATCCCAAATAGTCTGGGAATCGAAGGACTTGTTGATCTGGGTTGTATCGTGGTAACTTGAATTTTTCATAGAATTGTATTTCGCAAGTATCATTTCATAAGTTCTATCAGAGTAATGCACCATAGATGACCAAAGAGAAATCACTCCCTGCTGGAGGAAAGATGAAACATAACTAATGATTCTTCAGGGAACAACTTCTGGTCGTTCCTTCGAGGCCTCGACCACTTTGCATTGCATGCTGATCGACGGCAGGGATCATTTACTGCTAGTAATGCTACACACTGGGCAAGGGGATAATACGTTGATTTTTAATACGTTGATTTTTAATACGTTGAGAGATATAAATTTAATATATATTTACCTCATTAGATTTTAATTATTAATTTGTGGGTTAATTTTAATTAAATTTAATAACGTGAATTTGTGTTCAATCCGTTTGCCTAATCTGTATATCTAGTCAACTCCTTTTGTACTGCATAATGGCGTAGATAGACGCACCTTTTTCATGTACTCGTTATAATTCTCTAAAGAATTTTACTAGATTATAAATTATAGAATAGAGATGAACTTTTTTATATATTTTTTATAAATTTTAAAAATAAAAATATAAAATTTTTAAACATTGGATGCTACCAAACTTGAAAATGATTGGTGACAGTAATCCATTTGGGTTCAGGGTTCGTAATGCAATAGGGTCCAAGAATTTATATGTACATGCACCGACAATTACTGTTGCTAATTGAAAGGGGCATTTGTTAGTCCGCTCCAGTCTTCGTTTAATAGGGTTGGGTTAGAAATAGAGACGTTGAAGTTGGTGCCTAATTGACATAGATGCTTGAAGTTACTGTTTAATTAATTACACTGGTTCTGGTTTGACCACCCCCCCCCCCAAAAAAAAAGCGTCGTCGTCGGTATGGTAAAAGGGATTGTAGATTAGGGGTGGTCAAATGTCGGTTGTCGTTCTAATAACTACACATTGTATTTGACACCGTCATTACCTAACTTTTACTTTTGTTGTGTGGGAAAATTTCAAATTAACGATTCATTAATTATATGGCGTGACCACATGGGCGATGTCAAATTTGATAAAAGCTGATGCATATTTCTTTTTAAAGGTTAAATATTATATTATAAGCTAATTTCTTGTAATATATATATATTTCTGTTCATCTTGGGGGTTCATTTTCCATAAATTAAACATCGCCTTCCTAGAAATTTGAACCTCTTTCATTAATTTTATATTTCCCATAGGTGTTAAAGCCTACACACACATAAGAAAACAAATTATTAGGCAAACTAAATTTATGTCTTATACCGATTCTCCAAAAATACAATAAATAATATCTTATGCCATATAGCAATATAACACGTGAAATTTAGACAGAATTGGTATTTTAAAAAAAACAAAACAAAACAAATGCGAAGCTTAACACGTGAAACATTAATTAATTTAGATTTATTTATCGTTACCACAAAGGTAGGAATGATCAGTTTAAACTCACAATCTTTCGTTAAAAAAAAAAAAAAAAAAAAAAAAGATTTTCCATGCGGTGATGTATTGCTTTGGAGAATATTCAACAGAGATAATATTAATTTCCACCTTTATTTCGATCTCAAACCGCAAACTGCGTTATGTAACTTACAGAAGAGGGCTGCGTTCTGGCAGAAAGAATTGAAGATATATAAATAAGCACACAGTTTGAAGTTTGAGTCCCCCTTGTGTATATTTCATGAGGTGAGAGGTGGCACGAGCTGAGGTAATTTTTTTAAACTTCACATTTATTATTATTATTATTATTAGATTAAAATTTAAATTATTAACTATTTGAGTGTCCCTAAAATGGGTTATCATCATTAATTTTTTGTTATAAAAAAAAAAGAAAGGAAAATACGAAGTTCTTGGTCAAAATTACAGTTTCTCACTTTCCATACGGTTACACCACAGTTGAAATTCATCGCCACTCCATGTGGAGCAGTCCCTTTATACCAAAGGAAGACCTTCAAAAGTTACATTCTCTCTCCCGTTGCATATGCTACCCTATACAATCTAGAGGCCTCACAATCATAGGTACAACTATTTATATAAACATACATACAAGTGGAAAAGGCCGAGCAAAGAAGAAAAATAGGGCAAATAGAGACCTGCAAAGCACGATCCGATGCATTGAAATGAAATAATCTTGTGGTGGCCGAGGTGGTCCCGTGAGATATCTTATTCAAATCCCATCTTCTTCAAGCTTGCCCTGGTTGTCAAGTATATGACGTGAGGTCTAACATCACATGTCATAGTTTTCTTTTGTTGGCATGAGCGTGTATAAAAAGGCATTATTACACGGAAAAAAAGAACCCCAAAAAATAAAAAAAAAAAAAAAAATTTGACGTGCAACAAGCGTAAATTCATAACATACAATTATACATATATGAGTTATATATTTATAAATTTTATTCTTAATTAAAATTATGCATTAAAAAATTCAATTAAGGATGATAATATTTCAATGCGTAAGATCGTGTTTACACTTACGTTTCGGAATATAGAAAGGTGCAATGAAATTCTATAGCTTTGCTGGCAGTGACTAAGTCTTCTTCTTCTTCTTTTTTTCTCTGTCATTTTTGACCGAGTCTATGTATTGAGATCCGAGACAGACAGTAAAGCAAAGGTTTTATATGACAGGTGATAGATTATGATAATCGTTATTAATTCACAGTTGCACGAATAGCTCATCGAAAATAAAAATTCATAGTTGTAGGCATATCAACATAAGCTGTTTCTATTCACTCAGAAAAAAATAAAAAATAATATATATATGTACACATTTATATGACCTAATTACTCAAGTGGGGGATACTTTGAATATGTAGGTTCTAATTAAATTAAACCAAACAGAGGAAATAGAGGCTTATATAATTTAAACTCACAAGAAAGTTTTTAAATTTAGGGCAGATCCAATCTAGTAAATTACCACTTCTTGCACAGTGACTACCAAGCAAATTGTATGCATGTGATAATGCATTCCCTTTTGTCAAATTCGATTCCTTGGCACAGAAAAATATTTTAGTACACAGTGAGAAGAACTTTTTTCTTTTATTTTCTTTTCTTTTATGTAAGAATAGAAAATATATATATATATATGTTATTAACACACCACGTTAGTTCATAAAAATACTAATAAAAGAGTTAGTGCCCTGTGCTTAGCACAAGAAAATATGTAGAAATGGAACATTCACCATTGGGAGTTCAAATTTCACCTTTTTTGTTTTCAAGAAAAAAAAAAGGCCTATAGAATAGAAAAAAAAAATAATTGTAATAATATTAAAGGAGTCACCTAATAGAACCGACTAAACAAAGGGTTTGAACTGATGGGTTTTATTTGGTTCTTCTCACATACCCTTTGACTTTTTTATGAAGTCAACTGGATGGAAACGCGAAAACCTATTAGTTAAATGGAGAAAAGGCGAGACGAGGAAGCTTGCAGTAGCCTTCTAAAGATCTCCTCCAATTTGATCAATCCAATATTGATTATATATATATATATATATATATATATATATATGCAAAGCCTGCCCCTTTACAATTCACACTAAAGGCTCAAAAGTCAGCGTCTTTCTCTCTATCTCTAATTCCTTTGCGTGCGAGTTTGCACTTTACACTGTAAGGTTATTTAGAAAGGATGGGTGAGTTTGCTTGCATGGAGGTGGATTGGGATTTGGGAGCAGTGGTGAGAAAATCGTGCAGCAGTGAAGCCTTTGCATTTGCAGACATCATGGAAAACCCACCTTATCTGTTTGGTCCTCCTTTGATGCTTGGCGATCATCATCAAGATTATCACCTATTGAATTTCCCACCTGATTTCTTTGAGACCACAGCACCAGATTTTGATGGACGTGAAGGAATTTACAACAAGCCCTTCGGTTCTCCTCAAGGCATGCTAATTACTAACCCCACCTCCATATCTGCTCCTGCAGAGGTGGAGAAAGAGCCAGCAAAAGGAAGTAAAAAGCGGCTTGTTTCTGATGCTGCTGACAGTGATAGCAATACTCCTGGTGATGCTGCTACTGCTAAGGCACAAAAATCGAAAAGAGGGTAAGTGAAAGTCATGTATATTTTGATGAGACTGCTTTAAATTCTACAGATTTTGACATAGATTTGTGTCGTTGATCCTTTCAGTAGGAGAAATCAGCACAAAAGGGTGGTTCGACATGTGGCAGCAGATGATCTCTCAAATGATATTTGGGCTTGGCGCAAATATGGACAGAAACCTATCAAAGGATCTTCCTATCCAAGGTGAAAATCTCTCCTCGAGCATGAAATCTATCAATCTCTAACCAATTCCAACATCCAAGTGGTAGTGAATTTTATCACTTTGTTAAGAAACCGTCCAACCAAAGTTTATGTGGGATGAGACACGCAAATAAATTATATGTTAAATTCTAAGAATATCATATCAAAGGGTTTATTCAACTCAAAAATTAAAACTGTTGAGTGAGATTTAAGGATGAACCATATGGTTAAACTCTAACATACTTAGAACACCATTTTTTGTTTTTTGGGTGTTGACTAATTTTGGTCCCTTGCAATTTGGCAAACAACAAAAAGAAGCTACTACAGATGCAGCAGTTTAAAAGGTTGTCCGGCAAGAAAGCAGGTTGAAAGAAGCGGTTCAGATCCATTGACATTTATTATAACCTACTCAGCCGAGCATAGCCATCGCCAACCTACTCGCAGAAGTGCACTTGCTGGCACCACCCGAACTAAACTGCCAACGACCAAAGATACTGTCGCCTCTCCAAAAACCCCTTCAATGGCTTCCATTGAAGACGAGGTCGGGCAACGAGCGAGCATTACAACTGATCATGAAGTGGAAAAAGTCTTGGAGGTTAGCGCGAGTGATAATTCAAATTTGGTATTCCCAGATGAATTGTTTCCAAGCTTAGATGATTTCGTAGGGCTCCTTTTTGATCAGCTTTAATATAATGTTGTGTTTTTTAGTAAATCGTTAACCCTCGCTAGTCAATGAAAAGCAACACCTTCTCATCATGACCAGTTTAATTATGATCTATCTTCTTTACACACCTTTGCCAATTTTTGTTTTGTGAATTCTGCTGTGTGTGTGTGTGTGTGTGTAGTCCACCTAGAATTCTAGAGACAGTTTCCAGGATGCCATACAAGAGGTAAGATGCTGTTCCCATAAAACTCACAGCGCTCATATGATCATTTGAGGTTAAAAAACTGAAATAAACAATTATTGAAATGTTACAAAACTATAATATTTTAATCCACCATGGAATAATTTTACCATCATACTTATGAATCAAGATATATAGTTTTAAAAAAATTAATAATAAGAAGAATGAAAAAATAATTCTCAATTATTTTTTTTTACAGATAAAATTATGTGTAAGTGATTCTTTTTTTTTTCTTTTCTTTTTTGAAAAACATAAATGTGCGAATCTCGTAACCCAATTGTAAATGAGTAAATAACAAAGAGTTTTTAATATGATAGTTAGAATTAATGAGTAAATTATTTTTCATATGAATGAATTTTCTATTTTTGTTTTTTCATTTCTGTCTTACTGGGTGTGATTGTTTCAGAGTTTTCTAAATTAGATATTTTCCAATCAACTTAGACCATTCTTCCATCTCCACTCACAATCCACGTGGACTTTGATATGTGGGTCGGTAAGCCCAAGTCCAACTTTTAAGAGAAATTTGTCAAAATCCTTTTAAATATAAACTAACTACAATTCAATCCGCACGAATTTTAAATATAATTTAAACTTAATGTGCATGCTAAGGCTTTTTTTTCCCTCCATAAATAACAATTATTTTTAAATTAATTGACAATAAGAATAAATTAATGTTGTTGAAATTCTAATCTAAATTAATATTGTTGTGAAACATGAACTATTCAATTTTCATGTGATATACCTTTTAAAAAATAATATTTCTTAGTCCTACTTAATTACGTTATGTTGTATTAGATGGTCTCGTCTAACTACATTATGATTTATTGTCATGGGACGTTATGCACTGGCGATGCAAAATTGGAAATTGCAATTACTTCGTCACCCCTCAAATCTCAAGGTTCCAGATGAAATCCCGGAGGGTGATCGTGTAAATATACTTGCCAAGATCCTGACACGCGATCGAACATGATACGTGGCAATTTATCAATGGGTAGAATCTCAATGATCGACGCGTACTCGTGTAATTCTCCTGCCATTTCCGATTGGATAAAGCCACGTGAAAAAAAAATTGGAATGACAAGTCCATCTGAGCCCTACGAAATGGATGGCCGGAAGTGTGACTTCGCCGGAATATTCGCCACGGGGCTCAACTCGCCAGATCCCGAAAAGTATAAATTCGTCTCTTTCTCACTACTTTCGTGCCCTAACAGTACAATCCTTTCAAAAAACTCCATCCGCCTCTCTCTCTCTCTCTCTCTGTCTCCCGCCCGCGCTCAGCCGCCTAGCGCATGCTTTTCTCGGCCAAACGCTACGTCTGCCCTCTCGATTTCTCCGATAACCGGCCGAACCGGCGCCGTACTGCTCGTTTCTGACTCTGCCGTTGCGGATCGTGGAAAATCATGCGCCTCAGTTCTTTCCTGTCATTTATCGTTGGTTGAGAGGTCGAGTTGCGGTGGTGATGGATGCCTTACGGTTGAATCATCCGGTGGATGTGGCGGCGGCGGTGCAGAAGCTTGTGGGGTCGGAGGGGTTTGACGGAGATAAGGATGTAGTAAACGAAGTAGAGCTTTCGGTTATTTTGTGTCCCGCTGGTTCGATTGAGCAGTGTAGCTCTTTGACTACCGAAAAAGGTTTAACCTTTCCTGCATTTTCATTTTAATCTTTAACTGTATAGTGAATTTGTCTTTTTTTTTTTATAATTCGCTGAATTTTGCAGTTCCTTTATGAAACTTCTATTTTATTCCTTGTAAAATTGAGCATGTTTGTGGTTAAGTGATAGTATGGAAGTGAGAAATTGAATTAAAGGCAAAGTTTACTGTTAGGAATAGCTATGCTTGTGCTGGACTTAAACTACGTGAACACTGATTTAAGTAGGAGAATCTGGCAGGTTGGCTGACTGATCTTAGATGCCAATTTTGTTATTTTGTATTAGCTGTGAATGTTCCTATATTGGTTACTATTCTTGTTTATTACACAGTGATTACTTGGATAAGTGGGGACATGCAGGAGAAGGATATGATGTCAGAATATGTGCTGAATTGTTATTATGTTTGTATACAAGTGATAATTCTTCAACATTCTATTTTCAGAGCCTCTAGAATTGAGCTAGATGTAGAATTGTATGTGGGCAACTTGACTAAGAGAGTCCCGTCTGATATACCAATTTGGTAACTAAATGGTTTTTTGCCATTTGGTTGTTGGGACAATGTATGTGTTTACCATTTCTGTCCTTGTTTGGCTACTGTTTAGTTTAAGCTCTTTTGTTCTCAAGTACAAGGCTCAAGCTTATGCTTGAAATGAATGTGGTTTGGTAGGCATCACCTGCTCAGTCAACACCTTCGAGCCAACTTCATGTGATGGTCTTCAAAATGTTGAACTCTGTAGACATTCTGGTCAGCTACCTAGCTTTACTTGTGAAGATTCCTATAAACGGCTCTGTAGTGGCATAAGCAGTCCTTCATGGACTCCTAGACATGAAGAAATTCAAATACAAAAAGGGGCTGAAAGGGTGTCAAGAAATAATGGTGGATGTTCCAAGAGACGAAAAATGGCTAAGTTAGAAGATATGACAGGTCCAGCTGGAGTGGATAACACAAATGATTTATCTGACAAGCTAGGACAATGTTCAACAAAGTGCGACTCTCATGGTAAGGAAACATCTTGATTCTTTGATAATTTGATTGAGTTTAGTCACACAAAACCACTGGAGATTGCTGCCCCATCAAAATTCTATTGGAACATAGCAGGCATGGTCAAGCAACATTTTTGGCATTGTTCTTTATCAGCATCAGTATGAATTTACTTAGATGGAAGCTACATGAAAACTAATTTGAACTAATTATGTGATTTCTGTGTATACACCAGAGAAAACTCGAGTAGCAAAACAAAGGAATAACTCTAGCAACAAGCGAGTTGATAGGAGAACCTTCAAAGTTTCCATGAAGAAGAAACATGGTTTATTTTCACCAAAGACAGCCTTTGGATGCTTCAGTTCATCTGACAGAGGGGACAACATTCTTGGTATGATATCAACAGTGTAGATACTATTAACATTAAAATTTGTGTACTTATAAGGAGTTTCCCATTGTCTTTGCCTGTTTATATTATTTATATAAATGTGAAGAAGCTTCAAGGTATTACAGCTAGACCAAACTAATATGTAATTTGTGATGATGCTGTAGAGCTGACATATAGTATTGCCTTTGAACAATGATGCAAATCTGATTTGATTAACTAATGATAATAATCAGCAGCTTTATTTCTCCTTTTTTTTTCTGGTTTTTTTGGGGGGTTGGGGGGAGTGATGAGGACTGTTGTACAACTTCAAATTGAAATCAACTACTAAATCTGTTGAAAAAAGGTGGCTCTTAATTAATCTTTGAAGCCAAAAACTGAGTCCAAAATAGCTCACCTTATTCAGCTTGGAGATGACCCAGTATCTTGCCCATTTTAGTTTTTGATTTTTTGAATTATCATGTCAAATAAATAGATTGCCCATCTCCTCAGAGCCTTACCTTGTTAATGCAATTGTCACATGGATAATATTCAAGATTTGCAGCTTTGACCCATGTTAGATGTCATTCAGTTTTTGACACTTGTACCTATATCCTTCCTGGCTTCCCTATTGAGTTTCACTAGTGCAACCATTATATGTTAGCGCCATTGACCCTCTAAAGAAACAAAGTAAAGGATTTACTATAATCTGTCGAGGATTTAAGTCACTACCTTATTGCCATTGATGCTTGCATGCTACTGGTGTTTCATGTGGTATGCAGTTTTGTTGATATTGCTTTTGTTCAGATTAAAGGTTATAGATTTTATTTTGTCTTGCTGCATTATACTATTCCCATTCTATACATATGATTACTTACTTACCTGGGGCTTTCTGGTTTCTTGCTATGGCTAGCTTACATGAAACTTACATATATGTACATGTGAATATGAGCATCAGGATTATATGGTTTGAAGACAGATGCTCATGACATCACAAAGCTTGTAGATGATTTATCATTGAATGATCTCCTTGATGGCAATTATCAATGTCCCAGCTTAGGCGAAGATAAGCGTAAGAAGGCATTAGACACATCCAAAAGTATTATACAATCTGTCAGAAACGGTTGGTCTGTCCTTCATAGCACTCCCATTGATAAAATTGCTCCATGCTCATCTAGCTCTGTTTCTATCATGTCTAATGGAGACAATTTGGATTCATCAACTGCTGATATGTCATCTTCTAACAAGGTTAGTTGAAAATAGAGTATCACCTTGCATACATAAATGTTCCTTACATGGGAAATCTAAATATGGGCATTAAATTGACTTAAATGACTGAGACAAGTGATTATAAATTGGTCTCACTTTGGAAATAATTTAAAAATTCTTCACCCCATCCTCCTCAGTGTCTTTCTTGACTGTTTACCTTTGCTTTGGAAAAGTCTTGAATATTTTGTCTTATATACTCGTGTTACACTTGGTAACTGTTTGTGGACATAACTGAAAGTTGGTAGCCATGCTAACTCTATAATTTGGTAAACAACATTCTTTTGCTCAGCTGAAAGGGATGTTTAGGTGTGTTCTGATTTTGGATGTCATGGTTACTTTTTATTGCAAGCAACAATATTGAATGATATTGATCATTTTTTCTATTGTTAAATGTACAGGATTGTTGCAGCATGCCTGAGACTCCCGTAAATTTACTTGACTTTCCATTACATCAACCTAAAGATACTTTGGAACTCTTGGCACTTCCTCCACCCAAGGATTTAGATTCCTTGCTTCAGGATGCCGCTAAGTCTGCTGTATCTTCAAGGAATGCAGCTGATCCTCGTCCAGGCAAGCAGATAACTCGCAGAGTTACCTTGCCACCTTTTGGTTGGTCACATGTTTTCAATGGACACATTAAAACCAACTCTGACATGGCCAAGCTATTATCAAGTAGGAGCACTTGCCAAGGTAGATGGGTAAATATAGGGAATGTTGCTAGTTCTCATGGAGCTGCATGTGAAAGTTTTATGGACTTGGAATCACTGACTTATGATGATTCCTTAGTTCCTTTGTACAAAACAAAGCCAATTGCTCTCTTCAACAGTGTAACTTCGACTCCATCGTTCTCTTCTGAGTCTGGTGCACAATCAGTAGCAGCTTCTATGGCGTCCTCTGTTTTACTAGGTAACATTTTCTTTAAGGATTAGTTATCTTGGGCTATTATATTTACCTCAAAAAAGACGGTAGCATGTTTCCTTCTTCTAAATTCTTGCTAATGTAGAATCAGTATGTGAACTGAAGTGTCAAGAGAAAGGTATGATTTTTGTTGCCAGTAACTTTGGTTTGCATCCAATTTGAATTTATTGGCAACTAAATTCTCTGTGTTTCTCTGCAATTATACATGACACATGTT
This sequence comes from Kandelia obovata, assembly GCA_021464305.1. Taxonomy (NCBI): domain Eukaryota; kingdom Viridiplantae; phylum Streptophyta; class Magnoliopsida; order Malpighiales; family Rhizophoraceae; genus Kandelia; species Kandelia obovata. The sequence continues at coordinate 3,365,127 of JADCRA010000363.1, forward strand.
TGTGCTAGATCCATGAGATGTTGATTTAACTGTGACATGCTAGTTCTGCAGCCTGGATATTTGTGTTGGCATGATTGTGTGGTGTTTTCATATGTAGATTATGCTTTTTTCCTTTTTTCCTTTGACAGTTGAAGATTGCCCAAGATTGTTAGCAGCTGCACAAACCCTGTGTGACATAGCCACCCATATCTCAAGACCAAACCAAGATGGAATGGTGAAGTGGCCAAAGAAGCCTTCACAAAAGACTATGAAAGCTCGCAAATCAAAGTTGACTGAGAAATATGAAGAAAAAATTCCCGCATTAACTTCATCAGTGGCTTCTTATCATTCAGTGAGATGTGGCATTGACCTAGTGATCCCCTCAAAGAGGCCTAAACTCTTAATATCTGGAAACCAAAAGGATGTTGGTCACATTAATGGTGTAAGAAGAGGGCTTCTGAATTGGTCTACTCCCAGGTCAAGTAGATCTTCACCAAAAAAATCAACCCAGGACACAATTGGAGGAACCAGACATTCTACGAAGTTAAAGGAAGAACCATTTATGAAGCTGCCACCTGCAAAAGTTCCCAATAGAAATTGCAACGGCCAATCTAAGGTTTGGAAATTGACGCAAGTGGATTGTAAAAGAGAATGCGAGGACTGATTATAGTTATCCGCAGAATGTGACCTCGCTTTTCATTCAATGCCAGTTGCCTTGCCAGCCAAACAGTATCTGTGTATATTAAATTGCTGTAGTGACTTGGATTGCATCTTGTGAGGGTTCATCTTGAAGGGTGACCATCAATGTTGTAACATTAAAGGGCAGTTGTAACTTAGAAGAGTAGGGAAATTCTTTGCTTTATGTAGAACAATTTCACGAGGTAATAGAAATCTTCACGTCTTTCTGCTTTGCATAAACAGCAGAAATGCAAAGGGTTGCTCTCAAAGTGGTCCACTTTTTTAAGTATTCTTATTCTGCTACTTCGAACTTTGCACATCACCTTTCTTAAGTTCCCCAAGGCACACATTTATTTAAGTTGAAAAATTATATCTAAATTGTATTTTCATTTTAAATTTTTCTTATGCACAATTATAGGGCCCCAGCCTAGGCTTTCCAAAAGGTTCCATTCCATAGTTTCTCTTGCTCCTTTTACCTTTCTGAAAAATATAGCTCTCTGAATAGCCAAAAAATTAAAACATGCAGGAGTTCAGAAGCAGAGAGCACTTTAACTAGTAGCTGTGGGAGGGGTGAGCCGCAAAACAAAAGGCCATTTTCCTTTTGAACTTAACCAAAAAAAAAAAAAAAAAGGGCCAAGAACTTAATTAAGAAAATATTTGATCCAACACCAAAACTAGAGCCATAGCAAATCCAGCGTCAAACCCAGGCTCTACAGCCAAAACAAAAACATCTACCCCAAAAGAAATGCCGTCAATCATGGCTTCCTTTCTCTTGATCTCTGCCATCACCCTTCTCGACGACCCATCTAACACTTTGCATGATCTGAGCGCATAAGAACCTTCCATTACATAAGCATGTCTTTTCTCTGTCTTTCCCCTGCAAACATGTGCAAGAACTTTGTGGCTCGATTGTAATAATATGTTGTTCTGTTTTCTCACGCACCAAACTGGCTTGTTTGATTCTTTGTTTATAGCGCAAGGATTTCCTGCTTCCCCTTCAAACACGAGCCAGCTATCTACTAGCATTCCAAGCTTCTGTTAAATTTAACCAATGATTAATTACGTATTAATAAAACATAGTTAACATCTAGAAAATTTTATGAAGGGCATGTCTTGCTTGAATGGTAAAGATTATTACATTGTAACCTACACTTAAGTAACGGATTCCAAATAATTTTTCTGATTGAGCAAAATAAATAAATAACGAGACTACTTTAAAAAATAATGAAGAGGAAAAATATTTGGAAAAAATCATTAATCACAGTTATCACTAAGCCAAAAAGACAAAAACTAAACTATCTATTGTTTTACACACACACACACACACACACATATACAATGTTTAGGTGGGGGAGAGGGGTCAGACCAGGTAATTGCCTCCCTTCCCCCACCTGGCTCTAGCCATGCTATAGGTTACATGTTTGAAGCGCCAAAACAGTTTATCTGGAAGAAGCAAATATTAAACTGCCTGCCTACATCTGGCAATGTTAAACATCTAGAAAAATTCATGGGTTATGATCAAGGCTGAAAAATGAAAGAGAATTTGCCATTTAATTACCTTTCTTCGATGAATTGTGAAGATGGGTTTCCCAGAGCAATCCATGAGAGTGAGTTCCTCGGGACGATCAATGTAACTATCAACTCTATAGGCTAAATCTCCATTGGAATTAAATACTGTAAAACCGTTGCAGCTTGTTATTAGTGACTTTCTCCACACCGTCAATGATGTGCTGGTCCCCTCTGTGTTGATCTCTAGCTCTTGATGATGATGATGCCCTTCATCGTGTACTGATCTTGACCAGGTCTTCAAGAACAATATCATCTTTTCTTCGGCACATATATCTCTCTCTGCTTCTGCGCTTTTTGGACTTCGATATTTTCGGTAAGCTTAGGTTTGGGGGTGTTTTCAAGTCAATCTTTCTATCTATATTTGTGACGCCACAAGGGCGCGTGTGGAGCGTGTCAAGTGAAGGGCCCACTCGATTGATCGAAGGCTGCAGCCAACTTCTTCTTCTTCTTATTATTATTATTATTATTATTATTATTATTATTATTATTATTATTATTATTTTGGTTTAAATGCAGTTGGAGTTAGAGGCCAAAAATTATTACAAGGTGACAAAGAGACAGGACTAGATTTTGATGTTTGATTACTTGCGTGAACCAAATCACTTCTGTTTCTCTGTTTATTCTCCCTATCTGTATAGTGAAGTATGTCTCGATGACAGAAATTCTTAAATTGGAATTCAAATTGAAACTAATTAATCTGTGTAAATATTAATTTTGTATTGTGATATTAATCCGATTCCTTTGTTTTTGTATCTATCAAAAGATGCGGTGAAAAAAATAAAATAAGTGATATTGAATCTCTAAAATAAATATATAGATGACCAACAGCTATGGTTGCGACATGGAGGCCAACTTAGCCTAACTTGGGTTTTAAGTCTTGTGGAGTCCTTTAGTTTATATTACTTATCTTGTCGCAAGATTAGCCACGTGTGTGCGTTTCCATGGTTGATCTGTTAAAAGATTCCAATTTTCCTCTTCTTCGAGGTCTTGAGTTGGCTTTTCGGCTTTTGAAGGGGTAAGGGCAAATGAAACACACGTGACAATAGAGCGGGCTCCCATGAAAAGTTGTCTCATTGAGAATTAACTTTTTGACATGAAACACACAGTTATTCTAAACATTCTTAAATCACATATTTTTTATTCGGAAAAAAATTATTTAATCTCTCTCCTCCCACCATTTGCCTGAATTTTTTCGCTTCATATGAGTGATCTTAACATCTAAACTGGTGACTTGTAGAGTAGAGGAATTCATTGGCTTCCGATAATAATAATAACAGTGATGTATTTACACGTTTTGCAGTCAGTGTTCCTGTTCACGTGCAGGAAATCTGGACCCTCTTTTATGTTTTGTCAAAGAATCGTGATGGTACATTGTCAGGCCAAAAAAGCTTGGAGATGGGTATTGATTGATACTTGTACATATGTGTGTGTGTGCATGTGCCACGAATTGTGACAGACTCCTGCATTATTCAAAGGCGATGACAATGATGTATTATTCCTATTATCAGTGAATTGATTGGCCTTTTTTTATTGGTTGGTTCCTCCTAGCTTGCTCGTTCAAGTCAGTTTTGGAGTCTGCAAGACGTCCAAACATTTTTTTTGGTCGGTGATTGAGTTGATTCAAAAGTACACTCTGATATTTGGCATATTATAGAAATTTGATGAATAATAATGATAATAATAATTAATAAATAAAGATCAACATTCTAACGTAGAAATCTCATCCTGAATTAGATTCAAATATCTCATTTCTGAACTTTATGCATGCTGAAAGAAATAAACTATCAATGAAGAAAAATAAGAGTTGCAGATTAAAACAGAAAACTAGAAGGTTGGAGAAGCAACTTTGTTGAGTTTACAGTATAAGTACAATCATTATATAGATTAGCTTTATTTAACCAAAAAAAAATACCCAACAGAAAAAAAAAAAAAGAAGGTGGTTAAAGAAGCAACTTGCTCTTAAATTAATGCAGATCAAAACAACTTTGTTGGGTTTTAATGTTTTTTTCCTGGTATTCCAACAACTCAAAAGTAACTGGATACAGTGAAAACACATCCGGTCTTTAGGCTTGATTTTCAAGGTACTGCTCTGCCAGCACTCATTTTGCACGAAAACGAAAAAAAAAATCAACCTTTCTTCAAATCCATTTGCAATTCGAACAGTAAGAAAACTGAGCTCTCCAACACGTACACCTATAATTGAAGATGTGTCACACGACTATTTACTCCCTGTCACTTCAAATTGATTTTGTTTCCTTAGGCTATATCTACAGGCAGCCGACCATGAGGAATTTTGAGCCCTCTTTCTGCCTCTGTTTGCTATTCTACTCACTTTATTTTGCTCTTCTGTGGAACTTTCTGGTATTGGGTTAATTTAAAGATTTCAAGGAGTCAACCTTTGACCTATACATAGCTTTGCTAACTGATAATCACCATAACATAAACCAACTCAAATCAAGTTGTTGAAAATGGAAATCCAATGCCCTTTTTTTACAAGACATAAGCCCATCTTAGATTTATCTCGTGGATCCTGACTTCCCTATAATATACTCACCAAATCATACAGGGAAGTGGGGCTATTGGAACTTGAGGAGTTAGATGGTCCCAACATATAGGGCACCTCCCCTAATTATTTATGAAAAAAAAATTTATTTTTATATATCGGAAACGATTGGTGTCCCAAAACCCCATATGTGAGTTCCACAAGAATCCACACAATCAACAGCTCCCATGTTTTTAAGCATACCTGAATTGGGAGAATATAGTATTGCTGTATAACTAATGGAGCTGTCTACATGTTTCCTTCTGGGATCCTTGCAAGGATGTTGTATATAATCGATTTTTGAGTGTCCTTGTTTATCAGGATGCCATGAATAAAATCTTAATGGCTATTCAAGAAAGAAAAAAAAAAATCAAACTTCCCTTGGATAAGATTATTTTCATTAAGAGTAGCTTTAAGATTAGTGCTTGTAACTCATCATTGTCGGCAGCAACAGTAACCTCTTACACTAAACTTTCCAACCATCCAAGCAAACGTGGTCATGTCTGCAACAAGACTGAATCTGGGATGGGGTACCCTATGGAGATATTATTCCCTGTCAAATTAAAGAAACAAAATGCAATAGATGAACAAGGTGTCCAACCACGTGCAAAGTTGTCATTGAAATGTCGACAGGGACTTGCTGGGCATCTATCCAGCAAATACCAAAATGGCATATCACTTCAATGCTTAATATGTTTTAGTTGATTAAATTTATAACGCAGAACATACATTCCATCTAACTAATAATTTTTCTGCAAATACTACTCAGATTCTCTTGAAGTAGATGCGGGGCATTATCACTTTTTCCTTTCGGCAAGAGGATAATGGGCTTGCACCCAGAATACAATACTTGGAGCTTTTGTTTGCAAGTCCATATGGGCTCGCACAGAGGATGGTACGAGGAGGAAGAATTGTACTGCAATTATGAGCCCAACATATTACCAAAGTTCAGTCTTTTCTAGATTGTCAGTCGAACTTCTTTACCCACTGGTTGGCATTTGGCATCAATTGTCATCAGTTCAATTACTGCATCAGCGACTATGATGATTATTCTGATTAAGATTACGACTGGGAAAGAAAAGAAATGATGCATGGAAAGGCCAATCATTTGGGGTTTCTATGAATGCATGACACTGAATTTTATTTTATTAGAAAGCCTACCACCATTCCTATAAATACCACCTCTCCCCTCTAAGATTAGAACCCTGGAATTTAATTATAATAGTTTAAGTTTTCAACTATTACGATGTTTTTTTTTTTTGAGGGATTAGATATTAATTTTCTATTATTTATTTATTTTTATTATGAGTTGCGGCCCATTTTCTTTCATTATGAATTACGAGGTGAAAACAGCGTGCTATTCACACCAGATTGCAGCAATACTAGATATGAATAGACTTTTATTTTTGGGGTGCAAAAAGGTCCACAAGAGAGCTAAGGAGTTTTAGCCTTTTAGGCCTTAGAGACCCATTACACCAATTTTCATAAGCTAAAAAAAAACGACAACTTGCCAAAAAAAAAAAAAAAAAAAAAACGACAATGGATCATTAACCATATTATACGATTTAGCAGTGGAATTACTTAAATTTTTGATTTTAGGTATAGATTTGAGATTCTTGAAACTAATTTTTTTTTTTTTTTAAAAAAAAGGGGGACAATGGCTAACAATATCTGTCGGACAGCCCACTCTGGTCAGGTAGCGGAGATAACCGACGGGTTGGTTGCAAGTTTCCAAGACCTTTATTATCGAGTTACTTGGACGCAAGGCCATCTCTCCCTGCTCTTGGGCTAATAACCGATCAACTGTGGTGAGAACTGAGAAATTCATGGGTCCAGAAAGAACCCCCCCACCCTTTTTTTTCTCTCTTGATTAACGTCAAGAACTATTGTTATTCTAAACAAAATATATAATAATTACTATTAATTTTCTTTTGAAAGTTTTATTGTTACTATTATTATTATTATGGTATAATAATGACAATGATGTGCACTACACTTATAAACACTAGCTAGTGTAATTGTGTCTTAAGATCCGTCACAAGAGCATTGTTTCTAAGCCACACGTGTCTGCCTTGGGCACATTACATGGCAGGGCACGAGCCATTTGGCTTGGGGCAAGAGGAATGAAATATGGGGCATATATAAAGTGTAAAATGTGTCATTACTGAGCTTAAATTCAGCACAAGCAATCTAAACCGTGTTTCCATTCATATGGGCGTCCTCGATCCATTAAAGGAGCTTAAAAGTCAAAAATTATTGAAGGAACGTAAGATAATAAATATATTGATTTAATACCATCTTAAGTGGACAGCATTTAGTTCCCCATCTTACTTTTCTTCTCTTGAATATCGTGGTACCATTGTTATTGAACCCAATCCGATCGGTCAAATTGGTGAACCAATGAATTGAACTCCAGACTGAATTGGTTTTTCGAAACATCCAAAATAAGCTCAAAGGTAATTGACCCCGTAAAAGAATAATGGCCCATGAGAAGGGGATGGTCCATTACAGTGTTTATACATTTATGTATGGCTCCTTCTTGGAAAAAGCATATGTATTACTAGCATGTGGCACTTTGTGGTTGGCCCCAATCTATATGTGTAACAAAATATTTTGGATCTTAATTAGTTTTTCAATAATTATATGTGCACGTTTCCCCCCTAATCACTGACCTTAAGCTATTGTTCTGGACTCGACAGTGTGGGAGCTTTTGAGAAACACCGTTTTTGAATGTCATAACCAGGGCTAGACGGGTTTGTACGTGTATCTTCCTCGTTTGAACCACACATAAAGTCTTTAATTACCCACTTTCTAATGGTTTGAATCATTGAATGGCTTTAATGAAGTGATGCCGGGGTCTTTGTTTAACCGGCCGAGTCAAGAAGGCGGCATCTTTTATTCTAGTTCCATTACAGGCTTCCAGCTAATTCTACCAAACATCCGAAGAAAAAAAGATGCTTTCTGAATCTGGTGATGCGTAGAATTAGAGGACGACCCATAAATACTTGTAACACGAGTCATCATTGTTGCTTGATAGTTGATAGGGAAGTGTCGCCATGGTCCCTTTTTGAGGTCCCAGCATTTCTACTTTGAATGACGGTTCAACCCCCAATTGCCAAGTGATAATGTATAGAAGGAGTAATGGTGCGGTAATTTCCCATGGAGGATCCGAAAAGTCTGTGACTGATACAGCCAGGAAACTGCCTAGTAATGCACAAAAATTAAGCCTAGATATATATAATATTATTTTTATGACTCAACACCTGTCATCTTTTACATCAAAACTTATTCCTCTAATCTAATATATATATATATATATAAAAGCCATTTTTTAGCTGCCTGCGTTAGGGTTCACCACTGAATACCATAGACTGGTCATAATTTAATAGGAAAGTAATTTAAGGTTTAGTCAGTTTTCTCCAAATTGGTGGGAAAAAAAATTGTGGATGATAAAGTAGAGTGATCCACAAAGCTTACTGTGTTATTACCAACTACAAGATGAATTGATGCTCGAGGATCTGTGGATGAAACGTATAAAACAAGTAGCAAGCAGAAATGATAAACCATGCCATGACTCATCAATACCAAGATAATACTGTCCCACAAAGCTCGCTTGATGATCTTTCAAAGTCGTCTTAGGTATTTCATATTTGGTAATAATAAAAAAGGACTTGAATTCCACAGAGAAATAATTATATATTGCAATAAATAATTAAATCCTCAATTCAAAAAAAGAAAAAAGAAAAAAAGAAAGTCTCTAAATCTTCGAGAAATGTTATTATTATTATTATTATTATTTGCTATGCCGTGTGAGAAAACTGAACTCCCAAAAGAAAAGAAAAGAAAAAAAAGGAAGAAAGTGTTACAAGAAGGTAAAATGGGCCTCAGCAACAAAAAGGAGTGGCTCAGTATAAAGGGGAATGGCTCAAATGAAAAAGGCTCATATTCCAAAGATATTCTGAATTTCTGACGTAGAGGGGAGTTGGTGGGCAATTGACGCTGGATGATCAAGCGGTGGACCCAAACGGACACCATCCATCCACGGCATGTGTACGTAAAGAATATAAAGATCTTCTAGAAGCAATACCCTTTCGCCTCTCGCACACCAATTCCTCTTTTTTTTTTCAGAAGAAGACTACAACCTAACAAAATGAAATACAGTAAAAAAAAAAAAAGTTAAAAAATAGAAACCAAGAAGATATATAATGATATTGCTTCATTTGCCAAAGTCTTTCATAAAAAAAAATAATAATTAAAAACAAAAAGATAGACACCCAAATAAATGAGAATTCCAAATTGCGTTCTAATCCATCATGACAGGGCTAGCAAATACAAGGAGTAGCCCTACTCCTTTCATAATCTTTCCATTTCACAAAATCTTTTTTTATTTTTATTTTTATTTTACGAGATTTTCTTTTTTTGAAGTACATTCAACTTTCCCTTTCTTATTATAAGGTCAATGTATTACGTAAACTCTAATGTTCATGGACTCTAGGAATAAGAGTTTTAACATGGGACTTTTACTTTTAACAGAGGACTTTCGAGGCCTTGAAGTGTCATATTATGCTGACAATATTATACGCATCATGGCATCACTCTATTGATCTTTCCTGAGTAAACTAGAAACCAACAACAGTCCTGTCAAATTGTTTTTGACGGAAGAGTGGAGGATGTCGCGGTAAAGGGTTAAGCATTGCATCACTCAAAACAACTCCATCAGTTTAATCGCATAGGCGCATGTAACTCATTTCTCTGTGATGTGCAGGCGTACCAATGGAGTAGCCAAGTTAGAAATTATGAGGCCCCATCCAACAAATTAACATTAATAATGCAAGCCATTAATCTGGTGATTAATGCAATTATATTTTTTTAAAAAAAAAATCAAAATTATGTAGTGGCAGTAATATGATGCTATTTGAATATAAAGTAGTGAAAGTACAGTTGAGAATTAGAAATACTACAATCTCTTCCCCTACAAATGCACAATATTCTTCAAGTTAGCCCTTTTTTTGTAGATGCTGGCGTTCAATTACCCACTTGGCTGGCTGAAATGGGAAAATATCAAAAATTTCAGCTGGTTGGAGAATTCCTAAAGATTTTAAGAACCGTGAACAATCTCTCCAATCATAGATTTCATGGTTAACGATTGATCATGAGTTGAATGTCCATTCAACTCATATACTATAGAATAGAAAACAAAATTTTGGTTTCTGTGATGCGCCAATCAAGCGATTTTTAGATATATATATATATATATATTAGCTTCTGCAATATTCATGAAGTTGGTGGATGATGCTTGTAGATTGGATATTTATTTCTCTTTTGGCACACAAGAAAAATGGATGGAAGTAAACATCGTATGGGACAAGTTAATTAATTGAATTTGGATTGGAAGCAGATTATGTTCATATCTAAGCCAAGAAATTAATTGTCTCTAGTGGGTCAACTCTTTTAGAGAAAACCAAAACCGTGTCTGATATTTCGCTACCTTTTTGCCAAAAAAAAAAAAAAAAAATCTATATATTTTTTTTCCTTTGTTTACGCATGCACCTGCATTTAGGGTTTGAATTTTCTCCTTTCCCCAGGCTTCGCTCATCGCTTGACTTCACACTCTTCTGAAGCATTTCTTTTCACAATCTGATTTCAAATATATGCTACTTGCTAAAAAGCAATAACCCGTAATTTAGGTTGCATATATTTGTGATTTTTTAAAAGAAATTTGTAGAAAGAAAAAAGGAAGAAGAAAAAAAAATGCAAATGACTGCAATAAATAGATGGTATGATATATATGACTGCAATAAATAAGTTTAAATGATCGTTCGTTTGAAAATAAATAAATAAATAAAATAATCACATAATGTATTTTTCTTGACTTATTTGGGGTGACTTTGACAGGAAAAGCGGTACGTGTAATTTCTATATCATTTGGCTCATTGTGTAGGTTAGTCATTGTTTTTTCATTCAAGGAAACCAGAATCAGTAGTCTCTACCTTCATCCATCCCATATATACCATGTTCCAACTTGATGAAGAGCTTGCTTCAATTAAATTATAAATATAGATATATATATATATATATATATATATATATATAGAGAGAGAGAGATATATATCTGTCTCTTATACACCTCTAGATGTGTATAAGAGACAGCTCTTCTGAAGCATTTCTTTTCACAATCTGATTTCAAATATATGCTACTTGCTAAAAAGCAATAACCCGTAATTTAGGTTGCATATATTTGTGATTTTTTAAAAGAAATTTGTAGAAAGAAAAAAGGAAGAAGAAAAAAAAATGCAAATGACTGCAATAAATAAGTTTAAATGATCGTTCGTTTGAAAATAAAAAAAAAAAAAAGAATTGCCCTTTCGTTTTCTCAGTTCTTGAATTTATTTTGTTTTTTGTTAATCTGCATCTACTTTTATATTCCTTTTATGTATATATATATATATATATATATATATATAGATAGATAGGTCATCTCATGTCTATTTAATTTCTAAAAGTTGTAATTCATGCAAATTATAAAAGTGGTTTTGCATGTCGCGAAAACAGAGGTCACTTCAAATTGAAACATGTTTTTGGTGTAATTATGATTATAAGAGACTAAAACTAGGCCATGCCTATCAAGTTTGTTGTAAGGTCGCAATTGATCTTACTGGATTAATTATAACTTGTGATACAAAAATGAAGTTAGGTGCGTTCCCATTTTGAAACCAACAGAGTGTGAGCTAGCGTGAATAGAGTATATAAAAGATGTCTACTCAGATTTTGCCCAAGATGTTGAAATTATCGAGCTGCCAAATTAACCATAGCTCTAAGGGTTTCTGGAAGCTGGCAAAAAGAGGAGAGTGTTTTTAGAAAGTGAGAACTTTTGCCGTATGGGCAGAAAGAAAGAAAAGGAAAATTATAATTTCAGCTACTACTAGTTAGTGAAAAAAATATAATAAAGAAAATGCTTCTAATCGTTCCATTTGAAAGCGAAGATGATTGGCCTATGAAAAAAGATGCTTCAAGTTACATGTCGTCTGACCATTTGAGTCGGTAACAATGTACAAAAACAAAAAGGTGGCCTAGAAAATGGGCTTTGTAATTGCTTTTGAGAGCTCGTTGGGCATTCGTGTCAATGGACTTTAATTAACCAAACAAGATCTGAATTGTCAGATTTACATCTAAAAAATTGACCCAAAAAGAAACTATGAAGATCAATTTCGATCAATAGAAGTTATAGATGTGTGTGTTCACCTAGAACGTCCCTCAAATATTTACGTCTTGGCCCCACGTGGAGTTGACTCAAACTGATCTCGGCCGTCGACCTTAAAATCAGACAATGAAAAATCAACGGGCCCCACTTCTGCCCACGACACATAGATAATTCGGTCCCCTCCCCTCCCCTCCCACCCCCCGTCTACCACAGCAAAAGCACCCCCCCCATTTAGCTTTGGCGTGTTTTTTCCTCGCAGGCACACAAGTCCTGGCCGCAACCTCCTTCTATAAAACGCGTCAAGTCATCCCACCAAAAAAGCAACCACCAACATATATATATATATACATAAAAGGAATATAAAAGTAGATGCAGATTAACAAAAAACAAAATAAATTCAAGAACTGAGAAAACGAAAGGGCAATTCTTTTTTTTTTTTTTTTGTTCTACTTCTTCTTTTTATGGTTTGTTTTTTCTCCCTCTAGACTCCTCCAAGAAGCCGTGTTTGTCCTGCAAAAGAGAGAACCCGCGTGTACGTGCCTGCCTTTAAAATTACGCGTCTCTTGACATGGGTTAAAAGTTCGCTGATTTTCACTCTTTCTGCTCTCCCACTTTGACTAGCCGCAAACAAAACAAAACATAAACACCAACAAATTTATGTTTATATACATAAACTACGTTTTCTATGTTTATATATATATATATAGAGAGAGAGAGATATATATATATATATAGATAGATAGATAGATATATATAGTTTGTATGAATGAAACGTACGGAAGCTTGGTGACTTACTAGTGGTTCGAATAATTGTGATCAATGAGGGGAAGACTGACGAGACATGAACGGCGCTGGTCGGCGGATACCGTTCCAGGAAGGGGGACGGTGAGCGCTGGAACTTCTCCCGGGACGGATTCGAATGCAGAGGAGGAGTTCGTTGAGGTGACGATCGATTTGCAGGACGATGACACGATTGTCCTCCGGAGTGTGGAGCCGGCGACGGTTGTAAATATTGATGATGGAGATGCCTCTGCGGCGTTGTCGTCGGCCGGAGCTGAGACTCCGGCTTCTGCTTCAGTTTCCGCGCCGAGATCGCCGACGATCAGGCGGAGCTCGTCGAACAGGTTGCTGCAGTTTTCGCAGGAGCTGAAGGCGGAGGCGGTGGCCAAAGCGAAGCACTTCTCCCACGAGTTGAAGGCGGAGCTGATGAGGAGGTTCTCTTGGAGCCACGGACAAGCCGTTCGCGTCTTGTCGACTCCGCAGAACAATGGCGGCTCCGGAGGAGGAGGAGGAGGATTCGAGTCGACTCTAGCCGCTCGAGCCTTGAGAAGGAAGCAAGCTCAGTTGGACCGGACTCGGTCCGGCACTCAAAAGGCGCTGCGCGGCCTGAGGTTTATCAGTAACAGCAAAACTAACGGCTTCGATGCATGGAACGAAGTTCAAATCAACTTCGATAAGCTCGCAAAGGATGGTTACCTCTACCGCGCCGATTTCGCTCAATGCATAGGTCCCTGATAAATTTCTCATTTCCAATTTTTGTTTCATTCTTTCTTTTTTTTATAAAAAAATTATTATTATTTTATTTTTATTTCTCCGAAGGAATGAGAGATTCGAAGGAGTTTGCACTGGAATTGTTCGATGCGTTGGGCAGGAGACGGAGATTGAGAGTGAACAAGATCAGCAAAGAGGAGCTCTACGAGTTCTGGTCCCTAATCACCGATCAGAGCTTTGATTCTCGCCTCCAGATCTTCTTCGACATGTACGCATTAAACTAATAAATAAATATTATCATTCAATAATCTCATTAATTAGTTAATTAGAAAGGATTAATGTTTGCTGGGAGATAATTGCCATACGCCCACTCGGAATGATCGTCCTGTATGGTCATCTGATCCGACGGTTTATATACTCGTTTGCATGTGTAAACGAGTGTATAGAATCCAGAGCTGAGTTTATTTAACAGTTGAACTGATTATTTTATGCAGCCTCACCAGTTTTACTGAGTTGACGCCAAAATTATGTGGGAATGAGGCCAACGTCTACGTCACTTCATTTTAATTGTTTGTTGGAGTTAGTACCTAAATTGTAATTAACTCTAAAAATTAAAATTAGATGGTGATTTATGTTTAATTTTTGAGTTGACTTAATATTTATAATTATTTATTTATTAATAAAATATAAAAATTAGTTTAAATTTTTATGAATCATTATAATTAAGTCTTAATTTTTTAAAATTTATATATATATATTAAATTTGTTACATTTTTTATAGAAAAAAGGTAGTAAAACTTGTTAAAAATTAAATGAAAATTATTTTATTCAAAAATAAATATTTAAAATGAATTTAAAAAATATAAACTTTAAAGAAATTTTAATTATAAAAATTTATGATTAATTTTTTCTCTAACCCGATTTATTAACATAAGGTGATGTGGTTTTTCATTGCGTTATACAGGGTGGACAAAAACGAAGACGGTAGAATAACTGAAGAGGAAGTAAAAGAGGTACGTAATCTTTTGTCTCTTTGTCATTTTCTATCTGCAGTTTTAGTTAAGCGTGGCTAATAATATTTTTATTGACCCCAAAATAATTGCAACATGCTTAATTAATCAAATTAATTAAGCAGTTTACATGCTACGGGCATGAATTGGACAACATCCTGTCAGACCCATAGCGACAAAAATCATAATAGTTATCTTGCAAAATTTTCCTAGTTCTTCGCCCACAGCAATTAATTAGTCTTGAGTAATGTTCTTAGTACATTGACATTAGCCAACGGGGCGTCACTTAAGTTATAATAATGGCCGGTGGGCGAGGGTTCGGTGACCTTATTTAATCCTTTAGGTTATTAGCATAACAACTCCAATAAAATCTAGATGTTTCAGTTTTTATTGGTCTCTGCCTTTCCCTGTGTTCTCAAGCAACTTATCTATCACCAGATGCGTATTTGGTTATTCAAAAATTAATGAACCAGTTATACTGGATGGGGGTTTGAGTTTGACATCTGCATCTCTTAATAGCTCAGACTAATGTCAAACACAATTGTGACGTACTTAGTTTGGTTGGTGGTTTTTTTTAAAAAATATTTTGTGTCAATTAGTCGCTATTTCTTGTGTTTCTTTTTCTTTTTTTCACTTCTTGAGGCCGGATTTTAATAAATTCTGCTTGTCTTTTTTGGGACTAATTCATTTGTTATTTGCTTTATTGGAAAAAATAAATTGGTAGATTATTTCGTTAAGTGCCTCTGCAAACAAGCTATCAAGATTGAAGGAACAAGCAGAGGAATATGCAGCTTTGATCATGGAAGAGTTGGACCCTGAAAGACTCGGCTACATTGAGGTGGGTGTCCTTGAGAACACGCTTCTTAAATTTGACACGGTATGCCTGATATATTAGGATTTTGTGGCATGATTTCGTTTTAATGTTAATTAATTTTAACACGTGTTAGTTAAATTTATCCCATAGTTTAATTTTTCCATACTTTTTGAGAAGGGTTTTCAGCAAAAAAAAAAAAAAAAAGTCCAATGTTAGGCAACAAATAACCAAATTGTAAAAGAATATGTCACAATGTTGTTGAACCGTACAAGAAAAAGAAATGTGCAGAAAAAGCAGCAATCCATAGAAATGCAGATTAATTTAAATAAGTAAGCTCTCGGTATAGATAAACATTTTGCAGTAGTTGAACAGCTTTTTTTAGTTCTTTCTTTCGGTTTTATTTTCGTCAACTTGGCTTGCATTCCTGCATACTTAGTCAACTTGGGCAGGGCAGATCTATAACGCGAAACTATGTCACCTTGGTTAGGTGAAAACGATGGTTAGTGCGCTTTGAATGGCTGAGCTTTTTCCTTTTTCCTTTTTCTTCTGTGAGAACGGGGAGGTAGTTCAAATTTTGTTGGTGAATTCATAAGAATTGTACACTGGCTAATTATGAAGGGGAAATGATAACATAGGCTTCAATGTCAACGGTATACAGTTGGAAGTTTGTCGCTAGCGCTAATATTGTTTCATAGCGTATGGTGACCCTATATTACTCTGCACCAAAATTCTAATCACCGTAACTTTGTTTTTAATTAGTTAATAGTAATTTATTCTGAATGCCCTTTCAATTTTCGTGAAATGTTGTAGTACACTTGCTATGTTTTTCAAAGAACGTTCATTGAGCATATCGGTTTTAATATGGATTAAATCGAAAGTGATCTGATGCCTCTATTCCGTTATTGATCTAAGGCCCTAGTCCTGATGCGAAATGGTCCTGACACACATAGTTGGGTATCCGTGTGGTCTAATTGTTTTCCTCGTTTGTGAAGTTTTCAGTCGTACGTGTAATTATTGCGCGTGCCATATCATCCTTCAGTGCTAGTGTAATAATTAAGTTGACATGTCAAGATTCTCGTATCTGGCATAGTTCGTCCGCTGATGAACTTGTTGGTTTTTCTTGGGTGTTGCTAAACAGCTTTGGCAACTAGAGACGTTGCTTTTACAGAAGGACACGTATATAAACTACAGCCAGGCACTAAGTTACACAAGCCAAGCCTTGAGCCAGAACTTGCAAGGATTAAGAAAAGGGAGCCCGATAAGGAGAATGAGCACACAGTTACTCTACTTTTTGCAAGAGAATTGGAAGAGAATATGGGTCTTGGCATTGTGGGTCATGATAATGGCAGGCCTTTTCACATGGAAATTCATTCAGTATAAGCATAAAAATTCTTTCCAAGTCATGGGTTACTGTCTCCTAACAGCAAAGGGCGCAGCAGAAACATTAAAGTTAAACATGGCTCTCATCCTCTTGCCAGTCTGTAGAAATACGATCACTCGTCTCAGGTCCACCAAGTTGTGCTATTTTGTTCCTTTTGATGACAATATCAACTTTCACCAGGTAAATGCCAAATCCCAACCCCCTCATTGCTTGTTTAATACGTTTATATACTGGGTCCCAGAAGGAAACTTTATCATGGAGTCACTATTAATGTTCGTTAGGTAATAATGATGTGCACGACCGCCGTATGTAGACATCAGGTGCGGTTAAGAAAAACCTGTAGCATTTCAGGTACCACTTAACGCAGTAAAAGTTGACAATGGACAACCATGTAGCTTTCGATACTCTGTTTTTTTTTTATCAAGTACATTAAATATAGAAATATGAATGCATTTCCTTAATTAAAAAATGTAAGAAAAAGTAATGGTAAAAGTGTCTAGGGCACTCTGTAACTTTGTAGAATTATCGCTGTTGAAAATTATACACGAGGTCAAATGCATTTTCGTTTTATGTTGCAAAGTTATTTTCTTCGTTTGACTAGGAAGATTATTAAGTTTGACGGAGGATTTCTTTTTTTTTTTTTTAATCATAGGTAGCACTATAGATAAAGTCCTTATGAACTTTTCATAGTCAGTCAGCAGTAAAGATGCGATCCATTTCGATACTAGGATGGTTTGACATAATACATAGGTTCTTATTAATAAATTAAGTCCTTCACTAATTAATCCTTTATCTAGTGATAAGGTAACTTAATTCAACCGTTCTTACTTAATTTTCAAGCACAGGTCTAGTTCGCTAGTGTTACATCGTCTAAAAGATCAACTGCACTTTTTGCTCCGGAATTTCGTATCAGAAATTTCGTTTACAAGTGCACAGCCTAGTTCATCTGTCTCGTTCATCTTTTAAAAGGAGAATTCTGACATGGATTCTACCTTTGTTGTGCACTTCACTTAGTTTACTACTTATAGTGGTGATCTCATTACAACTTTGGTGCTCGATTTCCCATCTGTCGGCCATTCTAATCAACATAGGCTTTTCTGTACTTCCCGCAACTTTCAGTTGCAAAGCCATGTGTTGCTATGAATTCCTGCGGTTCTGGAGTAATTTCCTACCATAATGGATGTAGGTACAGAGACGAGAACAAAATGCTGTATAGATACTCTAGATTTAAAATTTATGAGGCCTAGCCTCAAATTAAATAGATATTTAGCTTAAGTGGATTTCTTATCAGAGGCGATGCTTCTAATTATATTTATCTCTTGTATTTCTTCTTAATTGATGCTGTTTATGTATGTATATGCAGACCATTGCGGCAGGAATTTTACTTGGGGTCATCCTTCATGCTGGGAATCACCTTGCCTGTGATTTTCCAAGGCTTATACATTCGTCTGGCAAAGACTATAAGAGCTACTTGAGTGATGACTTTGGAAAAGTAAAACCCTCGTATGCGAAATTGGCTAGAGGGACTGAGGGTGCGACTGGAATACTAATGATTATATTCATGGCAATTGCATTCACACTTGCAACTCGATGGTTCAGGCGGAGCCTGATCAAGCTGCCTAAACCTTTCAATAGGCTCACTGGGTTTAATGCCTTCTGGTACTCACACCACCTGTTTATCGTTGTCTACATTTTGCTCCTAGTCCACGGGGTTTTCCTCTATCTTGTGCATAGATGGTACATGAAGACGGTATGACATAAGTCTTTTCTCTGTTAAGTACAATGATTCTGTTGTTGTGTTTAAGAGTCTAGACTGAGGATGTGCCCATGGTTGCAGACATGGATGTATCTCTCTGTTCCGGTTCTTCTATATGCTGGAGAAAGGGCTCTTCGGTTCTTTCGTTCTGGCTTATGTACTGTTAGGCTTCTAAAGGTGAGCTTACATCTTGGTGATCTCCATGATATAGTCTGATAATTCTCATTTACATTTGGTGTGCAATTAAAATGTAATAAGCTTTCAGCTTCCATCGACTGATGACTCTAGCCTGCTCTGCCATGTTTTTCTGTCTCTTTTGGCATCCATTAGCTGATTAACAGAGTTAAACAAATATAGTCCTCTCTGCAGCTGAGTTGTTCATAACATTTTTCTTTATCCAATATTACTATACTCAGGTTGCAATCTATCCAGGAAATGTTCTCACGTTGCAAATGTCAAAGCCTCCCCAGTTTCGTTATAAGAGCGGCCAATACATGTTTGTTCAATGTCCTGCTGTTTCTCCCTTTGAGTGGTGAGTCCTTAACTGCATATATTAGATAGCTGGGAACAATCCCAGCGGCATTTACGTTTTATTTCTGGTGTTGTAGCATACACTGGAAACTATTCCCTGGTCTTGCCTGTGAGAGGACACCCGCTTAACCTTTTTTAGGTACAACATGTTATATTTTATTTACAACACTTGCAGTTGGACGGCGACCTGCTTATCTTGCACCTTGGTACAATAATCCTAAATGCCTCAATCACGATTGTTCGATTCCCTCAGCCATGAAAAAATTATCAAAACACCCTTTCCTTACTTAGATTTATTTGTCATGAGGTTTTGATGGATTTAACTTATAATGCAAGGTCGTCTCATTGGTCTGATGCCTTCTGTTCCCTAGGTACTCAAAGCTAATCTGCTCTTACTTTTCCATATAGGCATCCATTTTCTATTACATCTGCTCCTGGAGATCACTACCTCAGTGTTCATATCCGACAGCTAGGTGACTGGACTCAAGAACTTAAAAGGGTATTTGCCGAGGCCTGTGAGCGTCCTGCAGCTGGGAAGAGTGGACTTCTCAGGGCTGACGAAACAACCAAGAAAAGGTTCTGGAAATATGTTGTCTTTTATTACCGCTTTCTCTTGTCTCGCATTTTCCAACTTCAGCTCCTGCTTCCTATTTTATTTAGGTATTTTGTTATATAACGTTCTTCCCCAATTAACAGTTTGCCAAAGCTTTTGATAGACGGGCCCTATGGCGCCCCTGCACAAGACTACCGGAAATATGATGTCCTTTTACTCGTTGGTCAAGGGATTGGGGCAACACCTTTCATCAGCATTCTAAAAGATTTGCTTAATAACATCGTCAAAATGGAGGAACAGGCGGTAAATACCTAGAAATTGGCACAAATTTTCACTTTACCTAGTTCTCAATCTTCATCAAAGATTTTCTCATCTGAATCAGCAAACTTAAAATTATAATTTCTTCATTCAGGATTCTGTCTCAGACATCAGTAGGACATCAGACCAAAGTGCTGGAAGCTACGACACTCCTACTCCCAAAGGAGTTTCTTCAAAATGTAGAAAGCCTCTGAGGACGACCAATGCATATTTCTACTGGGTGACTAGGGAGCAAGGTTCCTTTGATTGGTTCAAAGGTGTCATGAATGAAGTTTCAGAGCTCGACCAAAGGGTAACAACAATTTGACTTAAGATGGTTCATTCAGTATTTCTCATTGCACTTTGCTTGAGTTTCTTAACTGTCAGCTTGTTATGTTGGACTCCAGGGCGTAATTGAGATGCACAATTACTTGACCAGCGTGTACGAGGAAGGCGACGCTCGATCAACCCTCATTACAATGGTTCAAGCCTTAAACCATGCGAAAAACGGCCTAGACGTTGTTTCTGGTACTAGGGTAAGTGACAAGGATTTCCAGAGGAGAGTGACAATTTGTGCGTAATTTTAAGTCCTAGGCATAAGCACATTCACTGATAATCCCTCATTGTGCATCAGGTCCGAACCCATTTTGCAAGGCCTAACTGGAAGAAAGTAATCTCCAGATTATGTTCCAAGCACAGTAAGGCCAGAATTGGTGAGAACATATCCAAACAGCTTTCGATATCCAGTACCCTTTTTGTTTTGTTTTAATATTTGGATTTTTGACCAGGAGTTTTTTATTGTGGGGCACCTGTCTTGGCTAAAGAACTTAGCAAACTCTTGTACGAGTTCAATCAAAAAGGTTCCACGAAGTTTGAGTTCCACAAGGAGCACTTTTAAAAGATGATGAAGGGTCTTTAATATAACCATTACCCACACACCCTGCCCTTTCCCCTTACCAACGCCACCAATAACTACCTTTTCCACATTTTTCTCTAGCAGAAAAAGAAGTCAATAAGACCTTGAATCGTTGTACAGTTCAGGGTAGAAAGGGCAAACATTGGGAACAAAAAGTATATAGATAGAACCTATTATCCCTAGTGCCATAGTATTGTTGTCGGAAGAAAAAGCATATCCGACTGATGAGTGACTTCAACTACAAGCCTGTGCCAGTTAAGAGGCGACAGCTGGCTATTGGAACTACAGTGACACTTTTGAGGAGCAAGCAAGAGTGGTGCGTTACAGCTGCAACAAAGAGGTTGACACAGTCGATGGTGAAATGGATTATGATTAATTTGAAGACATTTTCAAGGGGAAGACACTCGAGCTTTTCTGGAGGTGGGCTCGGGGAATCCTTATGCCGGCAGCAGTCACGTATTATTCTATCGTTGGTCAGATTATTAGAATAATCAAGACTATATGTAAATGATAGTACACATTATCTATTGTGGGTTCTTTAAAAATTTTCCCTATGGTGAGTGGTATAGAAATGCAAGAGAGGCATCTTGGTATCGTAAGGAACAGTGTTTCGAGACCATTGTAAATCAAGATGGGCTCCCTCTGTTACCCATAGATTTTGTATTGGTTGCAACCGCACACTCTTTCTTATTCGAACAAGCTATTTCACTATTTATTTCGGTCTATTTTCCATAAAACTTTTTTTTTTGGATTGTTCTAGTTCAACTACTAGGCATTAAAAACTTCGTTATTGCACCGATCAAAGAAATTAAAAAAAGGGAAAAAAGAAAACTTGTCAATTTCCTATAATTGACGTCAAGGTCCTGGGGCAATGGAGGATGTGGGTAGTTTTACTTCTGTTGAACTATTGTATCCTCCGCCTGCAAACACTTTGTCGAATCCACAACTAGTCTTCAGTGTCCATTTTCCACGAAAGTTTACACCTACCAGGAGAAGTGACGCAGGACGGAGGCCCCGAAAAAAGAAAAAATCGTTAAATCGTGCTGTTCTCTGTTCTGACCAAAGCTTGTTTCCGTCAATGCTTTTTCTCACATGTAGCGTTTGAGTTTCAGTCGACCCTAATAAATTCGAAGACCTACAATAATTATGGACCGTTTTTGCTAACTTGCTTATGCCCAGTCTACCATGTTTAGGCTAAAAGCCCAGTCTGGTGAAAGTCCCACAAGAAGGAACCAACCAACCTCTGGTTTGAATAGAATGCTCTCACAAATCACAACACCACACCTAGAAATGGTTCCACAGTGAGACCAATGCAAATATAGAAAGAAATTTCATTCTACATAAAATCCTCAGCAGCTCTTCGCTGCAAACTTTCTGTTTCACCGAAAATTAAGATATTTTGAATATAAATGTTTTTTTTTTTCACTGCTAGGAAGCTCATTGTTTGATGAAAACATACTTACTTTTCTTGGCTAATTCCAACATCCACCCCCCCCCCCAAAAAAAAGGATTTGAAAACAAAAAATCATTTCAAGGACTATGATTGTCTTCAAAGGATAATAGACTTGAATGAAGTATTTATCTTGTTTCAAGAAAGATGGCAAATGCATGCCAAAAAGTAATAGTTATAATATGATAGACCAAGTATTAAGTACTTCTGATATCTGTTTTTTTTTTTCAAAAAAAAAATCCCAATTGAAAAAAAAAAAACCCAATTATTAGTTTGAACTCTTCTTCTCCTGCTGTACCCAACTGGAGCATTGGAGTGACGAAGTAGATTTCTAATTTTTGCCAGGGGTCAAAACGATTGTATTTGGTGGAAATGACTTGAATCCTTGCATGGGGATCCAAGAGGTGAAATGACTAAAATCTCTTCTGCTTGCCCCATGGATCATATTCATTAAATAACTTGGGCTCAAGGGTTTGGCCCAATAACAAAACCCAACCATAACCCAGTCCAATATACTCATCATACTACCTTAACTGGAAAATTAGCTTCTTATTATTTACACTCACAAAAGAAACAAAAGTGGCTTCTTATTATTGGTTCGAGCGGCATTGTTAAGCTTAATGTCACGAGTAGATACTACCTAATTCTCATGTTATTAAAAAACATAAAAATCTTAATTATATAAATGATAATACTACGTATCTTTATGAATAATTTTTTAAAAAATAATAATAAAGTTATCAGAATTTACTTTTATAATACCGTGAAATTTTCACCTTGATGCAAAATAACAAGAATTTCTGATGATGTGGGAGAATACACACATAATCGGATATCTTTTGAGAAGAAGTAAATGAGTCGGCAATTTCTTAAACCCAAGCAGCTATTTCTTGACCTGCTTTCCTTTCTTGAATCCAAAGCGGTAAAGTAGATCTTAGTAGAAGAAAAATAATTTCTGAATCTTTCTAATTATGGAACTATAATTATCTTATTAAATAAATTTAGTTTATTAGTAGTTTCTTATATATATTAGCGAGGTTTAAACCCCACCAATGCACAAGAATTCTATTAAGAGGGCCTTGATGGCAAACTTGACTAGGCAAACTTAGCAGCTTAAATTTTAGATTTTTAATTTTACATCAAATATTATTAGAAGAACGCGAGATTCATAAATATAATGTAATTTAGATTATTAATTATAATTAATTATTTTAATCCTTAATTTTTGTCTCTGTAAAAGTTGGCCCAGATCTCTCTGATCTATGTTAACCACGAATCTCACTATCTTTTTCTTGTTTTACATTTGAGGGGACCTTTTATTTTTCCCCTTTTCCAATTAGTCTGCATCAGAAAGTCGAAAAAGGCATTGCATATGCTCCGAGCAGGCGTAGGACGGCTGTACGAGTCTAAAACAATCACACACATCTGACACTACGCACTGGTGAATTAATTGTTACAATGGTAATAAATGTCGGTGGCCAAGGAACGGCGACGCGGATGCTTTCTTAAGAATACCATGGAGGAGAGATCTGGGATTGGTTCTTAGTTATTTTAGCTTGATGTGACGAAGACACTGTACCAACTTTTTTTTTTTTTGCCACTTGCAGCCGTCATTGTTGAAGGGGACAGCTTCCGGATTAGTACATCCTTCAATAATTCAGCCAAAAGCTTAATTTGCAAGATGGACGTAAGTGGATGAGGAAAAGCTGATACTTCAACTAGGTGAGCCCTCGACAATCTTCAGGGCAGATTAAACATATCTTTCATTGCAAGAAATTAAATAAGTTAAACCATATTCAATAAATAAATATACTAGATGATATGGACCTAATTGATGTGCTGAGGCCTATTAAAAAAAAAAAAAAAAAGGAGGGGGGGGTGTTCTTGCCTGGTTGGTCATCAAACATATTGTGACCAAGAAGGCCATCAAGTCTTCTCGAAACGAAAGTTGGATGCAACAAAAAAAAAAAAAAAAAGAAGAAAAGGGTAGATAGAACATGATATAATTTATTCATTGCAAATATAATAAATTAAGCTATTACAATAATTAATTATAATTCATGATTCAAATTTTGTACCCTCCACTTAGTCCATGAATCCGAAGCACCAAGAAGAAGTTAACCAAGAGAGCCGGCGTCTCCAGTTAGCCAGGCTCAGAGGCGAGTAAAGCGTGTAAAAAGCTCCTTTCATGCCTACTTATATATATACATAGACGCCATCCATTCATAAACCCTATTTTTAGTAGAGCCTAACTTCCTTGCCTCTAACCAAATTAGCATCCTAATAATATTACGTCCCCCCTCAATCTCTTGTTTTTTTTTTTTTTCTTATTTCTCTGTCAGGATTATAATCCTGATTGCAGAAAACTAGGAATTCAACTGTTCTATTACTACTACGAAATCGCGTAACTGGTGGCTATCCATCCAGTCTTTAGCCCACAAGAGAGAACATGGCAGAAGATAATCAGAAAATTCCATTATCATCGGCTAAATTCAATCCGCGAAGCGACGAGGAGTATGCCACCGCAAAACCCAGAGCAAGAAACCAAGAAAAGAGTGCTAACAAATGTTTTGTGTACATTTTTACTGCAATAGTCATGTTTTGTGCAGTCATCTTAGTTTTTGCCCTAGTGTTTATGCGTGATCGGACTCCCGAACTTCGATTGAACTCCGTGGTGGTCAAGAATCTTGTGCACGGCAACCCAACGTTCCCGTCGTTCAATGTGACGCTAGTCGCCGTGTTGGCTATCAAGAACACCAATTTTGGTCGGTTCAAGTACGATAATACTAGTGCAAGTGTTATATACGGAGGAGGAGGCATGGTTGTTGGTGAAGCAAAGCTGGACGGTGGGCTTGTTAAGGCTAGAGACTCAGAAAGATTGAATGTTACGTTGGATGCTACTTCGGATAGGCTACCAGAGGATGCAAAAGGCAACCTGACTAGTGATATAAAATCTGGGATTTTGAAGCTGAGCTGCTACGCTGAGTTGAGAGGAAAAGTTCATTTGATGAACACAGTAGAGAGGAAGACTTCTCCGGTCATGAATTGTACGTTGAATCTTAATTTCATAAGCTGGGCAATTGAAACGTTGATATGTAACTAAATTTGTAGAATTCTTTGAGAATTATACGAGAGATTTGATTATGATCAAAGTACAAGTCTACAATAATGAATCAACCATACTAAAATATGTTAAGAGGTTATAAAATATTTTATTTATATATATAATATTAAAACTTATTTTACCTTCTTCTCTACACTTCTCATTCAACAGTTCAGTCTAATCTAGTGGGACTTAATATTTGAGATTGGATTCTTTATTTCTATTTGATTGTGCGACGAGCCTAGCACGAATCAAAGAGTATGAATCTTACGGCAGTAAAATACAAGAATTATTGTTAACTAAGTAAAAAGGATTTTGGGACTACACATGTCTAATTGTTGGTGAGATCTTCTTGGGTATTTTGGGCACTCACGGGCAGGAGAAAGATTTCCTAATGGCTACTTACTTAACTTGACATTTGTGTCAAGGAAGCGTGCATTAATCTTGAATAAGAAAGTGGACGAACTATTGGGAAATGAATTGAAATGCTACCAAAAGTGACTTAATTATCCAATGGTCGAGCAACAAGCTTTTGTTAGATATGGACAGATAAATATTTTATTTGTGTTTTCCATATTGGCGATGGTTACACCTTAACCCACTCATAAGGCAGAAGCTTTCTTTGGGGCTTTTTTCTTCTTTTTTTTTTTTTTTTTTTGTTGGGGTTCCATAAGTGAAGAAGAAGAAAATAAAGTGTTGATAGTGCCTGTGGAGCATAGCAATTTTGGAAATGAGTTTTATTAGGTGGATAACATAAATAAATACCAATTCATCATACTCGTTTATTTTTGTGTACAAAAAAAAAAAAAAAAACTTGCCACCTAGAAAATGTTTTATGATAGGCAAGCGGAACACCGTTGGAGCAATAGAAGGAAAACGAGAGAAGCCCATGGAGATTGCCAGACCCTGAATAGGCCCACAAAGAACTCGAAGGCCTAAACATGACCCATAGTTTTGAGGAGGCCACAGTCAATTATTCACAATATATCTGGCCCATTGGCCTGATTCTGGACAGTTGGTGCTTCACAATGCAGCTGGCTCATGAAGAATGACCGTGTTACATGATCTGCAATGCTGATTTCAGGTTAATTCGAAAGCTATTGACATCCTCTATGTATGTCAGCTATATCCATCCAATTCTCTGCCTACGATGCCTTCTGCCTTTGAGTGAGAAGGCCTTCTTACTTCATGTTGTTCCAACGGAGAAAATCATTGCTTTCCATAGTTTTTAACGTAATTTAAATATACATACATATATTATTATAAAGAGATAAGACTTATCATAATCATTAATTTTTATTAATATATATATATATATATATATATATATATATTTATACATAATAATCATTACAATTAATGGTTTAGGATGGATTTATATCCATATGTGAGTTTGGGCAGTCATGTTTGCAGAATTTTCAAAGTTCTCAGCGCAATGGAGATATGATCCGAAGAATCTTCTGACTAGTGCTATTACACGGAGCGATTAAAAGCTGTTGAGCATTTCCTCCGAAGACCTAGCGAGTTTCTTACTTGAGAATAATCTACAACTAACTAATGAAGTTTCTTAATTAAGATGTAATCTTTCCAATTAGAATTTGTAGAAAATAACTGAATTATTATCCTATGGTTTGTGCTTAATAAACCATTGTCTCGTGGCCCACTACCTCTCTTATTTTCCCATCTCAATCGATTTTAAATGGCCAACTGGTGATGATGAAGTTTACTTTTTTTGATATACGCGGCCGAATCACTTTAGCTGAGTTGAGTGGTAACAATAACAAAAAAAAAAAAAAAAAAAAGAAGCAGTATTTCAATAAAAATCTGAAAAAATTAGTGTAGCATTTTCATATCAAATTGTGGGACAACCTACTTAACCATCATCTTAACCAGCAATAATAATAATAATAATAATAATAATATGCAATTCATGCACAAAAGATGCTTATCCATAGTGCAGAAAAATCCAACTTGGAATTTCATCCCAATAAGAGTCCACCGTTCTGTAGTCAAGGTCAACGCTTGCACAAAAGGCCAAATATAAAAGACTTGACCGTAGTGGCCTAACCCACCTACACCCCGTCAAACACTAAGGGCAAAGTGAATGAGCCGAACGCCCCCTTATATCATTAGTCCAACCCCCATAAAAGCAAAAATAAAATTAAAAAAATCATCAAGCTAGTCATGCCCTAGCGGCTCTTGGCCATGGCCGATGATCAGAGCAAAGATGATAAGCCCTTTGCCCCAACATCATTCCAATTCCGATATGGAGGCGACGAAGACCGTGAATCCATGTTGCCCGAACGGGGATTCCGCCGGCGGCGAAATTTCATCAAATGTTGTGGCTGCGTCTCGGCAATCTCGTCAATTTTGGCCACGGTAGCTTTGGTGCTCATGTTCACGGTCCTTGATATTAAGGATCCATTGGTCAACATTAACAGCGTGGAGCTCTCTAATGGTACTTTGCCTACGGATGCAAACACGACAATTCTAGCCGATGTTTCCATTAGAAATCCTAACGTCGGCCCTTTCAGGTTCAACAATGGATGGCTGACCATTTACTGCGGAGACACGGTGATCGGTGAGGCTAGAATCCCTCCGGGGAAGGACAAGGCGAAGGCTACCGTCCATATGAACGTTACGGTGGATATAATTCGGAAGAGATTATTGGCAATTCAGAGCTTGAGAAGGGATGTAATTTCAGGGGCGTTGAGCTTGAGTGCTAGGACTATGGTTGAAGGCAAAGTGAGGGTAATCATTAGTAAGCCTGTCGTGGCCAAAGATAATTGCAACGTGACTTATCACATTTCAAGCCATAAATTTCAGGTGGAGGATTGAAGATCAAATCTCGTACAATTATCCTTTGTTTTAATAATGTTTCCTTTGTCCATTTTGCTTTGTTGCGTGCTAAATCTGCATACAGCAACTAGTTAATGCATGTAAATGGGCAATTTTCCTTTGATTCTTGGTTTGTTTTGTCTCGTTTTTATTTTTTTCTTGCTTTCTTTCTTTTTAGGCCAAACACCCCCCCGCCTCCAAAATATATGTTTCCATGTTTTTCTCTCCCTCTTTCGTTTGTATGGGAATGGGAAAGGTGAAGTGCAAGTTCCTAATGTTTTTCATTTCAACTCTTCTTCTTCTTGTTGTTTTTTATTTTTTTTTATTTTTCACCCCCATTATTTTCATTCACTCTATCCGAACAAAGCGTAAGTGGAAGTCGTTAGACTGCACATCAATGCTAAATTCTTATGTATAACCATTAAATCTCACCCTTTGTCCCCTCTTAAAGTGAGAGATCCATTTTTAAGTTTCTAGGTTTTAAATTGGTAGAGAAATGAATGAAAAAAAAAAAATTAAAAATGATATAGTTGATGGTCTTGCGGTGCTCACTTGTTAAATATTTATCATGGAAAATTCCTTATCCTCAAAAGCATAGATACTACTACTATTACTTTTACCACCCATTTTTACTTTATAAGGTGTGAATATACATCTCTCACACTTACCCATTATTCGATTTCGATGACTTTAATTTCAAGACTAACCCATCAACATAATAATAATAAAAAAAAAAAATTGAACGAAAACAAGTCCCTGAAGCAAAGTACACTGTCGAAGAACAAAATTAGTAGGAAACTTCAAAGTAAAACGTTTTATTTGACTTAATTTAACATATTGCTTTCGTATTGGGGTTGGAAGATTCCTTCTCACATAGCCCGTTGGAATGCTGCCGAATTTTGGTTGTGATTGATTCATATCGTTCCATTTTGGAAGAAACAATTGTTAACGTGACATGAGAAGCTCTTTTTTTTTTTTTTTTTTTTTTTTCTCAAAAAGACATGCATGTAAGAAAATTTTGCTTTCGGTCAGGCTTCCATCGAGAATATTACGTAGTCGAAGAAGGCAAGACACATAAGCGAAGCGTACGACCTGGTCAATAACTTTGGTAACGCATGACATGGGCTTTGAAAATTTTTGAGCTCAAAGCGAATCGATCAATGGGTTTCCAAAGTTATTGATAAGAGTCCAATTTGAATCTACAAATTGATGGAACTGTTTATCGAAGGAAAATACTATATGCTAGCAAGACAAAAGCCACGACAACTGACAATTTCTTTTTTTTTTTTTTTGTTGGGTCTGTTTTTTAAACTTTTGGTGAGTACAATAAAGAATGATTGTTAGTGATAACCATGTGGAAACCTTTTTGTTTTATTCTTGCTGTGAAGAATATTCTTGTAAGATCGATCCATGAGGGATGACTTAATGACAATCCCAATAGGTATTTTTCTTTAGGTTAATATTCAGGTGGCCCGTGGGCATGGTGATCTCTAAGTTTATATTTTATTATTTGAAATTAGATGTCACGTTCTTAGAATTGTGCGAGATTTAATTTGTCCAGACTCTCAGGACAATTCTACCCCAAGCCGTGCAGCTGATGACATGTATTAATTAGCTTTAATTTACTGCTCAAACTTCATTGCCAAACTGTCATCAATTAATCAGTGTACGACGCCGCATAAATCGAAAAGGGGTTGGACGGCGTTGGCGTTTGCTATGTTAATTACGATTGTTTATCGCCTTCAGATTGAGATAATCTAATACTTTGTAGTTAAGCGAACTTTGTCCACCTCAATAGCCATCATGAAGTATATACTCTCATTATGAGTCACTTAGTTGCGTTGCACTAGCGATTCCAAATTTAAAACTGGACAAAAACCCCTTTTCTCAGTAAAGGGAAATGGTCAATTGAAGAATTATTCTTACAGTGCATGAGGTCGATTTATGCAGTGACTATATTTCTTCTTTCGGTTGATAGGTTTAAAAAGAACAAAAAAAAAAAGAAAAAAAAAAACTCAAGTGGTTCAGAACTCGAGACGACTTTAGTACTATTAAGTTCATTTAGTTAGGTGGTGACTAAATTCATTAGGATAAAAAAGACAGACCTTCGCGACTCTCCATGGCGCTTCTCGGAAGGCAAAGATTCTCGTTTTGTACACATGATCTTCTAACCTAACTTCACAAGGAACCATTATTGAAACACTTTGGACATAGCTCGAAGATTAGGAACTGATAAAACTTTATATATATATATATATATATATATATATTAAACCCGATACAAAAATAACTCTGTAAAATGGCAGCTCATTCTTGTGTTAATTTCTGACTGGAACGCTTAATTTGAAAAATAACTCAAGTTCAAAATAATCCAACTTGAATCCCCCCGATCGAGTAACTCATACTTGGGTTAATGTCTAATTGCCTGATTGTTGCCTAACCAATGAACAACCCAATTCGGACCCTACAAGTCATGTAAATTTTCCTTTTTGTTTGGACTGTCATTATTATTCGAATTGCGCTCCAGTCAGAAATCAAATTCCTCCCGAACCAACCCAAGTTTGATAGGGAATCAAGGTAAAACTCTAGCACTAACTAATCAACCAAGGAGTTTTGGAGTCCATCTGTTGTAAGCAGAGTCCTTCCTTGGTTAACATAGCTTAGACTCCATAATTGAGCTTTTAGGCTGATTACAAATGGTCAGAAGGAATGTCCGGAGATGTTTCATCAACTTATCAAATTGGGAATGGCAGGGACAACGTAACTCAGTCAGGAGGTTGAGAGATTTTTTATGATTATTAATTATAATTAATATATTTTTTATATATGATAATCAATTATAATTAATAATTAAGATACATTCATTATTGTTTTCAAACTTAAAATAAAAACCTCAAATGACCAACCCCATTTTGAAGACAGTGATTAGACTCCCTAGAGATCCAACACCCCCACGATAAAAAGAGTTTAAGAAGAGAATTTTTATTTTATTTTATTTTATTTGGCCATATCTATCTTTAATCTGTTGCTGTCTGCCCTCTTTTCTCTCACTCTCTTTCTTTTGAGAAAAAGAAAAAGAAAAGAAAACCTCCTTTCTCTTACTGTTCAGTTTTCCACTTTCCCCACTTCGCTGACCCCTAAAGACAGCATTTTGGCCATGACAAAAAAAAAAAAAAAAAAAAAAAAAAAAAGAGGAAGCATTTTAGTCCCCAATCCGGACCCCATAAAATATAGCCCTGATAACACCCAACACCTGACCATACATTCACAGGACAACGATCGAACAAGCTATTACATTTATTATTACTATTATCATTTGTTTCCCTTGTTTTCACTTGAAAAACATTAAAAAAACAAAAGAAAACCATGATGGAGTTATCACAAGACAACTCTGCTGCAGCTACTCATCATTTCTCAGAGACTTGTAAAATAGATACAGAGATATGTGCCCGATTTTTCTTTCACTTCCAAGCAAAAGAATGGACCTTTTTCTACAGCACAACAGTGGTGAAACTGGCACTAACTAGTCAGTAGACTAGTCAGTAGAACAAGCACTGAGCTGTGTGCACTCACCACTAAGACCAAAAATTGCTTAAAAGTAAATTCTGCCCAGTTAAAAATTAAAATACAAAATAAAAGAAGGCAACATTTACAGAGAGGGGTGGGGGGAACAAGATCTGAAAATATCACCGCTCATAATAACATGCAGAACCAACCTGAAATGTCAATCACACATCAATTTTCCCGCCTTTTTCATCATAAGATGGATCGCTCACTGACCTTGATAACAGTCCAGACTCACATTCTGCAAAATTAAATCTTCACTTACTTCTAATCAAATTAAGAATAATAAAAAAGAAACAAACTTTAATAAAGTATTTTATTAAATAATTGAAATAATAACCTCTAGAGGCATTGAATGACCTCTTGCAATGTAGAATGGCGCTTTGGATACCATCCTGTTGCTGCAACAACGAATCATCTCTCCTTGACTGGACGGGACCCGCCGGCGGCGCCACTACAGCTGACGAAGCCGACCTGCTTTTCCCCAAGTGCTTGCTCACAACTCTCAGCCCCGCCTGCAAGTTTCCCTGTTTCTGTCCGCCTTTTCCAGTGCTCGTCGAAGGAGATTCCACAGAACTTTCCGTCTCTTTTTGGCCCTTCTCGGCAACAGCAGCCGTGGATTTCGGCGGAGAAGACTTCTGGGTCACGCCGGACCCTAAGCTCAGTTGACCGGACAACCTCAGCTTCTCTCCATACCGTTTCGAAACGCGAATGTAGAGAGGCTTAACTTTCTTCAGGTACTTCTGCATTACGTCCTTTGAGAAAAACTTATCGTCGGAAGCAGCCGCATTAACGGCGGCTTCGGTGGTGGGAGTGGCGTTGGTGACGGATTCCTCGGCCGTGCTCTGTTTCTGGGATTTGTTGCTGGTCTTACTGTTGAATAAAGACACAATTGGAACTTCCTCCACTTTGAACTTCACGGTCAACAACTTCTTATTGCTAGCCACTTCTTCTTTCTCTTCTTGCTTCTGTTTCTGGTCACTTTGAGTCGTTGGAGGAGGCGACATTTTTGATTTTTTGAATTGCAACATGAAGACACGAAACTTGGTGGCGGATTTCAAGAGCGAGACAGCGAATTGTGGCTTTGAATTGGGCTCCGAACCACTGAAAACGTTAATGGAGGACGACTCCACAGGCACCAATTTGCCTTTGAACAACAAGTCATCGGACGGAGAAAGCTCCAGATTGGCGTCCGTACGGTCATTGCTGGAGGAGGAGGATAGCATGAAATTGAGCTCCCTCTCTCCTTCGGTCGTCGTGCCATCGCCGTCGTTTTCATTATCAGTGTCCGTGGCAAAACCTTCTAGCTTCTCCTCTTCGTCCTTGTCTTCTCCTTCCTCCTCTTCTTCAGGAACAGCGAACTCCAAGTCGAAAAATGGCCCGTCATCATCGCCGCCCTCGCCGTCTTCATCGTCGGTTTCCACGAGGTTGTTTGCCACGGCAGCAACATTAACTGTGGTGGCCCGCGTGCCAGAACCAGAGTCCACTCCGCCGCTGCCGGGGGCAACTCCACCGCCACCCTTCCAGTGCTTTAGCAAGGTGAAAGCTTCCATGGTAGGGAGAGCCAGAACAGTAAAGAAACAAAAGTAGAAGCAAAGGCAATAAAGGGAAAGAAAGAGCTAAAAAGAAAATGTTTTTTCCTTTTTCTTCTTTTCTTTTCTTTTTTTTTCTTTTTTCCAATACGAGGGGTCAGTTTTTAGTAGAATCTGAGTTGCAGCATGGCACTTAAAAATGGGTTTGCCAAGAGTTGAAAAGTTTTTTTTTTTCACCTCCAACAAACACAGTCAAACAGTGAGAGAACGAGAGGACTTGGGGATTGCTAGCTTTTATTTTTGTACTTATTGTTTTATGGCGTTTGCAGGTTGGTCATGTGAGGCCAAGTCCAGCAAGTCAGAACTCAGCAGTACCTGTTCTGAGACCGCAAGGGAGGTGTGTATAATAACATTGCTATCATACGGATCCCTTCAGGCTATTAAATGCTGTCGTCATTGTGGAATTTGATCGTTTAGCTATGCAGCACCAGACACGAAGAAAACATGCATCTCATTTAACGTACAATTATAGTATTATTTTTACGGTATTATCACCATTATTTATTTGTTGTATACATTGATTTCTTTTGTCCTTATTCCCTCACTAATGAATTTCAGGTCTGAATTCTGATGTATAGTTGGTGGGTGTCCCCTTTCCTGTTTGGTATAATGCTACTGGACTGACTGTACCTGCAGCCATTGAACAGTTGTTCAATTAACCTACCGTGAAAACTGAAGGCAATCCCCCCCCCCCACGGTTTTTTTATTTATATCTCTGAGATTGGTATTCAATGTTTAGTGGCAAATTATCTGAAGTTTAACGCTAAAACGGAGACTATTAATTTGTTGCATCTAAAATGCATACTCATATTGTACAGATAGGTATAATGGGACTGACTGGTTGTGTTAGCACTTAGCAGGCTAGCAGCGATTCTTATTTGTGGATTGTGATTTGGTAGATATAATGACTCGAAATTTCAAGGTCGTTGGCTATTTGAAATTTGAAGTTTCTTTTCTTTTCTTTTCTTTTCTTTTTTTTTTTTTTTGTTCAACATCTTTTCCACCACCCCGTTGTTGCCTACTGTTACTATTAACACCTGGATCTGAGTCTAACGTTGCTTGATGCTTAATTGTTATTTTATTTTATTTTGGAGAAGTGGGCGTACCCTACAAGTTAAGTTAGATGAACCCAAAATTGGCTAAAAGAGATTTCCGAATCAGTTGCGTGGCAGAAGTGCAAGTAATGGACCCTCACCCGCTCTGAAACCATGCCCTGTAGGGCTGTAACATGTCTTTTCTCACTTGCTGTGATAAAAGCTTTGACCACTACCTTTTCACATTCCAACCTCATATAATGGAAAAACTTGGGGTCGATTTAGAGGTTATGTAAAATAATAATAACAATAATAATAATAACTAATTTTTCAGAAATTTCAAAATTAACAAATTTATTTAATTATTTAATGATTAGATCTAAATTCAAAGTCATAATTTACAAGTTGATCCATTTGGTCGTGTAAAAAAATTTTATTTTTTCGAGAGTTGCTGGCTTGCAACATGAATACTGCTCCCTTATGAGGGGGGGGGGTTTATGCCCTTAAAATTTTCAAATCAAAGCGAGCGAAATTGGGAGTAGTAAACCTTGTGAAAATGTGTAGAGATAATTCTTTTTTTTTCTGTAAACTCATTGTCAGGAAAAAATAAAATAAATGGGTACCATTCATTTCAAAGTTAAAACCTAAAAGCAACCATTGGACACAAACCAAGAACTATCGAGAGGCAGCTTTCCGTTTCGTCATTTATTGCTCCTTAAAATTCATCGTTTTCGAAATATTTGAATAATTAAGGATTTAAGGAAGCATAGTATTAAAATAATGTGCTTCCAACAATGCTTCATCCGATAAAGCCAATAATCCTGGAAAAAAGGGGCAGGTCAGGCACATTTTTTGGCACAACGAATATGAAACGCACAACATTGGTACGTAGGTTTTATAAATAAGCATTTAGAGAAAATGCAATGTGTCTTGCGTAGTGTTAATTTCTTGATCTAACGCTAACACATCCAAAAACCTTTAAAATAAAAAAATCCATCAGGCTTGAGAACACAGACATATTTTACTGATATTTCATCTCTTAGTCCCCACAAGCAGACATGATTCAAATTCCCTGATTTCCATTAATTCTTAAGAAACCAAAAAAAAAAAAAAAGAAGTTTATTTGACATAAATTACAAATATCTGCAAAATTTTCCTCTCGATTAAAAATATTAATGCTTGTTTTCTTCGTAGAAGACATATGGGATACCAAAAGAAATATTCTTTTTTTTTTTTAATAAAAAAAACGCCGTTTATTGTTTGGGTTTGAAAAGAGTAAATTCTCAGCATCGGTCCAAAAGCAGGGGCACTGAAGTGACCCATGAATTCTATTCTCAACTCAATATTGGAATCTGTACCTATTACCTAAAAAGCTACTGGTAGTGGGAAGGTGCAAATGCAACGCTTTGTTTTGGCAACTTTCTTAAAGAGCAACACATTTTTAGGAAGCGAGTCAAAAGACCTAAATAGAGTTTTAGGGTAGGGTGCCACGCATGCGCCAACTTTTTTTTTTTTTTTTTGCATTTTTTTTTTATTAATTGAGGTGGAGCGTTTTTTTTTTTTTTTTGTAATCGTCATCAATTATACCAGCTGCTAAAAAAAAATAAAAAAATGAACTCGTAAATTTATCTGGACAAAATGCACATAAAAAAAATTTAAAATTATGTATCAATATTTGTGTCAAATTGTTTAATAAAAATTGTTAAAATTTCTATAATTACATGTATATAATATGGAACCGGCCCAACCCAACATTCACCTGTGGGGGGGGGGGCATATATATTTTGTACAGCATTTCTGTGGACAAGAAGTGTCGTTGCTTTACCTTATAAAACACCCATGAAAAATCATGGTAAAATTTTTGGCATTTTCTACCTCTTTATTCTCTCTGATTGAGAATAAACTATTAAGGATGGCCCATTACACATGGTTCTTTTTTCGCCTTCTTTTTGAATTTTGATCTTCATTTTTCATTTTTATTTTATTTTTTGATACCCAAAAACAGGAATATTTTCTCCTTCAAATTCCCTCTTTTGGGTTCCCACACAATGATTGTCACAATTTTGGCTCCAGCATCCTCCTCGTGCTCATCGCAAGGTGATTGCTTGGTGTGGATACACAAAATTGTAAATGGTGATCACATGCAAAGAGACGTTACAAAGATGGTGGCTAGCAAGTTTTGATGTCTAGCTGTAAGTTTTGGACATGAAATCAAATTCACATTGGTTGACTAAATGCTGTGCAAGTCTTGGAACAAATTAATCTGCAAGCTTAACCGGCCCTTTGATGCGGCGGCAGCGGCGGATTGAGAGAGTAAGCGGCCGTGGTGGAAGAGTGTTTTGACGGGCGGGAGGCGGTGAAGTCTACACATAATGGGCGAGGGAAGTGGGAGATTTTGATCCAGACCGAACTGGGCCTAGGCCTATGCAGCAGAAATATTTGGAAATCCAAACATAGGCAAGCTTTGTAGAATCAATATTCTTTGTTGGACCAAGCTTCATAAACGTGGAAATATCTTGGCCCAACCATTAACGGAGGTCATATTTGGGCCTGAGCTGAACTTTTTAAACATTTTTTTTTTTAAAAAAAAAAAAAAGAAGATTAGAGATCAAAATTTAAATTTAAGACTAAAAAATTTAGGTAAACCTTGTCTACGAAGTTTGAGCCGCCAAGTGTTTGGGATATAATCATGTATACTCATTTATTTACAATGGACCCTTTGTTTCTAGTTTTTTGGGCTTTTGGGAGGAGGCCGGAAGTGAAGCCAGGAAAATCATGCTATCATTGTCTGATTGCATTTTTCTGATGCAATCTCTCAAATGGGCTTCAATTCAGACATTGTTACTAACGCCTAACACAACTTGGTTCTTGCCCTTTTGTATTTTGTTTGTAATGCGAAGAAATTGAAGTAGAGGCTGCCCACTGGGGGCCCCAGAAGAAAGATCCTCCATAATATTTTGCTTTGGATGCATAAAACCTGTGGGGTTCACATATTTGGTGGCTTACATTTACATGTGTCTCGTTTTGTGAAGTGATGTGGGCGATGGATTTGATGCGTGCCCAGGCTTTTTGAACCCTGAAGTGGGGATCACCACCAAACGGTGTGAGTTTACGAAGAATCTGCAATCATAGCATAGAATTAGGAAAAAAAAAACAAAAAAAAAGAAGGAAGCATGATTGCTTTCATTTAAACGACTCATCGTTTTATAATGCATGTTACTGCTGCAAATTAAAGGTCATTCTATCTTGGTTTCAAAATGTCCCATGAACACATGTTTATTGGGTCGGATCAATAAGAATCTCTGTCAATATATATATATATATATATATAAAAGTTAGATATTTATTATTTGATATTAATTTAATAATTAATTTTTAATAAAATTAAAATTTTAGCATACATCTAATTTACTAAATTTATATTAATAATTTTTTATACATATTTAAAATATATACAATACAAATACTTAATATAGAAAAAAATAAAAGAATAAAAATTTAATTTATAATAAAAATAACCTTAAGTTCTTCTTTTTATTTTTTGGAGAGAAAAAATATATGTTTAAATTTACTTTTTAAAAAATTTATACTTTATTTATTATTTAAATAAATTATATTTTTAAATAAATATAATAATTTTACAAATTATTAAAATCTAATATTAAATTTATCTATGAGCTCTGACAAAATTTTCCAAGAGAGATGTGCTGTTTGGTGGGAAGCAAATTTTGTGATAATGATAAATTAGATTAATTCAACTCAATATATGTTTAAATTTACTTTTTAAAAAATTTATAATTTATTTATTATTTAAATAAATTATAATTTTAAATAAATATAATAATTTTACACATTATTAAAATCTAACATTAAATTTATCTATGAGTTCTGACAAAATTTTTCCAAGAGAGATGTGCTGTTTGGTGGGAAGCAAATTTTGTGATAATGATAAATTAGATTAATTCAACTCAAATTTATTTATTTTTTATTAATTATTATTGTTTTTTCTTTTTATAATGTTATTTTTAAAAAAAAATTAACTATTTTTTCATTTTATGTATAATTTTAATCACTAAAAGAAGTTGAAAAATTAAGCATTTCGAGAACAAAAAAAATTTATAAGTTTCACTTAATCTCTAATATCCATAATTTAAATTTTTATTTAAATAAACAAACTATTTTTAATAAATATGATAATCAAAGCGTCCCCGTGCCACGTGTCAGAAAGTCAGCATTACGATTACGCCAACGATGCACTGAAGCAAAACCCTTGAATTTCCTTTGTCTCCTCACAAATTTCAAGACACCAACCACTCTTAATTTGACAAGTGTACACAACTTAACGTCTCATTCGGCGCATTCTTCGTCAAATTTAACAGACGTTAAACCTCAACCCAATGGAATGGCATATGATGTGATTTCAAGGCCTAGGCCTAATCCAGACCAGCCTGGTTCGGTTACCAGAGCTATTAACGGACAATATCAGTTTAATTTCAACGGTCACGATTGAATCTGTCGCAGATATACATAGAGAGATGGTATGTGCTAAAGTGTCGCTGTTTCTGTAAAAGCAACAAAAGCTCTGTGGCATTTCTCAGTGGTTCTGTTGGTCACAAAACGCAGTGTTTTAGGTTTGTCTTGTGGCGTTTTGCGGTTGAGCTATGGACGACGCGGCGGAGCACCACCACCAGGAGGAGGAGGAGTCAAAGGAATCGTTGTTGGACAAGTTAAAGGAGAAGATCGCCGACCACGACGACGACAGCTCGTCATCCTCCGACTCCGATCACGACAAGAAATCTAAATCATCTCTTTCGGCCATCAAGTCTAAGTTTAATCGTCTCTTTGGCCGCGAAAAGCCCGTCCATATGGTCCTCGGTGGCGGAAAACGTATGTTTTAATATAATTTTTTGTTCTTCTTAGTCGTGGTTACCTTTTTTGTTGGTTCTGGAGAAAAATGGTTGAGTAGTGTATCTTGAATATGTTTGTATGTGTTTGGCTGCTGGGAGATCTCGAGGAAGAAACCAAAAATTGGGAAAATTAGTGAGTTTTTTTTTAGTTGGAAATGGATTTGATGGGGTTGGATTATAATTTTCGTTGGATTTTCTCAGCAGCCAAACAGGTTGCTCATTTCTAGATTCTAAAGGACTTTTAAAACCCTAGTTAAGTTATTTCCATAATTTGTTTGTGTTAAAGATCTGGATCTGGCTACTGTTGTCTTTTTTAGACAATTGTTTAGGAGAAATGATTGATTTATGTGTCTTATGGCTAACAGCTGGAGATTTTAATTTAGCGGATCTTTTTAGAGCTATTGATCTGATTTGGTTATTGTGAAGTTCACTTTACATCTGTGTGTAAGTAGCAACCTCCAAGTGTTGTCTTGCCTTTTCTGATTGAGTCGTATAAGGACTTCAATAATTATGGAAGTAACAATTTCTTGATATGATGGGAGATTCTACTGATATATTTCTTAGTTAATAGCTGAAATACTTGTTTGCTTTTAGATGAGGATTTTTCCTTTAGTTAATTGCAGAATGAAAGTTGCACGCAAAGTTTGTGAATTTCCTGCTGTTGTCCTGGTGTAAAGATTTCTGGTATGAATTGCTTAATTCCATTGAGACAATGTCTAATATGCATATACTTGTGTATATGAATTAGCTGCTGACATTTTCCTCTGGAGGAGCAAGAAGATATCAGCCGGAGTTCTTGGAGGTGCAACTGCTGTGTGGGGTTTTTTTGAGTTGCTTGAATATCACCTTCTCACTTTGGTTTGCCATGGTCTGATCCTTGTTCTTGCATTACTGTTCTTGTGGTCTAATGCCTCCACCTTAATTAACAAGTAAGTTTTAGCACTGGTGATGGTGTGATGTAAGCAACTTGGTGTGTATCATTTAATTATTTTGCACCCTTCAGGACTCCACCACGCATTCCTGAGGTTCATATCCCCGAAGAACCAGTTCTACAGTTTGCAGCTGCACTGAGGATTGAGATCAACCGGGCCTTTTCTGTTCTGCGGGATATTGCATCTGGAAGGGATCTGAAGAAGTTTCTCTCTGTAAGTTGGTTCTGAAACTATGGATATGTGTGCTTGTTGCCAGTATTCATTTGGGTTGTAGTCATGTTACAGGATAATGCTTGGATTCTGTCTTAGTGATGCCACAGTCATGATAAACCTGTCTTGCATGAAGTTGAAGATATACTCCTAACTCATGTCTTAACAACAATGGTGTTCTATGTTTGTTAGTAATGGGCTTGTTTGTCAGTGTGATGCAATTATGTATTTCCAAAACCACGCTTCTATTACTTCTTGATTGCTCAATGAGATTGTTTACCCTCAAAACATAGTTGTTGTCTAAACTGTGAATGACCTTGGCCTTATGTTTGATCAGGTTATTGCTGGATTGTGGGTCTTGTCCATAGTGGGGAACTGGTGCAACTTTTTGACCTTGTTCTATATTGGTAATGAAGCTGCTGCTATATAATGTGGTTTGGAGAACTCTTGTGAATGTGTTTTTTTTTTCTTAACTATTGATATGTGATTTTGTTGTTTGGAAAACAGTTTTTGTACTCCTGCACACGGTGCCTGTCTTTTATGAGAAGTACGAGGACCAGGTGGATGCATTTGCTGAGAAGGCAACGATTGAGATCAAGAAGCAATATGTTGTATTCGATTCGAAGGTTTTAAGCAAGATTCCAAGGGGTCCACTGAAGGACAAGAAAAGGGCGTAGATGGATTACTTGGGTCTCTGTTTCTTGGTTCTGACACATTTGATAGCTGTGTCATTGCGAAGTTGTGAGAAGCATTGTTGCATTGTCGTCTTGATTCTCTTTTTGTGGTTGTTTGTGGATGAATATACTGTTCTTGTTATATCCTTTATGTAGGGGCTTCGTCTATGAGTCTACCGAGTGATGTTATGACTAGCCCGAAGATGTATTTGCCCTTGTGTTACTGCCTGTACATTGGGCTTCAATTTCTTGTCCAGTCTTTCTTTTGCAGAGTGGCTATGGTTATAAATGTGACGAAGTGTGAATTTGGTCCACTAATTGGCGAGACGTGGCTATCGAACCATTCATTTCAATCATGGCATCACAGAGTAGCAGGCCATTTTATGACTACGAGAGGTTTGTCACGGAGACGCAGAGACCAAAAGGAAAACCGAAGTTCGCCAAATCCAACACAAGGTCTGGGTCTTGGTTAGCATAGGGGACCAAGATCTTTCTAAAGCCATTGTATGCATGAACGTCGAGTAGATAAGTTACATGAATGTCAAGCTCAAAGGCAACGTGAAAGGCTCTTCTTGCCTTGTTCCCCAGCCAACACAGAGAGATATGAGCCCATCCGCGAAGGAGGGATCATACCATCTAATGGTGATGGGGATTGCAAGAAAGTAGGTTCCAAGTGCCAACGATCTCATAAGTAGTAAGATAACTGCTCCTTTTTCCTTGAACCACCTTCCCCGTACAAGTCATTCCACTGCTTCAATTCGCTCATTATTGAACCCTCAGCTGCAAAGCTCGCAGAAACCTGCATCACCAAAGAAGAAGTAATGTACCAGTTATTCTGGAGGGAAGCTTCCAAGATATATAACGTTTATTCTAGAGTCTTTAGTATTTGGTGCAAAAGGCGTGGAGAGAGAGAGACACCTGATTCTTTGCTTGCCCGAAGTCTCCAATGTTTAATGGTCTGAGAGTTATCGCCCTATCCTGTCTGTTATCCGCTTTTAAATCTGCGGCTTCCCTTGAGTTCTGTGCTTCCGTCATTCTCTGCTTTCTCGCCTGCAAAACAATTTGTGAAAAAGTCAACTCATCTAAACTTGATAGAACAGCACAAAGCCAAAAGTTTCTCAAAAAGATTTGTTTGCTCTTATTTTCTTTGTGGGCTGGACGCAGTGAAGAAGAAAATGCATAAGATTGACCAAGAGAAGGATACCACTTACCAAGTCCTTTAATCTTTCTTCTTGTATCAACTCTCTAACGGGCCAGTAAGCAGCTGTTGTGCACAAGTTCTGTTCACATGGTCATATTGCAATCAATAAAAATCCAATGATACGGTAACACAACACACACACACACACACACACAGTATGCAAAATGCAAACTTTGAGATCACTTCCAGAATAGCCCTCCGTCATAGTGGCTAGCTCCTTAAAATCTAGTCCTTCTTCAACCTTTTCTTTTGCCAACAAAGTCCTCAAAATCATCTCCCTGTTTTCCACAGATGGAAGTCCCACCATAATTCTGCTCATTACGGAATCAAA
This sequence comes from Kandelia obovata, assembly GCA_021464305.1. NCBI lineage: Eukaryota > Viridiplantae > Streptophyta > Magnoliopsida > Malpighiales > Rhizophoraceae > Kandelia > Kandelia obovata. The sequence goes on from JADCRA010000363.1 coordinate 3,407,681, forward strand.
CAATTCAGTCTATGTCCCTCTACACGGTAAGGTGCATAATCAAGTGCGCACGTAAGAGACTTGAAAATGTTGGTAAGGAAAAGAAAAGAAAAGAGGGAGCAGTACCTGCGCTCAAAACGTCTTATAATTGCCTCATCAAGATCAAATGGCCTGTTCGTTGCAGCGAGAACAAGTATGCGCTCGCCTTGCTTTGTTGTTAGTCCATCCCAATGAGTCATGAACTCATTCTTTATCTTCCGCATGGCTTCGTGTTCCCCAACTCTAGTTCGCTGTCCAAGCATGCTATCGACCTCATCTACGAAAATTATAGTTGGGGCAACCTTGGCTGCCAATGTGAATAGGGCTCGGACATTCTTCTCATCCTCACCGAACCATTTGGAGGTGATCGTAGACATCGAAACATTTATGAAGCTCGCTCTGGCCTCCTTGGCAATGGCCTTGGCAAGCATTGTCTTCCCAGTGCCAGGAGGTCCAAACAGCAAGATTCCCCTACAAGGCTTGAGAAGTCCTCCTTTAAATAGGTCTGGCCTTCGGAGAGGAAGCATTACTAGTTCCTGAAGGGACTCTTTGATCTCTTCTAATGCGCCAATATCAGAAAATGTAACGCTGAGTTCATCTGCCGGTATAACCTCTGGCCTTATCCTCTTCTCAAATTCGTTGTCAGGAGGAACTTCCTGATAAAAAAATAATATAAAGTCCATGGTTACTATAATCATGGAAAATTGTAGATTACAGAAAAGTGGGAAATCATAACTATCCATGTAAGATATTAATTTAATCCACTGCTCATTTTTCCTCATTAACAATCAGCATTATGGATTTCGCTTCAATGTGCCACAGTGGCTTCATAGGTGGCAACATATTGTATGCAAAATGAGAAACATACTGGAGCTTTAGACACTGGTAAATAATCGTTGCCTTCTGCTTTTACCCCCGAGATTGACTTCTCTGCTTCACTTCTGTTTTCAGGATTCACACCTTCAGCTTTCATTTCTGGTTTCACACTGATGGTCACGTCCTCACCTGCTTTCTGTGATCATACAGCAAGACGCATAATATGCACTCCACTCTATTGATTTGACCTTTCCAGTTCATATCTGAATTCAAGTAGGATATCAAACCTCAGATGTTTCAGCTTGTGCTTCCAACTTCAGACTATCTTCGTCAATGGACTTGGCTCCCTGGAATATACTCAGTCCACGGGACAAACTGTTTCACAAATGATGCAGTAAGGATGTGATCATCTAATTTCAAAGGTCAGGACACCAAGTCTAACATTCTCATCATACCTATCAGAGGATATAACAAGTTTTCCGTTTCTGTATTCCGGATCCTTGTTATTCATTAAATGATAAGAAATTGCTGACATGACAATCTCTTCAATGTAGTTACTAAGCAGCATGGTATCTGCCACACAGATTGAATGCAGGTCATCACAATCTAGATCATTGGAGGAAAGCACTTCCATGATATGGTTTTTGTTATCCTGAACTTGTATCATCTTCATATCCTGCTCTAGTTGAGATTTCCAGCTGACAAAATGGTTTTCATCTTCAGGAGGCCTGATCTCAATGTTGTAAGGGAAAAGAGCAGTAAGCCTCTCATCCACATCTCTGCACTCAGTACTAAGATCTGCAATTCTGGAACCAAGTATAAGCACTGATCCAGAGAGTTTATTCAACATCTTCTGGAACAGATTATATGTCCTCTGTGATCGAAATAAGAGCTTCCCAACGTCCCTGATATATAGCACAATAGGACTGGTTTTGGATACATAAACCAGAACCTGCGTTTAAGTAGGAAATCAAATTAATCATCTTTATCTTTGAGGACCAAGTTAGAATAAATTAATATCTAATAGGGAAATTTGTCTTTCCAGGTTGTTTACTTCTAAAAAACTATAATCCAAAATGGCAATACCTTGTAAACAGATTGTATAAACATCTTCTCGTCGAAAGACCAACTACTTGTACGCTTCAAAGGACCTTCAGGAGGAAAATGGTTGACAAATTGTAAGCATTATCAATGACTTAATTCAAACATAAAGACAAAAAAGATAATGACTACATCTAAACCCACTAAAAGGTTTCACCTTTTTATCTATTTGATCAAATATCAAAGAATGGAATCAAACATGCAAAGCATAAAGTATACGCAATGAACTATATCTTCCTATTAGTAAATTCCCCTGAAAAAAGACCTGCATTAGATGTTGCGGATTGTGCAGATAAGTTGCTTAGGTTAGAAGAGGTAGAAGCATTTCTACGTAGCCTAGGAGGATAGCAAGAGCCTTCTATTTCCCTGCAGTAGTAGGACAATATCATGTTAGAAGAATACATCAAACAAAAAGTATCAAATTGGTTAAACGATCTATTGAGGTCAAAGCTACCCCATGGATGCAATATCCATGCCACTGCGCTGTCTTCTTAATGTCCCTGCAAAAGGTCCATCGTGGTCAGAGCTTCAGCTAATATGGTGGCTACCAAATTGGGGTAAGTAATGATATGGCAGCATGTCGAAATGGCAATCGATTCTACTGAATGGCATCAGTGTGCGACAGAGCTACATACCTTTATTTTCCTCCTGAGGAAGGAGAGAAAATGATCCAAGGAAGCTGTACAGTCGTTCCAATGTTGACTCTGAAATGGACCTTTTGAAAGACTGCACAATATCACACGTTTAATCAACATAAGTAATAGACAATCAAAATTTAGCCATTTCATTTTTGGACCTCTTCCTCCCCTACACAGTGTGACATGAAAAGAAAAAGAACAAGTTGATAGTAAATCAAATTAGGCTTACCGATTCTTTGTTCACAGTGCCGTACTTGTTCTGAATCTGTGTTAATCAATGAAAGACCAAATATAAGCAAAAAAGTAGTCTAGAAACCAACCCTACGGAGGGCAAAGAAAAATGCATGATCTCACCTTCAAAGAAAAGTCAGTTACATCTAATAGCAGCAATTTGGCTTCAAAGAAATGAGCTAAAGCCTTGGCAAGCATTTGCTGGTAAAGTTCTTCAAGTATTCAAAAATAAAAACTTTTTATCAAGTATGTTCCAACATGTAATCCCAGGCACATAGGAACTGTATAGAAGCAATTCCATATGACCAACCTGCAGGTCCTGAAAGTAGTATAGCCTGGCTTGCAGGTGCAAGGTTCCTTGTATACCCGGAAACTTCGGCATGCTTCAAGTGGACATATGCAGCACTTGTTAATAATGTTCGGGTCTGGTCACTGTCATCACAATGCGCAAAAGGGCTAAGAAACAGAAAAGTTGGATACTAGGAGGCTACTCTTCCTGATAAACAAACAAGCTATATGCTTGGTAACTCTAAAATTAAAGCTAAGGAGATCCTAAGCAACAAAAGGTACACAAGAGTAACCAAAGGTAGCTACGTCAAAATACAAGGAAGGGTTATATGCATTAAATTATTCAAATTTTCCCTTCCATTAACTTATGTTTTTTTTTATATAGGTACACAGTGCATCAACTTATGCCGATTCATACAAGAAAGACAAGAAATGCAAAAGAAGCCATGATTAAAAGGTGAGAGCATTTAGCCAAATCTGTCTTGGAAACGAGAATAATAAATATTATAGAAGATAAACTATCATTAATTAAATATTAAGTATGCCATTAAACATGGTATTATATTAACGAAGCTGGGAGAAAGAAACCCAACGGTGTTACTTATTCCGATATATATATACTACCATTCACAGTTTACCGAAACATTATCTTAGCATATAATATGAACCAAATTCCCACTTATTAAAACAAATTTCTGTAAATTTATAAACATTTCTATTCCCAAGAAAAAGTTTAAATCACTAGAAAATGCTTTTAAATTTAAAGTAATTCCACTGTAATTAGAGCCAAACATTAACATGGTTCAAAATTAAGAATCCGGTTAAAATCTAACCCAAAAAAAAACCCCACAAAACAGAAGGAAAAAACTGGTTGGAGTAAGGTTGGTCAAAAAAAATTCAGTATTCCCCATTTTAAAAAAATGGAATAAAGTCGTCGCCAAAAAAAGAAAAAAAGTTTGAGAAGCCAAAAATAAAACGAAAACAGAGAATACAGAATGAACCTAAGATAGTATGGGAATTGGTCAAAAGTGACACCGGCTTCTCTGCCATCAATGACTTGTCTAAGAATTTCTTTCTCCATTTTCTCTGCAGTTACGCCGTTGGCGGAGGAGGAAGAAGAGGAAGCGATACCACTTGTCCATTTGCTCACCGTCTGCCCTGACGCCAATCTCAGCCCCATCCCCACTCCCACTCCAACACCCAAAGCCGATAAAAATATACGCTTTTGTTCCATTTTATCCAATCAATCCCAATAATAATAAAACTATTACTTTTGGGAATGTTACAAGATCAATATTTATTAATCCGAAAAGGGTAACTTTTTTAGTTTTGCAACTTAAAAAAGATTGAAACTTTCAATCTTTGATTCGGATATCAAACGCTCCAAAAACTGACAAAGACTTGCTTTTTCGGACAAAAGATGAAACTTTTTATCTGGGATTCGCACATCAAGCCAAAAAAACAAAGATAGAGAAGCCTCTCTCTCTCTCTCTCTCTCTCTCTCTCTATGCAAACGCGTGTGTCTGGTTTCTGACAAAGGGATGTTGGCGTAGGTTCTTATGAGAAGCGAAAAAGGCGGATCTTGGGACACGCAGTAGTCGCCAAGAAAGTTGGAATGTTGTTTATTAATTAATGTTTTGTCATCGTGGAAAAGGAGTGGCGGCGGAGGAGAGGTGGTTATATATCGGAGGAGGAGAACGAAGTTCCCGCCCTCTGTGTTTTTGGTTTTATTTAAAGTGGTAAGGATTGGACAATGGGTGCCGGGTGTTCACTGTCAGTTCGTTACGTGTCACTGTTTTGACGACGGTTTTCCATTCGGTTTGACAGTTTATTCGTTTCTCTCTCTGCAAATCTGGAAGAAGTTTGTATTGGAAAAAAATAAATTTACATTATCTTTATTTGTATAATTACAAGATAAAAGTATTTCTTGTAGCCTATAAAATTGAAAAATCCAGAAATATTGTGGGCAAAAGTATAAATATATATATATATAATTTATTTATTTTTTGTAGTGTGATCAGTATTAACAAGTTATTGAAGTCATTAAAACATATAATCTCTTTTTTAATATTAAATCTTCTTTTTGAGATATAAGCAAATTGATTTAATTTAACTCTGTTATTTTAAGTTCATGGAAGAAACATGGAAATTGGCTTACCACCGGACCCCATTTGCATGCACATTGTTCCATATGTTGCTAACACAACTGGCTAGGTCGGTCTCCGTACTCACGTGCCCAGCCAGAGACCTTGGAGACCCTGTGGAAGTGTTGGCGTGTTTCATTTGTCCAACACATTTGTGACCCAATTTCTTCATGCTTTTCTGACTTTTCGTGACCTTGCATGCCCCCATCTCGATCTTTTTCTCTCGACCTCATGACTCTTTCAACTGGTTTTGTTTTGTTTTATGTCTATGTTCATTAAACTATTCTGCACCGCAGTAGACCTTCAAGTGACGATCGATGGTAAACTACCACCTTTCCACTTGTTAAGCATGTCTCTCCTTAAAGAAGACATGTGCGTATCCATTTGATATAGAAAACTCATCATGAATTGGCTAATTGTGCGAGAGCCAATAATATTCGAGAAAATGTTCTGATTGTGTTTGTCTAAATTTGTATAGAATATATTAATTTCTGTTTTTATATATTGATAGTAAAATGTAAGACTTCAACTTCAATTTCAACAGGTTTCTGCAAGACGAAAGTATAGACTTCAGTCTCAAAAGAGCCAATTGAACATAAAAACAAAAGCAAAAAATAAAAATAAAAATACATAAAGTAATAACATACGTTAATGTCCAGCACATATATCAACTTTATAATAGTATAATAGATAAACAACAGAAGCAGCATAGAACAAAAGGCTACTTAGTGCAAAAGTTTAGGTTTCATGCAAGTGAACTCAATGTTATGATAAAAGTAGACCATGCTGAGGGGACGATTTTTAGAGGAATTAAATTTATGGATACAACTCCCTTTATCTTCACTATTAATGGTAGATTCTCATTGCCAAGCCACCTGATAACCCTCCAACAGCTGTGAAATTTTCTACTCAAATGTGAATTGTAGTAGTTGTTTATTTCATTGCTCATTCTTACAGTAAAGTGGGTGGCTATAAAAGACAATCTGTACGAAATAAAGGGACTAAAAACAGAATTATGTTATGGAAAACCAATGTCAATCATTTTCAAGCTGTTGGAAGTATAGACGAGGAATGGTTTTGAACCATCTACAAGATATGCGTTTTTCTGAAAAGAAGATAAAATCCAAGTTATAATAGGAAAATTGATGATTGAGTCACTTGTTGACAATACTCTTAACAGAAAGAGTGTTCTGAAAGACCATTTATTCGTTTCCTTAGTCCCAAAAAAGGAAGGCACGCCGCTCATTGCGATTATAGTAATAATCAAACCATATGGTGGTCTTGAAATGAAAAGGCAATATACAACTCAATGACACACACGCACAAACTAGCTATAGTTAATAACAGGAATGAAAGGGCTGTGCCTTGTATATCATTGATTTATTTCAATGCAACACTCTAAAGTTTTGTATTTTGATAAATATTTTGATGACTTCCAATAACTCTGAATGGTCAGGATGGCCGAGTGGTCTAAGGCGCCAGACTCAAGTTCTGGTCCTCGTGAGAGGGCGTGGGTTCAAATCCCACTTCTGACAACTGAATTTTTGAATTGCTTTTTTCATTCGATTAACCTATGGCTTCGACATTTCCCGTGAGAGATTGTCTCAAATTCAGTTGAATTGTTTTTTAAAATGGAATGTTTGGGTGAATTTGACCACCCATTGATTTAGTCTCAAATTCAGTGAAAATCTGCAGATGTTTGGGGGAACTATCTGCATAAGGCCTGTTCACATAAAGTCCACACCAGTAAAAAAAGCTGTTGAACCATCCAGGCCCTTACATTTAACCTGAGACTTGGAATTTTACCTCTTCAAATTGGGAAACATTATGAGAAACGAAGAAAGAGAATATAAAGGGGCATAAAGAATTACACATTTGCTAAATTTAGAATGTTCTATAATGCTGACAAGCAGAGCTCTAAGTAGACTCAAAGGATTATCTTTTTCCTTTATTGTCCCTAGTATAATTACAATTACAGACCTGAGAAATGTACTGATAGTGATTAATACTACAGCTAAAATATGATATAATGCCCCACCACTTTGGTCAATTGGGTGTACCTGGTTTCTGATTATGATCCTATGATGATTTCCAAAAATGTCAATCAAGCACTATTGACAAAGCCATTTGAGTTCTCAACGTATATCTGTGTTCAATGATTTGCATGGGGCACAACCCACATAAATCCATTAAGGATCTGCTAATGGGCTATTTATTTCATCAGATCCAAGAACACAAAGCCATTCCAGAGACTATGCAAAAGCATGGACGGCAGCAAGTTCCTTGAACGTGCAAAAATGACACCCAGCACCACCCCGAGAAAAATAAGTGGTAGCATTCTCTGTAAATTGAAATGTGCTAGAGCAAAGGCCACTGAACTGACAATTACTGCACACCAAACAGGCATGTATCTGGTCAGGGAAGGGAGAAGGAAACCCCGAAATACTATCTCTTCCCACACAGGGGCACAAACTGAAAGTACTATTGCATACAATGCCATTGCAACTGGGTCTCGTGCTGCAATTGACTGCTCAACACTTGAGAGAGTGACAGGTGTGGAAGGCAGAATGGGCAATAGACTAAGGTTGAAGTGTGAAAGCCGGTTCACCAGGGGAAACATGAGGCATCCAAGAGCAACGTCAAACAACCAGCTACCTCTCGGGCTAAACCTAAACCAATCAGATGGAAGGGGATGAAATCGAGACAGGCAACGATGAAGGATTGCAATTCCAGCAAGACCTTCAGTTACATCAGTCACAAGGCCGAACAAGGCTTGTCCTCTAAATGTTAGAGATTCCTTGTTAAACCCTGCCATGTGGGCTGCAAAAGGAATAACCCAGGACCCTATAAACCAGAATGAGACAACCCAGAGAAGCATTACCTGCATCACCATATGGAAATATAACTTCAGCAATACGAGCTATAACTAATGGAGCATTTGACAACATGCATTGATAGAGTCAGCCAGTCATGATTAATGAGCAGATTAATGTCCTTGACTCCTTGTCAATAGCAATGAAAAGCTTACCCTCTGGCTGTTATTTCCCACATAGTTAAGGGGGAAGAAAAAGTGTTACCTGCACTATGATATCTGCTGTCCATGGTACAGCCCACCTACTCCCAATTGCCCTATGCACTGCATCTGCAGCCTGAAAATTAAAAAACTAAATGGTGAGGTTTCCCAATTGCAGGTAGCTAAAATTACATTCCTTTTCAAATAATATAGAACTATGTTTTAAAACTCAAAATTAACATAAAAACACAGTTCTCCATTCAATTACTTCTAAAGTCAGCTTGACAGAAAAGGCACTTCAAAGTCAAAATCCATTCAGTAACAACTCAATTTCCTCAATCTTTTTCTTTGATCTATTGCCATTGCCAAAGAATTGAAGCAACATCAGGAATTTCCATCTGGTGGAAACTTGTGATTCTGTGGTCTCAAACCATGCCAACTATCACAATGTAACGCCTCTGAATATTTTCAACATGTTATCCAAACGAGTGCTTAAGTCACCCATCACTCAAGTTAAATTTCAATAGGCAATGCCACGACCTTCGACTATAACAAAAACCATTTGACAGTCACCCACAAAACCACGGCCAATAACATCTTTGCTAATTTCAACTGCTTAGAATCTGCACCCCCATCCACCCAAAAAAATCAAACCCGCAAAACCAAATCTGATAATCTCCTCATTCAACTACCTGATCTTAATTCATTTCATTCACATCTATTAAGTGCCGCCAAACATCCAAAGAAATAAAATGACGCTAACAACATTACATTAAATAAAACCAGAAAAGCAAATTACCTCTCGAAGGCTGGATATCCAATCTCTCTTAGCATTAGCAGAATTATCAACTTCAGGCTTCACGGATTTCTCAGGCAGAAACTGCTCAACGCTCTCAGACTTGGGGTTTACTGGAGAAAAATCCTCCTGTCTACAACATGAAACTCTCCACTTCTGCAACCAAAAAAAAAAAATAAGAAGAAGCAAACAGTTCAATACTTCATAAGCCTATTGTTTGATTGCTGACGAATTAATCAAAACCAAATAGCATTAAATTTTTTTTTTAAATTACTATCTTTTCCATTTCCAAGTTATTTCCTTTCCCTGTATTACCATTTTCCCATCATCCAAGGAAGACACAACTGTAATCCAACTACAAAAAAAAAAAAAAAAACTTACATTCTTTGACCATTTGAGATTGAACTCGAAGATCCGACTGTTCCCGGTTAAAAGCCGCGAACTTGAACCGCGGGGTCGGTTAAAGATCCGAACTTTAGATACGCAGGGGACAAAGATTGGGCGCTGGGATGAAGAGTGATAGCAACAAGAGCTCAACATTTAAGACTAATTAAAAACCCTAATTATTAGCATCACATAAGATTGACAGGCAAATATTTTGGGGATGATGATGGAAGGAGAGTAAAGAGGGAAACGAAAAACCCTAATCGAAGGAACAAAGAGGGCTTTTTTTTTAATTAATTATTTTCTATGATTAATTTTCTTGGGGAAGAAAAACACTGGGCTCTGTTTGGAAGCTGAGGCGAAGTTGCCTTTGGATGAGCCAAAGGAGCTGGGCGCTCACTGACGACTCGGTTACTACGTTGCTAACTTCAACTTGCAATTTGCAATTAGATTTTATTCAAAGTTTTAGACAAATTGCACCACAAATGTAGTTGTCAATTGATTGCTTTCTTGACGATGGCTGTTAGATACAGTGGAATTGTTTTTTTTTTTTTTTTTTTCAGTTAATTAATTGTTTTTTATATTTAATTTAAGTATTAATAAATTTAAAATTTATTATTATATATTTAATATCTCTAACATTAAAAAACATACCATATTATAAGAACTACAACCCGATTTAATGCAGAAAAATATATATTGAAATAATATAAAATTGTTACCTCGAGTGGTGTGATATTGCTGATTTTATGCCTTCAATTTAGGGGAATTGCACGTTTGGTGGTAGGTTAGACCAATTGTCTTTTTATTATTTTTTAGTAGTGATCTTTATTAGAAAATGGAAACTCAAATTATGTTATAATCTTCAAGTAGACCGACATAAATTAAGTGATATTATTGTAATCATTTATTATTTTATCCTTAATTACAACTGTACAGAACCATGAAAATATTTTAGGAAAATATATCACTATTACGATATTATGAAGTGACATTTTTGAGAGTGGGTGTCTTGCCCACTTGAAAAAAAAAAAAAAAAAACTCACATCGATATAACATTTTCGGATTTTATATATATTCAATCTTGCCTTGTGTTTTTTTTTTTTAATTGCTGTTTCGATTCAAAGTCCCTGTACTTGCTGGATAATTGTACAAATCCATGTTGTTGAGACGCCCACTTGAAGACGATTTTGCTATAAACTATTACAAATTGGAGGAGTTTAGCTACTAATTAAAATATCCCACTTTAACTTTGACCGGAAAAAAAAAAAAAAAAACACCAAAATCCTTTTGTCTGATGTTAACGAGTATAAAAGGAAAATTACTTTGGCATGCTGTTGATGAGGCTTCTTGGAAAAACGTTACATAGACAACCCCTTTTATTTTATTTTTTTATTTTGGTCAAGCATTTTATGGTCAAACATCTCCTTGGTCGTCTGCCTTCACCTTACCCGCCATTGTTCACCAAGTAGTAGAGTAATGGCTTCGATCCCATCCTAATAATCTCAATCTGCAGGGCATATGGAACATTTATTCATGGGGTTGGTCAACTTTTTCCAAGCAATCATCATCAACGTCCGGAAAGTCGGGGACCCAATGGCCATGAACATATTTTTGTAGTTTTACCATAAATATCATGAAAGCCTTCAGTGATAAATTTTTATACACTAGAAAAATGAAAAAGTTTTAAACCCCAGGATATACAAAACCAGATGAGATTATGCAGCCAAAACTAGAGGCCATTACAAGAATTAAAATCAATGAAATCCACTGCTCAAATGCCGCAACTTGTTCTCCTTGCAAATGTCACCGGCCAAACCCAAGCAGAAACATAAATGATATTCTCAAGAAGATCATGACCTCAGCAAAATTGCACTACACGCAGTAGTTCATGCCAACCTTAATAAGAGAAATACGGGGAATGTTCAGGCTGACAGCAGGAGATCGGCAGTTTTTCCGCAGGAAAGAAAAGAAAATGTTGATCAAAAGTCGCTTCACGAATGTTGAGTTCCATTTTGCTTTAATATAAGAATGACCCATTACATATGCTACCCCAGCATTCTTAGCATCCAGAAGTTCCATGAGCTCTTCCTTAACTTGTGGGTCACTATAGCTTGTGTCCAACAGTTTAAACCGGAGCCGCCTCTTACTGCTGAATTGAGGTGACTCCTGCTCGTACATGGCTTGCAATCTCTGGAGTGCAGGTGACTTGCTGCTACTTGTAGTTACAAGGGAGCTCGAGTAGCTGCTTTCTCCAATGCCATCAGATTCTGACACTTCGAACCTTTTACCAAACTTTCCAGATGTCCTCACGACAGCAAGCCGGCCATCCACATAGCCATCAACAGTTCCAGAACCTTCAGCTTCCAATTGAATGAACTCTGCCACACTCATCACGAGATTATTTTCAAATTCACATTCACTTTCATTTTCCTGGACATCCTTGTAACCATTTCGAACAATGCAGCGATACATCCTGTAAGATTTGGGACCAAACCGGCCAACAAGATAGCGTTCTTTTTGTGGAACATGAGGAACAGGAACAGTCTTAACACATACAAATACAATTACTTGGTAAAATGCAGGTAGATCGGTTAAGAAATGGGTAAATGTGGAAGGGACTCCGCTGGCTAACTCAGTGTAGACGAGACCAATCCCAGGGATCTTAACAATTCCAAGATCAGAACCCAGGGATAACACCCATTTCATTGGTACTTTGTTATGTTGATCATATAAATACTTCTTCCTGCTACCATAATGCCACACATACATCATGAGCATAAAGACTGCAGAAAGCAGAAGAGAAATCCATCCAGCCTTAGGAATTCTCATAAAAGAAGACGAGAGGAAGATGATCTCTACTACCCCAAAGAATATGAAGTATAATAGTGCAAGCAGGAGACTTTTGTGCCATACAAAGTTGATTACCAATGATGTCAAACTAGTAGTCACGAACATTACAATCATGCAAGCAATCCCTGAAATCAAGGTCACAAAATTAGCTTCTCTAAGATATCTACAAAAGAACGTAAGTAAATTTTTAAGGTTTAGCATGACTGAAGGGCAATTGCTCCCACATAAATCCCTTGCGAAAAAAATTCTGGAGGTTGTATGTAAAGTCTGAATTATAAAAGACTAACCATAGGCATTTCCTAGAAGATTTGTGTCTCGGCAGCCTACTGTAACCACCAAACAGAGAACCATTAGGATCCAATTTATCTCTGGGATGAAAATCTGATGATCGATCCATATTGCTTTCCGTACAATTTTGACACGAGGAAAACATCCTAATGCATGACATTGTTTGACAATAGAAAAGGTTGCTGCCACTACAGCTTGACTGGCAACAAATGCAGCCAAAGTTGTCATCACCAGAGTTGGCCAGAACAACGAATCTGACAAAATAAGCAAAACCATTCTGTCAAAAAAACCATAACAACAATGCCAAGAAAGATAATTCTGTCCTTGTCAACGACACATGTTGACAGGACAGATCTCAAAATGGATTCAAGAAACACTATTAAATGCGTTCTTGTTCTAAAACTTTAGCAGTGAGACACTAAAATTGAATTGAAAATTAGAGCAGTGAATGTGCACACACACATATAGTGGATCCACATTTGAAGAGAGGACAGGTACCAAAAAAGAGCATATCCTGATTTATTATTTGATGTACAATATTAGTACCCATCATAAATCTAATTATCTGCGAAAAAGGAGACATTTTCCTACAAATCCTTCATAAGAATTCAAAATTGTATGATCCAAGAAAGCCACATATATTGCTGTTAAAATGATTAAGCAGAGGAATTGGAACAAATCCATAACAAAGGATAAGCTTAGTGCTTGCAAAAGTTTACCTGGAATTGAAGAGTAGAAGCTCATGGGTACTGCAGAAAAATTTTTGGAAAGAAATGCAGCCTGTCCCATATACTGAAGGATCAAGCATGGATAAACAACAAAACTGAATGCAACCTGTGAATAGCAACAAATGTGAAACACTTTATCCATTGCATTAAGTGTCAATTAGTGCAACAACATAAATAAAAAATAAAAAATAAAAAGAAAAAAAAAAACAGAAAGGAGGAAGAAATGCAGCCTAAGAGAGAAGCCTGAAAAACCAGAACAAAGATGCAATATCCCACCGCTTGTCTCTCCTACAAAAAAGATTGTCTCTACATTCATCTTGCAAAAAGCGACACCTCAAAAATCTGTTACCTATGCCATCAGTTTATAACACTATAGAACCTAATGTTGACAATTATATTCACATTTTCGACACTGCCTTCACATTAACTTATGGACTCAAGACCTTATTTTGCAATCACATTTGTGCATACCCTTACTGATGATGCTGTGAACTGGCCAAGGTCTGCAAACATAACTTCACTTCCTGCAGTTAAGATGAGTGCCTAAATGAGTTGAAAATGACAAAGAAACAGAAAAAATATATGTGTGTAAATTTTGACATCATTTTACCAGTAACACACAAAAGAATTCCTCCAAGAGAGATCCATCCATCTTTTCCAATGGCTTTGAAAAACCTGTAGATATAATGTGGAGAAAGAGCCTGATAGATTTTTGGATTCCAGTGAATGATATTGTAGATCCCAGCAATTGCAATGCAAAGTAACCAAAGAATCACGATTGGAGCAAACAAGAAGGCCACCCTGTGTATGCCACGATGTTGCAAAATAAAAAGGCCAATCAATAAAATGCAGGTAATGACAACCACCATTCCTGTGTGCACAAAGAAGAGTTATTAACTATTTTCAGATGTACCAAAAGAAAAAAAAGAAAAAAACAGAGATATATCAACTCTGGGTTCATCTATGATCAAACAACATTTTTCTAATGAAAAAAGTACAATAGTCAAACTAAATGCCCTCTACTACTTATGGTACTTTCCTAATGCTGAAAATTTATCACATTTCATGCTAAAAGGATGGACATAGAACAGTCAAACAGAAATTAACATTTTTCCAACTGAAGCCAAGATGCATGGGTTTGCAAAGTATCCAACCTGAAGTTCAAAGTAATAGATGGAGAGAATTATAAATCATATTAATACAACCACAAATCACACTTAAACTTCTGTTCATCGATCATGCTTGCAGTCAATGCCTGACCATAGTAACAACCGTTATTCTTTATTCATTCAATTATACGGCCAATATGTTATTGCTGAATTCATCATGTAAGAATAGGAGTTCAAATAGTAATGGAATTCTAAGGTCCTGTTGTCATCATTCTCTCTTAATACTTTTCAGTGATGATTCTTAATCAAACCATTTCACAATGAACATGTTTTGATATTGCAATGTCAAGTCCTTGATCCAATTAGAACTAGCATCACAACATCATTGAAAAATCAGGTGCAAACATGCACACACCTCAATATAAGGATACCAGGATAATATACAATCTGTTTACTTTGAGGACCTACACTCACCATTATGCAAGTTCTTGTCTTGAACTTGCAGCCCTTCAACAGATGAAAGAACTGCAAAAGATAGATGCATCTCAGAAGAGGACAATAAAGAGATGGAAATCATCAAAGCAAACCATGTGACAATTACAAGTCACCAATTGCAACTCACTAGAGATTGCAGGTGTAAGGACACCAATGGTAATCACCATGCAAGCACCCAACAGGACCAAAAGAAGCATGACAGTTCTTGTTTTCTTTTTTCTCTCAAGAAACCTTTTTAATGGAGAAGACAGAGTGTTTCTATTTGAGTGACCCAAACTATGATACATAGAAAGCTCCTCATCTGCTGCTTGTTGATTAGGAAGCAAGCTAATTTTTGCATTCCTGCAAAGAAGTGCATACAATGCAAAAATTCCTCCTGCACATCACCCAACAGCAATACCATGTAACCAATTTTGACCAAAAGAAAATAATGACCACAATGAGCAACAAATAAACAAACACATGCAGACAGACACAGAGATCACATTCATCATTGAGAAGATTATCAGCATTTACCTTCACCATTATCATCTGTGCCAAGCATGAAAAGAGAGTATTTAAGCAACGACAAGAAAGTAATTGTCCAAAAAATCAAGGAAAATGCCCCAAAAATCGTATCTTCATTGTGATAATGCCTCAACCTCCCAGAAAATGTACTCTTGTAAACATAAAGAGGGGAAGTGCTCAATTCAGCGAACAATACACCAAAACTCTGATAAGCTAAGAGCAGAACATGTCTACGCTGACTTCTACTCTCAGCCTGCTTCAACAGAAAACAAGCACCCAGTTTAAAGATTAAAACAATTAGCTGAAGCTCAAATAAAAAAGTGCTCTATAATGTCAAAACCTTTAACTTTGCAACTAGGAATTACTTAAAATACACAGTTACTAAATCTCATATCTTATTCCAATGCTGGGTGTGCAAAATTTTCAACTTTCATCATTTCTTTCGATTCATTTCAGAAGGGGATGGTGAAGGAACAAACGGTTTATCGAATACGCACTCAAATATGTATCAATGGATACATAAAAACACACAAAAGAATAAAATTATGGATCCTATGAACATTTGTTGATGAACCCATCAATTTTCCTCGCATGAATAGGAAAATTCGAATTTCTTTCAAGCTAGCTCATACAAACAAGGACGTGATTCCCTGAAAATTTCACTTCCAAACCACTCCAAAAAAAAAATCCTTAATTCGTTATCAGATATTGGGATTCAAATCAAACTTGAACTGGGGTTAGAAAAAATTTACAAATAGATTAAAACTTTGGATCGATTTTCAATTTTCCTTCTTCGATAAGATATACGTACCATGGCGTTTTCTTTCTGGGTTCTGCTTCTTCGTGCTCCTGAAAGCGAGAGATTGGAGAATGGAAAGGCTTGCACTTTACAGATGTTGACGTTTGGGGTTTTATATTAATTATTGTTTTGACTCTTTTGGTCGTTTTTGCATATATATATATATATATATATAGTTTTTTTTTTTTTTTAGTTTGTCATTTTTCTTAACGATTGAATCTGTGCAAACTCCAACGTCCAACGTTGTTATAACAAACCATCCCAAATCTCGCTGTCCCTTTCTCAATGCTCTGTTGGTTCGTTGCAGTGTGCTCTCTGTGGACGGGTCCACAACTGCCCCCATTCATGTCGTTTTTAAGGCATCGTGTTAAATTGAAGAATCTATATAAACGCATCCATAAAAAATAAAAATAAAAAAGAATTATTTTTTGTTCAGTATAATTAAATAGACGAGCTCAATTTATATATTTAATGATAATATTATTAAAATGTGTGAGATTGAAACTTTATATATGTGTGTGTGTGTGTGTGTGTGCTCATTAAAATAACATTAAGATTTAATTCTTTGATTATTTATAAGTCTTAAACTCATTTGATAGTTTGAATTGGAGACCTCCACTATTAATGCATAAAATATCACCTATTTTGAGGGACAAAATTGAGTTTCACATTCCAAAGACTACAAGTTAAATGTTAATATACATTTAACAAATAATACAACTAAAATGTGTCTCTTCTTTATATTAAAAGGCTCCTTTAATTCTTTTCGTTATTTATGGATCTCAAACTCATTTTATGATTTGAGTCAAATGTTAGCCATCGGACAATGAACTAAGACTACAGTAAACAACAGAGTGGGAGACAAAATACATGGCTAAAATGCAAATAACATGCGTTTGCCGGGAGTCGAACCCGGGTCTATTGCTTGGAAGGCAATTATCCTAACCGTTGGACTACAAACGCTTGTTTCTATCACACGTACTTGCGTAACTTTATCAAGTAAGAGTAGTATTCCAATTGTAAGTTGACTAGCGAAGACGTTCATGTATCAGCCACTTGGCGGTTGGAAAGAAAAGTGTGGCCAGGAAATCGAATTGTTTAGATAAGATGGCAATTGGAAATGGATGAGATAAGATCAAAGAATGATGGCCAAATGAGGGGTCAAGATGGATCCAGAAAATTGCATAAAATGGGACAAATTCCAATTGCATGTTAGAGAATAACGTGACTGTAAATGTTTACGCCATGTCACCTACGTTACTTCACACTGATTCTTAGTTGGCATACAAATTTTTGAACGGGCAGAAAGTAAGACGTCATAGATTCATTCTGATAAGCTTCTTTGAATCTACAGGAATTTCTGGAAAGGGACAAATCATGGAATAGTCTGCGCTGGGACTATGAAAAACCAAGGAAGGC
Organism: Kandelia obovata; assembly: GCA_021464305.1. Lineage (NCBI taxonomy): Eukaryota > Viridiplantae > Streptophyta > Magnoliopsida > Malpighiales > Rhizophoraceae > Kandelia > Kandelia obovata. The sequence continues at coordinate 3,425,308 of JADCRA010000363.1, forward strand.
TACACTGGTCAATGGCTTCATATTCATTGATTCAAGTACTTTCATGGCTCACTTGATCAGTTATTCTTCTGAAATCGTAAAATTTTCCCCCTCAGTTTGTACTTGGAATATGTTTCCCACCTCTACGAAATCATATTTTCACTATAAAATGATCTTCCTCAAAGAAAATAATTTAGCATGTTGTTCTCACTATGTCTGCTTTTTCCTGATTGTATTTGTAGGTGAAATTAGTAGGCCTCCATGCAGAAGCTCGAGAATTAGCCATAACTGATAGACTGCCATATAATCTCTGATAAGCTCCAAAACAAACGGGATTCTTTGTCTATTACAGACTTTGTGGTGATGCATACGAACTATAGAGATGCACTGCATTTCTGGAGGTCTATTTCTGTGTTACTGCTCCATTGTCATGCAGAAATATCAAACTTGTGGTGACAGAAAATTGCATCTTTTTTAAGATTCTAATTCCACATCCATGAAGCATTATTGATGTTTAGCATCTTTATCCTTAGTTATAGTTTTCATCTTATCTCCTATTATTGTAGTATTATTCTTTTCCTCTGCATAGCCTATCCTGACGAGACATACGTTCTTTTCCTAGTTGCACCAACTGCACTGCAGTACTTTCTTATAAGACTCCCTACTTCTCAATTTTCAATTGGATAGATATCCCACCTCCAATGGTATATTGGCCCGCCATCAATGTTGGAGCCCTCCATTGCATCTATCCTGCAGCATACAGTAGAAAAGAAATTAATGAAGTGTTTTGCTTCAAGATATACAATCAACAAACTCAAGTTAACATTGCTTTGACAGAAGCAAGCCAGTGTAAAAGATCCTAGAAGAGTTGATAATACTTCACTGGAAAAATGAAGGGTGAAAAGGGTAACATTGAGATCGACATTCTGCCAGTGTCTAACAAAGCCAAGACTCTGGAAATTGAAAGGAAAGCTAGAGATGAAGGATTCTCCTATATAGCTTTTGGGTGTGTGGGAATTTTCCAAAGGAGATACAAACAGATTGATATTCTCATTCAAAGTGGGTCTAGCTGTTTTTTTAGTGTCTTTGCTTATACTATTCCGGGCACCTTATGATATATTTGGCACCAATATTATCTGGTCTCTCCTCACTGTTGCCATCATGTTTGAGTATACAGTTGGTATGTTTCTTGATAAACTTGCATGCCTATATTCATTTTTACATTGCATGCTTAAATTTACTTTGTAATGTGCTAAGCATAACTGGTGGACATATTCTAGTGTCGGTTTCTGTGGATGATTGTGAAATTCTAAAGGTGCAACCTTCAATAGAGGATTCAATCGAGGGCTAAGGAGCTTACTTGCTGGAATTTTGGTTATTGCAGTTTCTCAGTTAGCTCTATGCTCCGGTCGGGTTGCTGAGCCTATCATAATTGGCTTTAGCATCTTCCTTATTGGTATGTTATAGCTATGTCTAGGATCCATGCAAGGAGAGGATGGAATTAAAGTAACTAAGCTGAAGGACATTCATGTTCAATAATATATGCCAGGGGCTATCACATCATTCATGAAATTATGGCCATCACTTGTGCCATATGAGTACGGATTTAGAGTCATTCTTTTCACCTACTGCTTGATCATTGTTTCCGGGTGTCAAACGGGAAACCCGATTAGAACTGCAATGGAAAGACTGTACTCCATGGCCATTGGTGGGGTTGTAGAAGTGCTAGTGAATGTGCCAATCTTAACTTTTGCGGGCTGGGAAGCAACTTCACAAGGAGCTAATTAACGGGTTCAACTCAGTGGCTGACTCTCTTGGAGGTAAAGAAAACTTGGCGACTGTCAGGAATTTAATCCATATTGCAAAAAACATAAACAATTCACTGGTGTCCTAATGGCGATATTTTTAATATAATATTCAACTTTGTCATGTTTTTGTATCCTAAACTTTAGAACGTGTTAAGAAATAACTGGAAGACAATGGGTTAGAGCATCCTGAGTTCTCCAAGACCGTAATGGATGAGTTCCCGGACGAGCCAGCTTAAAAGAGATGCAAAAAGACCCTGAATTCCTCCTCAAAACTTGAATCCCTGGTATATGTTACATGATATCTTAATTTGAAGCTTATTTTCCAAGATGGAGATAATTTCTCAATAATAATAATTGTGGTTTTTCCACTATTATAGGCTAATTCAGCAAAATGGGAGCCAGCACATGGCAGGTTCAGGCACTTCTTTTATCCATGGGCAGAGTATGTTAAAGTTGGTGCAGTTCTAAGACATTGTGCTGACGAAGTTAAGGCGCTTCATGGTGTTCTACACTGAGATTCAGGTACTTTCATTTTGTGCATTCTTAATTTCAGCATTATTTGTCAAGATTTGCATATGTTACCAAATGGGATATTCACATTCCATGTTAACAGAATCAGATCCTGGATAAATATAATTGTGAAAACAACTCAGGAATCTCCAAAGGTTGGCCTAGATTATAACAATTGGGACAAGGGAATACATGAAAAGGGAAGTGGAATCATGAAGCAGATTCCAAAGAATTATACTGAGGCATTTGTTCTTCAGTTGGCTCTCATTAAGGATTGAATGGAACTCGAATATTGGCTTGCTGACGGCAAATTGCTAATAGTAACCTAATTAGTTTATGTCCCTTGCTTCCTCTATTCTTTGTTCATTGCCTCGTATGAGATGCGGTGTTTTGCATTAATAAAATGTATAACAAGATTTCCGCAGCTCGGTTTACAGCATATGCAAGCAATTGGAAGCATGTAATTAGAACATTAATTTACTTGAAGCTGCAATATGGTCTGCAGAGTTACTTCAATTGTTTGAAATCTGAATATGATGCAAGAACCGTAAATTTTATAGAAAATAAAGCTCCAAACGCATGAAAAATTTCTACTGTGCCTACAGCAGATCTATGGCAAGGCCATGTTAAAAAATAGAGAACCCCACTTTTTGGATGCAAAGCAATTGATACACTGGGAAACTGCATAGTTATCCGAGGTATGGAAACACTAGGCTTCCTTTCTCCACCTTTTGTTTCTTGCATTCTAGCTAAGCCATTCTCAGCAATTAAATCAATCTGCCAAGTAAAGTAGCAGAAGCCATCAAGCATTGATTAGGAGGAAATTAAATCTGATATGTGAACATTACCCAATAGAGTGAGTAGCAGACATGTGGAGTCTATTCGTTTTCAACTTTGTCAGACAGGCTGAGTCCAACATTTCAGTCGGAGATTCTGAATGCAGCAAGCCAACCTGGAGAACTGGCAAGGAGCTTGAGCAAAGGCATAAGCAACATGAAACAAAGCCCGAAAACCTCACTGCTAAAAGGGTCCACAACTAAAGCGATCCAGTGCAAGGTGCCATAGACATGCACTCTTTTCTCCTTATACCCAATTTCGACCCTCCTGACAGCAATACAAAAGCAAGTCCCAAGCTTACTTATACCTTTTCAACCAAGCTGGACGATCCCCCAAATCAGAGGACTGAGCCAAACAATAGCAACCAGGAACAACATGAGCCAAAATACAAATTCAGAGGCTCCTCCTCCAGCCCAATCTGTGGAGTCTTACCATGAAATGATGAGGAAGCAGTCAAGGAGGCTGCAATCATGGCCATCAAGAGAGGTGGATGCATTTGAAGAAGAAGCTGGCATTACCAAGGACTTTCTACCAAGAATGAGGGCATTAAAGAGCACTGCAGCATTGTCTCTGGCCACTTTTACTTCCTTGCTCATTGAGTTTGTTGCTAGACTCCATCAATTGGATGAAGCTGTTGAAGAGCTCTCAAACATCGCCAAATTCAGACATGAAGCTGTATAACAGGAAGATCTAAATACATATTTAGATTTTTTTTGGCCTCGATAGGGAGGCCTTAGTTGATCAAAGGCTAATCAGCAGAAGTTGTATGCATGATTTAAAGTTGAAGTAACGCTAAAAACTTCATCAATTAGACTAGTTGATAATTACTATGCAGGTTTTCTACGTGTTCCCATGTGTACAAGCTATATATTTTAAGTGAAAAACAATAATAAAACAAAAGGCTAGAGATAGAACAGGGTCCTTATAAAGATGCTGTTACTAGATCATTGAAACTAACACAGTCTGAAAGCTATGAGGAGGACAATGATGGATTCAGTTTTGGTTATGATGGCAATCACATAGATACAAAGAATGAACACAATCAAAATGGTATACGCTGGGTTGGTGGTCGGTGATCAAACGTTAAGAAGCTCTTCAAACGATCAAAATTAAGAAGTCCACAAAGATTGAAAAGAGAAAAATAAAGGGTCGGCTTACCTTTTTCCATGGATTAGGGGGGGGGTTGTTGGCCACAGGTAAACGCTAGAAGACTCATTATGAGGTGATTATTATTGTTAATTAAATTTAATGCAACACTGGCGGACACACCAGTCAGCCTGTTGAAGCCGAGTTGCGCAGCAATTACTAGAGAGAATGTTTTCTTTTTATTTTTTATTTTTTTTTGCCCCTTAGACGGCTACAAGGGACGAAGACGGAAGACAAGTCAACCCTTTAAAAGCAATCGCCTATAGACATTCTTTATTTATAAAACAATGGGCTGAAATTAGTTGTACCAGATTTTATATAAAATACCGTGTGCCCCTCTGAGAGATATACAACATGGCGTCAGTTATCTGTTGATTCAGATGTTGATTAATGATATTTGTCAGTCAAGCAAAGGGTGCCCACCAAGATATTTCCACTCTCAAGTGCCAGGGTCAATCCTTCTCACAAAAGGGGATTCTAATTGCTTGGCACATAGTTTGGATCAGTCACCCGTTGGTCATATTAACCAAGTCCTAGAAAGAGACGTTTCTACTTACTTGAAGATTCAAACGACTTCTAGCCTGACTGTAAAGACAGCCCTTACACGCATAGTTTAACAATCCGAACTTCACCAAATTGGAACACAATTCACAAACTAAACCCAACCAACAACCAACAAATACCCAACTAAACTTATAAACGGTTGATGAGACAGAGCAATGTTCATACTTCCCCTAGATAATGCTTGCCAATATAGCTGTTTGCAACCAGTCAAGAATACAAAGTAACATGGCAACCATAAGTAGAAATGACACAAGTTGAAGGATTTATTATCACCAGAATGTTTTAAAAACTGATCCACATTACAGGCATCAACCTGTATTAGACAGCTAACCTGCTTGAGGGCTTATAAATATTTACAGGAAAGAACACTAGAGACCTGACACTATGCTAAGCAAGTCTTACTTGATTCCCCAAAATATCACACAAGGGCGTCAAAGCTCGGACAGGACCATGCCATTTAAGCACTGGAAGACAACACATGCTAAATGTCGACAGGCTAAATGAAGTAAATGTGCAGGAGACTGTTCGCTCAGAGCAGATCAAAGGAAAAGAAGAAAACTTCACATCCAGCTCTGAGGCACAATACTAGAATTTTCAGGCTCTGATGATTCCCCAGATACAACATGCTTGCTGCTTGAGCCAACACCAGAGCCAACTGCCAGCAATGCCATCAAACTGCCACCATGCACCCTTCCTTCTGGTACAAACACTGACATTGATGACATGCCTGCTTCAACAACAGAGATATTGGCATTTGGGACTCCAACCTTTTTCAAATCAGAAGCAGTTCTGCCAGCTGAAGGTCCCACTTTCACAACATCAACATTCATGTCTTCTGCAGTGACTCCTTTCATCTTCTCATGCTGGCTAATTTTGGGATTCTGGACCATAGATCCCAAAGTAAAGCCACCATGAACCCTCTTATCCTGCACCAGGCCACTGTGGAGTGCACAGAGACCTGCCTTACCCCTTGCAAACGAGTTGCAAGGACCAGAAGATTGAACACCGTATTCTGACCCAGGATGGCCCCATGAGCACCTCTTGCCTCCACCATGCGCCTTGCAGAAGTCAGTACTGCCCTGAGCACTTTTGCCACAACCTTCAAACTTGCATCTCTTGCCACCACCATGACGAACACAGAAATCTGTCCGTCCTCTTGCACTCTTTGTGCACTCAGGCACAGCACATCTCTTACCACCTCCGTGCGCAACACAGAAGTTGGTCCCTCCATGCACACTCTTTGTACAGATCCCACCACCTTGGAAGGCACACCTTTTACCTCCTCCATGACCCTTACAGAACGGAGTGCTCCCTTCAGCTCCTTTTGTACAACCCGGAGCAGAACAGCGTTTTCCACCACCATGAGCTTTGCAGAACATTGTGCTCCCTTGTGCACCTTTGGTGCACCCAGAGGCTTGGCACCGACGACCACCCCCATGGGAAATGCAGAGACCAGAAAGGCCCTCTGCACTTTTTGTGCAATTTTCTTTCTGACATCTCTTGCCACCACCATGGCGGATACACAATCCTGATTTCCCTCTGGCAGCTCGAGTGCAACCCTCATGACTGCATCTCCGGCCACCACCATGAGCAATGCAAAAATCTGTGCGACCTTCTGCACTTTTTGTGCATCCCAGGAATTCACATCGCCGGCCTCCCCCATGGGCCTTACAAAAAACAGTCCGGCCCTCTGCTCCCTTGTGACAGCCTAGTTTCTGACACCTCCTGCCACCACCATGAGAGATGCAACGACCAGAAGCACCTCTGGCTCCTTTGCCACAACCTTCAACTTGACATGTTTTGGAACCAGAGCCACGTTGATATGGCCGCTGCTGCATTATTACCCCAGAAGTACATGTGACTGAACTTTTTGGAGTTGTTATTACAGTGGAATAAAGGTCTGGAACAATGAGAGTATGATCACCAATACTAGCAATCTGGTTAACAAAACAGCCAGCCTCTTTATCATAGAAAGGCTGAAATGGAAGAGATGCAATCCCAGCTTTCTGCTGAAATGATGATCCTTCATCCAAATTTGAAGGCCCACCAATGGCCCATGGAATCTCCATGCCAAATTCAACTGAAGTGGAGCTTGGATGGGCACTAGTGATGTCAGATTCAGAAGTTCCTGTTGTGAGGCTCAACTCCAGGTCAACCTTAGGCTGCACTTCCAATGCTTCAAGATTTGAACTAACACATTTCTTTGGGCTGGGAGTCTTCTCATTGCTGAGATGGAGAGTGAAGTTCAATTCAACATCCATTGAGGACTCCTCATCTGTTTCTTTGGCTGAAGACATTGTAGTGCAAGCAGTTGCTGAATTATCCTTACTTTCTGAAGAGCTTGATGAGTGAACTAGCCCAAGAGATAACAAAGAACCAGCACGCTGACATTCAGTTCCATTAATCAAATTCCATTTCCTTTTAATACCCTTTGAGGCAGGCATGTAAGGGATAGAAGAACTGGGGGAATTAAGACGTAAAACAGTATCTGCAATATATCCAGACCCAGCACACCTTGCTTGCACTGAACTTCCCAAAATCTTGAATGCATTTGAAGGATTAGTTGCAGTAAAACCCAAGGTTTGGAACCTCTTGTCCATGAAGAAATGGCTATTATCCAATGTGATCTCCAAACTCCAAACCAGTCCCAATGAACAGTGCACCTGACTTCTGAGGTCAAGAAAGTTATGTACAAAACTACACTGAAGCTAAGGATAAAGAATTAGGTATGAAACAAAGGTTAGCTGTCTGTAGAAGAGTATATCCCACCCCCACTGACAAATCCAGACGTATCACGACGATCCATATTCTTATTAATTTAGACCAAGATTATGGCTGACTAGTTACACATGAAGACAAATCTGAGTGGGGGAGTATTCTTTATGAAAGGATCATGGCATCCAACCATCCTGTTTCACAACAAAAAAGAAGTGTTAAGAACAAGAAATTGACACCTAGTTTAAAGAACTCACAATGGGATTTGACAGCACTAAGATACAATGTAAAAGTTACACATAGTGGAACACCTTATTTCCCAAAAATCAAATGGGAAAAAATAAATAAAATAAAGATTGAGTTGGCAACAAAATAACTAGCTAGCTGTATATCTTTTGAAACTGAATCTCCACCTTACATGTGTAGAAATAAGAATAAACAATTAAGTGGAGTAAAGCTTAACTGGGAAAATGAGTACTGTAAAGAGCTCTGTTTTATCACTCATAATAATAGTCATCTTCTATTTGGATGAAAATTAGAATCAAACTTATAGTTGCTGTTTTAATGGAAATATTAACTTAATTATATGATACATATATAGCCATCAAGTGAGCTATTCATCTGATGAACCCAGATCCTTATCAAAAAAGGAATTGACTGAATCTCTTTCAAATTCACAGCTACTGAGTGAAAAATAAAGAGCCAAAAATAACAGAAGCATTATCATAAATACCAATATGCACACACTCAATTAGCATACAAGGGTTAAAAACCTTCCAAGTATAATCAATTGTCTGAGTGGAAACCCAAACAATCCATCAAAAGGTATCGAAGGAAAATTATCTCAGCTAGTTGAAGGAAAATCCACCAAACTATTGAAAAGGAAAAGAATAGAAGCGACCTGCAGAACTAAAAGTTGACAGATTTATAATAGACTAAGCTCAAGAACCTCTCCGAAATTCAAAAAATGAATTAAACAGAGTAAAATTGTCTTCAAATTAGGGATATAAAACATGCAAATGAAACGGTATCTTCAAGATGAAAATTCCAATAAAAATTCAACTACACGGACATAAAGCTCTAAAACATAAATCAATAGAAGACGAGCAAGCAGAGGCGGCGGCCAAGGAAGAGGCAAGCTCCGCGCCGCACGAACCCCCACATGCGGCTGACTAAGACTGGAGAATTGAGGGGGAAAAAATCGAAATTTGAAAGAACTTTAGCTGAACTGATTGCAGACTATTGCACAAATATTAAGCTCATAAAAAACCCAAAATAATAATAATAATAATAAATAAACGAAAAAGAAAATTTCTTTTCTCCATTTTAATGTTTTTCCTACAGTTTCAAAGCTAAAAAAAAACATAGCAGAAACTGCTAAAACGATTAAAAAGAATCAAACATTTAAAAGCGTTGCAAAGATTTGAATAGGAAAAAAAAATCGTTTAAGAAGATTACCCCAGAAATTCGATTCCAAATCGGTGAGAACGAGGCGTCCGTGACGGTGGTTTTTTGAAAGCGCGTTCGAGCGCCGGCCGCCGCAAGTGGAGGAAACGAGGCGTAGAGAGAGATGAGGAGGCGGGTAAATTGAGAAGGAAGAGACAGAGCAAGAGCAAGGGTTGGGAACAGCGAATTTAGAGGGGGTTGGGGGGAAGCGGGCACGTGTTGTAAAGTAGAGCGCACGTGCAGAACAAAGCCAGTGAGGAACTCTATATATATATTATTTAAATTTTGGAAAATTATTTTATTATTATTATCTTTCCTCGCCCTTTGAGACCTTGGATATGTCAGAGGCCTTTGAGGGCATTGTCCAGGTGGCCTACAACAAGCGAAGATTCAATAATAAAGTTTCATCCTAATATTTTATTGGTATAATTAGTTTATAAATCTCTAACAGTATAACTTTATTTTTTTTTGTTTTATAAAAATACATACTTTTTTCTTCTTTTTTTTTTGAGAGAGACAAAAATACATACTTGATATTAAATAAGAGAAAAACAACTCTTATATAGTGGGTTTTTTATTATTATTATTTTTAATAAAGATAGGCTTATATTCATATAATTATAATCTTAATTACAATATGCCTAAAAAAATGACAAGAAATTACAACGCACATTCATTGCATCTAGACCCCCCCCCCCACAAAAAAAAAAAAAAAAGCACCGAATGGCTTCGGTTAATCGCTGCAGCGTTCAGACATCAGAACGGGTAGATCTGGAAGGTCAGGACTTGTGCGGCGCGTGGTGATACGACGTTGTAAGGCATGACCTGAGTAAAAACATAAATGTGATATGTTTAGCAATATTAACTTGACTGAGAAATAAGTGTAATTTTATATTACTATATTATTATAAATTATTTCATTTTATATTTTAAATTTATATCAATAATAAATGATTATAATTACTTTTTGAAATCAATAATTATAAATCTTAGATGTATAAATTTAAATTTATTTTTTACTCACCTGCATTCATTTTTTTAAAAAAAAAAATTTACGTCACACAATGATTTTTTTTGTTCTGTACAAATGTAATTGTAATAATTAGATATATAATACAATTAACCACGCAAACACACAGACACACACGTATGTATATATATATATATATATATATATATATATATATATAAGATTGACAATTGTAGGGTTAATAACAAATAAATAAATAAAAGAAAGAAAAAAAAAAGGTAAGGCAGCGGCTCGTCACCGCTCTAAGTGCTGTTAAAGTGGACTCCTCAGGGATCTACGTGGCTCCCTTCAGTGGGTCCCACATACCCGCGATCCTCTGGTCTTTTCAAACAGCGGCGGTTACCGGTTTTCCGCTTACTACGTTCACAAGTCGATAACCAGGCTTTTTTCAGAGTCGCGCGTGAAGGACATGCCCCTTCATTTTTCGATGGGCTTTAATAGGATATTTTTATTTTTAATAGAACCCACTTTTAATTTTATATTATATAATAATATAAGTTATACTCATAAAATAAATATAATAAACACTATAAAAAAAATATTATCAAAGAGCAACTCGTTCTTTTTTTTTCAATCTCAAGATTAAGGAGTATTTGATTAATAATAGTCAGAAATTAAAATTGAATGGCTCTCCTCCATCCCACCGTTCGATCTACTCACCGCCAGATTTTTCCACGGAGAAACCCACGAGCTGTACAATGAATACGGCCCGCGTGATCATCGGTCCACTGGAAGGTGGTCCCACACTACAACTTTTTATATGCACAACACAAGCCGCCAACCTGCACACCTGAGTTCTTCGTTGCGTGGAAAAAAAAATTAGTGTACTTTTTGTCGTTAATATTAAAGCCAATTAGTTCATAACATTTTAGACTTAGAATCCTCCTCACCGCATGTTGTCGATCATTTTAAAGTTTACCGCAAAACATGTAGATTTACTTATATTTTTAAATAAGAAACAAAAAATATGTGTTTCAAGATCCAATGCATGCACCTATTCCCAAAAAAAAAAAAGAAAAAAAAAAGTAAAATCGATTGTTCTATAAAAGTGATGACTAAAGGATATATATTTATTCATAAATTATGATAAAGTGCAATAAAAAATAATTGTTGACCTAATTAGAAATCAATTGCAGCCACCCATTCCCGATGGCCATTTTTTATTTGATAATTGATACAAATGGCTTTTGGAAATTATTATTTTTCTTTTTTAATTATTATTATTATTATTTTAATATTATTTAACATTATAGTGCTACCCACCAAGGGATGTTAGTGGGTGTTGAATGTCGAGGAAGAGCGATGTGTGCTCTTTCCTCGGGCTTTCCAATCAAGCATATGCTATTTAGATATTCGTTTTGTTTTTATTATTTTTCCTTTCCTTTCTTCAGCTGCAAGTGCATCTTTTCATGCACAAATCCATTTCACGATCAATGACCTAGCAAAGCAAAACCATTTTGAATGCTTTCTCTGCGTCAATTTAGACCTAGAAAATCACTGCCTCGAGCACTTACATAAAAGGGCCCGCATAATCTTTCCTGCATAAAGCGTAGGGTTTAAAATGTTGAAATTAATATTTTATTTGCATTAAATAGTTGATATTATAATTTTTATGATAAACAGGTAGTAGGTTATAATTATGTTATCTTTATTCTATTAATTAATTTCTAGTTTGCAAAAGATAGAAATTATATTTTGTTCATATTATCAATATAATGAATTTGTGTTTTAAAGAGCATGTTGAGGTAATGTATGATCACTCAAAAATTTAATAATTGGGCTGAATTGTTTAAGAAAAAAAAAGATATCTTTTCTATATATATATATATATATATATTCTTGAAAATAAATATTTAAAATAAAAAAAATACAAATACCAAATAAACATGATGTTTTTGCTTGTATACCACAAATTTTTTTAGATATTTAGCAATTTACTTTTAAATAATAATAAAAATGTATAAATAATATATATATATATATATATTAAAAAAAATGTCTTTCTTTCCATGGATAAGTAAGTAATGTGCAAGTGTAATAATGGGTAATATTAAAATTCATGGAATATTAAGGTCTCTCTTCTCAGTGTGGCGGGCATTGACATGGACGTTGGCGAGAGAGGCGTAGAAGACTGGAACATATAAGCAAAAGTGTAGTAGCAAAAAGCCGAACATGGAAGAAGCGACAGTGGGGTTTATCATCATCTTTTAAATCTTGACTTTTGGATTTGATTCCGTGGAAAAAGCCCCATGGCTGGGCATGGTGTTGCCACGTCTGCCTAGATTTGGTCTCTTTTTATCTCCACCCCAATTTGAGCGGGTACGCGTTGTTTGCCCTCACTCTCATTAAAAATAAAAATAAATAAATAATAAAATAATCAAAAATAAATAAATAAAGCAACCGAACAGATTTTTTATTTTTTCTTCTTTTTTTTTTTTTCACATAGAAAAGCCAATTTTTCCCTTCTAAAGCCCTAACCTTTCATATTTAAATAAATATTGTATGAAATATTTACCTCACAATCTCAATCAATGTTGCAGCCGCAAAGAGCAGAAAGAGAACGCCTCCTATGTATGCAATAATGGCCGTGTCCATGAAATGCCCAGTAGAAAAATACGGTGTGCCCATGTTTTAGCAAGAGACAATGCTTCTCCATGCCCTCAAACATAGGCCCACTGATCATGTTGGTTACCAATGTGACTGACTTGACATTCTTTTTTACCAGAAAAATCTCATCAAAAAGCAGATTTTCATGGACTGAATTAATTGCACTACATATCTTATCTTGTACTAAACAATGTTACTTGCTGGATTCCCTACCCTGCTAGTTGGTCGTACGATGCCTTAGGAACGTAAGAATCAAATGGAAGAAGGTTGAGATGTTGATAGCATCGATAATTTTAAAAGAAGGATGACCATAGCACCTCTACTCACCCTAGTTAGCTAATGAAATTTCAACTTCTGCACTTATGCCTACTAATAAGCTTAATAAGTTTGATTTTCTTCTTTCTTCTTTTTGAGAGAGAGAGAGAGAGTCAAAGAATACTAAAGCTGGAATAAAGCAATGTCTTGCAATTGTGTGGAGAGACAGAACAAAAACATTTAAGTGTTCCTGCTTTGGGATAAAAGGTTAAGTGTTCAAAATACACCTTTTCTGATAAAAAGGGTGATCCAAAGTATGGAGCCTCCAAGAACAGCAATCTATAAGAATGATATTCTTCTGAATAGATTTTTTAAATATTCGTAATTTTTGAACCAATTTTTTTCTTTAAAAAAAAATTCAAAAAAATTCAGCATTACCCTATTGTGTCACAAGCTTTAAATCATCATCATTTCCGTTTGTTATTACCCTTTGTTAGCCTATTTATATTAGCACAATAAATTTAGCATCTGTAATCATTGCTTGTGTAAATATTACTTCATTAACGATTAACTCTCATTTTCTTTTTGGTCTAATTGGGGTGAAGAGGGGATTTTGACTCTCATTTTCTCGATATCAAAACAAACCCAACCCTAATGTGACGAGAGGAAAGAAGGAAAGGGAGAGAAAGGAAGGAGCAATTGGGAGTTGGAACTCTTATTTATGGGCCCAGGCTCCTAGTGCGTCCATATAATCTCATCATCGAGGCATTATGAAACCAAGATCGGCAACCAAAGGCCCATTCTTCATACAAAGAGAAAGGTCCGACAAGCAGTAGCCTAGAAATGTCAATCTATATTTGTTGTGAGACCCCATGAACCCAAAATGAACTCGAAACTTGAATTAGCCGATGAATTAACAATTTGCACTACCCACACACGGACTCAAAATTCGATAAAATTGTAACTTAGAGATATTAATGTATGACCTAAGGCTTAAAATAATTCGATTCAAATGTGATCTTATTCACTTATTTGTCACCATTTCCTTTGCTAATTCTTCTAAAGTATTTGATAAAGGAATGGTAGACCACCACTCTGCGTTTTTCAAGGGTACCACGGTTTGATATTTAAGTTGTGAAGCTAATACTACAAGGGCTAACCATGAAATTGGAATTGGGTTTTTTTTTATTTTTTTTCTTTGTTTGGGCATCCAATTCCCATTTCCGTTGGCTATGTTATGTGTGTGTTTGAGTACAGTGTTTCTTGTAAAACATAACCAATTATTGGAACAAAAATATTTGTGATCCCTTCCCATCACATAAGAATATTCCGATCAGCCAAGAACTCCATGGAAAAAGAAAAATGATTTACTTGTTTTTTCTGTCTTGAGCTCAAAGTAATTGTCAATTGGAAAAGAAAGGGACAGATCTAGTGATGGTAATGGTCTCCCCCCTCCGCAGGATCCGTCCCATCTCATCTTGAGGAGGACAGATATTGGAATATAAATACTAACCTTAATTATTATTATCATCATTATTGGGGATTGAGAATAGTTGTCTCAATTTTTAAATTTTTAATTGAAGATACAAGCAAGGTTAGTATTTATATTCCTTACTCCAACTCCAATATTGATACCAATTTCAAATTATTATATTATAATTTTATTTTTTATACGACAATTATATAATATTTTTTATAAAAAAATAATTAAATAAATTAATAGTCTAATTATGACTTTATCCATTCACTCACCTTAATATTTCATATTACTTTCATATATATATATAATATTATTATTTTTTTTGGAAGAATATTGTGTTTTTAAAAAATATTAGTCGCCTGATACTTTTAATTTTTATATCTATCTTTTACATATTATTATTTTTATTAAAAAATTAGAAGTAAAGTGAAAAAAAAAAATTCTAAACTCTCTTTCTGTTTAGATGAAGAGGGAGACGAAGATTTAATTATAAAATAGAGATAATAATTGAGACGACATTTCTTGCATTTGTCCCACCCTATTGTCATTTCCCAGAGAGATCATGAAATGGCGGCTTACTTCAGGAGCATAAAGTAAGAAGTAATGGAGAATTAAAAGGGCAATAACTTTGGGAACACCCCAATTACATTTATTTAATTAATGCCTAGTCTGCAACAATTCAAGAAGAGCATTACTGACAAGGAAATGCAACGGAAGCACAGACAAAACATTTTCATTTTCACTCACCAACACAAAAACATAAGAAAAAAAAAAAACAAAGAAAAGAGACCCAAATTCAATGGCGTCCTTCTACCAACATTCATAGAATTTGATGTCAACACGCAGCCTGAAATACACTTCACCTTCAAATGCATCAGTCATTATGGTCGCAATACCCCGGTGCATGAAGAAATCTCCCGTTCCCCCCACCACAGATATATCTCTTGTCTTGACCATGATCGGATCAGCCCCAGCAAAATTCACGGTGCCTTGGTGGTCCGTGCTGTTGAGGACAAAGGAAAAGGCAAGCCAAGATGTGAAGGTGTTTTTGGTGTCATAAATGTACATGCCTTGCGCCCTGCCGACTGGCTTTGAGTGAAGATTGTTGTCCAGTGTAATTGGGTCATCAAACACTACTATGTTGCCAAAATGGAACTGCCCTGCCAAGATGGTTCTGTTGGCACCTTCAGGTGCTGCCACGATAGCCGCCGTGGCGTTGTCAGCATTCTCGCCATTGTAAACGATGTCGTGGAAGTATAGTACTAGTTGTTTACACGGTTTGTATTGTCTCTTCTTGGCCGGATAGGCAGAAGATGTAGCAAGAAGCATGAACAAGAACAGCACAATGCAGCTTGTTTCTTTCTTCATTGCTTTTATGATGTCAAAGGAAAAGAATCAGAGAAGGAACCAAAAGGGGCAATTTGTCTAGGATATAGAAGATTGATCTAGTATTGCTATCTACTTGTGCTTGTGACTTCATATTCAACAGCCCTATATATAGGCCTAATTCGTGGACCTTTTGTGAAAGATGCTGTTTTTATTATTAATTTTTTAAAATATAAAAGGATGCCCATCCAAAAGTACAGGCTCCAAAATTGGACCAGCTGGTACCACCATGTACATAGACCATTTCTCACCAAATTGGCCAAATTGCATCACAAGTAATCAAACAAAAAATCCAGAGACCTGTAATTAACGTGAACCATATGTAAGCTGTATTACCTTTTGGGGCTATAATGCTTTGGCTAATAGAAGTGATATAAACCCACTATAATCGAGCTAGTAAAGATCCATGGCTTAGTAATGAGCTAGTTATTCATGCTAAAGCTTCTCTGATAATTTACAACATGATGGACCAGTTTAATGATTCACTTCTTCAATCGAAAAAACTAAGAAAAGAAGAAGAAGATAATCATAATAAATAATTTGACTATTGTTTTTCAACTTGGTCTTCAATAAATAGGTAAATTAACAAAGTGATAAATATATAATAAAATTGTGATAAATCACTCGTTCATGTCATTATTTATACGAAAGTCAAGAAAAAAACGTCAGAGGTATTTAGCGTTATTCAAGCGTTTAATACTTTTATTTGTACTATTTCCAAGAAATGGCCTAGTATTTAATTAAGACTTTGAACTTCAAGTGTCTTGTATTATTATCGACAACATAGAATGAACCAAGAAGTACAACTCTATAAAAAGAGACTATGGCCCTGTATATCAATCAATATGCCGGCCTGCCGGTGGTGCACATTTGTTTGGATGCGTTAGGTAAAACACAACTAATCCCATCACAAATTCCGCAAGCATGTTACCTCACCTCCTTATAATTGATATGGTGTACCCTAACTCTGACAATATATTTTTTTCTTTTTTTCTTTTTTTTTTTTTCTACAAAACGGAATTTAAGAGCTCGTTTCCTTGTTTGTTTAGGAACACGACGTATCTCAAACTCAAACACTCTTTTTTCACTTTTTTAATCAATTTTCAAATTTCTTAAGGTCAGCTAGCACCAGGAGAATACTTTATTTAAGTGGTGGTGGTGGTGGTGGTGGGGGGGGGGGAATTTCTTAATTATCATGTTTGACTTATCTCGCCCCACCACCTACCAAGGACCTCATAATTTTATTCCACCGTACAACATGGGGTTTGATCCATCACACGCATGGTGGTTACTTTTGACAAGAACAGAAACATGAGCTTGCGTTACAGCAGATAAATGAATTGCTTGAAGATTTGACGAAGGTACTGGGATATACCCAGGATATCCCGTGGCTCTGCAGCTTATCAAGTTAGGCCCTCATTTACAATGACCTTGTAGTGACAATTAGCAAAATAATGTCATAAATTAAGAATAAAAATAAATACATAAATAAGTAAATACAAGAAGACGGTGACCTACATACACATGCTTCGGTAAACAAATCTTATTCTTATCTCAACATGGTCCAGTTTGAGCACATGATCATGAATCCCTAATGACAAGTCGACAACAGTGAACGCCCACCCACCACTAAGTCATTGCAGCCAGCCAGAAAAAAAGAAAAGAAAAAGAAAAAGAAAAATAATAAATAAATAACGTGGAAATAAGGGCTGAAACGTGTACCCAAGAAAGAATGGACGAAAATGGCTGAAAAAAATAAATAAATAAAGGTCAACTTTTCACAATGTACGGCCTGATTGGCCAATGGAGCAAAAAGGGAAGATCGGCCGAAGTGGCTGATTCGTGTCCATAACTTTAGTGTTGGGCTCTGCCATCTCGTGTTTTGACTTCAAGGACGGACAATTTTGACTTTTTCAAATCGGGTCATCTATCAAGCAGATCTGTAAGACACTTAGGTTTATCTCCACCAAATTAATTAAATATATACTCTATTGACGGGGTGAAACTTTATTATTATTATTATTATTATTATTATGCCTCTAATAAACAAAACAAAATAATAATTATATTTTATTTACTGAAATAAATTAAAAAAATAGTTATTCGCCCGAAGTTAAACAATTGCAAAGAACCAACCACGTGAAAATTGAAAAATGAGACATTTGATTAACAGAACAAACGTCATGTTCATTTCTTTTTTGAAAACCAAACCAATTCTGGTGGAAAATCGGTAGGAGTAGGTAGAGATCCTATGCATGAACCGCTGGAAAGTGGTTCGGATTTGTTTGTGTACATTAGCCAAAACAACGCAGCTCCCTCTAATATTATCATAGGTCTCCCAAACTCTGACAATATAATTTTCTCAATTATAAGGTTCAAATTATATTTATATATATATATAATAGAAAAATTATCCGTGAATATCACACTCTCACAGATTTGAACATGAGATTTTCAATAAAATGAATGTGATCCCCAACAATGACTTAGTTTTCAAGAGTTGTTTCTATTTACTATGAGAAAACTGTCATATGCATGACACTCATAACAACGCCGAAAACACATTAGAAGTTTTTTCTAGATTAATGTTTTAACTTCTTTTTTCCTTTTTTTTTTTAACCTTATATTGGGTGATGGGGGTTCAATAGCTTATATCATCGCTTTATTTATTAGTTGAAGCTATCTTATCAGCTTTTATAATGGATGGAACATCGTACCAAACTGAAGGATAATTTTTGACTTAACGTGTGTGGTCCTGTCACATGCATATGGTAGACAGTTAGGACCAATGCCACCAATTTTAATAATCGATGGATGAAATAAAAATGGATTTAGAAAGTAATTGTTGCTGGGTACCAAGAGATGCTTGTTTTATAATAATGTGGCTAATGAATGGTATTATCGAAGATTAGGACACATAATTGTTGCCTTTAATGTCGCGTTCTATTGGGTTTTGGAGGCCATTGACATCTACCTTCTAACAAAAGATGAATGACAGGCAGGTTGGTGTTTATGTGTAATGAGAAGAGAATTGAATGTTGGAGTTTTACAACTAACTCTAAACGCTTAGGATGTAACCAACCCTATTATTTAAACGACCAAAGGAAAAAAGAAATTCTCAAAAATTATGTTTTCTTATTCTACCATGTTATATGCTAACATGTCACACTCAATATGCTACCATAGCATGCTTTACATGCTAATATTTCACTGTAGCACCCCAAAAGGCAAAGCCTATTAATGGAATAATCAATAAAGCCAAGCGAGAGACATGAGAATCATGTCTATTATTCATTACAAGGTTTAGCATTGCGATCCAACAAAAAAAATTTAAAAGAAAAATGCAACTAATAACACTGATACAGCTTAAATTCCATCTTAAGGCGTAAGTATTTTATCCCTCGGGCAGTCTCAGTTTGAATCGAGGCAATTCCTGTAGCCATGCAAAAGTCTCCGGTCCCACCGACCACCGAAAAGTCTCCACCGCCATCAAATCGGCAGCCAAGATATTGAGAGTGCCTTTATGTTCGGTGGAATTAAAGACCAAAGTGTAGGCAAACCATGCATTGTGATACGTCTTCATGTCATAGAAATAGAACCCTTGTGCTCTTGCCTGTGGAGGAGACAGCAGATGGTTATCCTGTGTCACAGGATCATCAAAAACTACTAGCTTGCCAAACTAGAAATTGCCATGCTTGGTTTCATTTACAATCGCAGCAGGCTACATCGACCCCACCGAAGAGGAGGTCATGATATAATAATTGGTTTTTCGCCGGCTATAACACATTGAGAAGAAAAAGTGAAACAGGATACAAATGTTACAAGCTTGGCCATGATCGACATGTGCTTGTGATTTAATGATAATAAATGATTATGGTACATGCAATTGATCATTTCTTTTATATATATATATAATAAAAATATATTGTACGTATATGAGTAACCGTACATATAAGTTGGAATTTTCTTGTTGATATCTTTATTTAACCTTTCTTATATAGAGAATTTATTATTCGAATATTGTTGGACCCGAATGAATTTTCTCTACTTTTAATTTTAATATTAATAAATTTATAATTTAATACTATAATTTTAAAAATAAAAAAAAAACTCAAAATTGATTTAAAACTAACAAAAATGTACTAATCAAACTATCAATTTAAATAATAATTGATCATTCCTTTCTTCGACCTTTGTGACTTTGCCCATTCCCTACATGTATGGTGTAGGAAGCAAGATTGGACCTGGTCTCCTAGTTCAAGAAATATATAATTGGATGCGGATACTGCAACCACAAGTTTGATTGGTTGAGCAATCCCAGCAAATCTAAGAAAAATTAAACTAGTATTTCCGTCACATGGAGCATTGGACTCTCTTTTACTAATCTTAGCACAATCTTCTCATGGTATGAAAATTTCGTTATCTTGGACTTTGGACATAAGTAGGAGGTCAACTTACAACTTTTCCTATTTTTGGTTCATTGAACCCAACAACTCTAATATGAGATTGCTTGCCTTTATGAAATATTTTAATCGTGAAGAACTCACGTCCATGACTACTGGGTAGCCGCAATTTAAGATAAAAAGTTATTAGGTTGAAGTTGTGATCCAATGAGCTTCGAGAAAAAGTGCTTGACGCAAAGGCAAAATCATTCACATTTTTTTGGGCTGCATGTATGAAATTTATGTGATGCCAACGGTGAAGCTGCTGACCATATATAATTTAGAGTTGTAAATGGGTCAGATCATTTTAATAGTACGAGTTTAGTTCGTATATATCAGTAAGTGATTTTAGAATGAGAGCCTAAAATCTACCCTTTTAATTAAAATTATTTCATAAAAAATTAAAAATTTAAATTATTAAATAAAATTCAGTATGTAAATTATGTATTATAGTTTTAAAGTGACTAATCTAACTCGCTTGATATGTGCTTGTTTAATAACATTCATGCTGGGCCAAAGTAGCATTAACCTTCAGTCTCATCTACCTGGAGTGTAGCTGTTGAAGGGAGTTGGTGCTGCTGACATGTCTTTTGCTGCTGCAAATTTAGTTTTCGGACTTCCCACCAAAGCATAAAAGTCAATTAAGTTGGTTAACATAATGATTAGAGTATAATTCTGACTTATTTTAACTTATTTCATTGATTTTTTAATTTTATTTGAATTAGAAATATGTTATGATTGTAATTGAAATTTATATTTACATATAAATTGTATTCATGTATTAGTTGTTAGGAAACTTATAAGTTCTAATTTGAAATGTATGATATAATCAAGCAATATATAAAAATATAAATAGTGATCAACAAGAAGTAGGTTGCTTCTTTTGCAAGCCTAACAAGCTCTCTTTGCTCCCTCTCCTCTCCTTTCTGATCTTACTGTTCTGCAACTTCCAGGAAGTTGAAACACAGACTAACAACAGTAGCAATGCCTCTATCCATGATGAAGTCTCCTGTTCCTCCAACTACTGAAAGGTCCCTCGTCTTGTTGTACATCAAGTCTGCACCCATAATATTCAGCGTGCCTCGATACTCAGTGGAGTTAAATACCAAAGTAGAAGCAAACCAAGCATTGTAACGACTTTTTCATGTTATAGAAATGGAACCCTTGTGCTCCTGCAGCTGGGACAGAAAGAAGGTGGTGGTCTTTTGTCATTGGAACGTCAAAAACCACCAGCATCCCAAGACCAAAGTCACGACCCACCTCGCTTCTGTTTGTAATAGCAGCACATGTTGCATTGGCTGCATCTGTGCCATTTAACAGGATTGTCATGATAATACAGCACAAGACTCTTGCAAGGTTTTTCCTCTTTGATTGTTCTTTTGGTGGATAAAGCAGACTGTGATACAAGAAAGAGGAATAAAATGAAACAATATTTCACTGCAAGCCCTCCCATGATTGAATTTGTATTGAGATCTTCTATAACAGATATGCACTCTTCTTGATTCTTATGTATAGATTCCAGTTGGACTAGTTTTCAGGTGCGTGAATCATTCTCCAAATTGGGTTTAACAACTTTTATGTCTTTTCAATGTTAAGTTTCGAGAAAAAGACAAGAGAGCCAGAACACCTTTTAATCTTTCTCATTAAAGCAACACTAATCAATTTGGTAACAGTGGAATGCATTCCTGCTTAGTCCAATGACTTCGGTTCTGTTTGGGATTCGGGAAAAAGAAAACAAGAGAGAGAGAGTGTGAGAACGGAAATTATGAAGATGATTTCCAAGCTATTGATAAAATTGAGAGATTGAAAAAGGGTTATGCTTCCCTTTCTGAGCCCAATGGCTCTAAATGTTGCCATCTTCACTCAGATCCATGGCCTAGAGACTGCACGCGTGTTCAGTAATCACAATGGGAAGTCAAGTTTAGATTTCTGACTTAGTTTTAAGAAAACCACGCTTATATTAAATCCATTAAAATCTAGGCATTTCATCACTGCAGCTTGTTGCCTCAGAGACAAAGAGATGAGAGTGATGATCAAGAATAGAAGTGGGGAGTTTCACTTAGAGTCATTACTATTTGAGTGGTAGGTCATCCCAATAAAAGAAATTGGATAATTCCAATTAGAGTTCGCAGGGCATAACTAATATCTTTACTATATCTCTCTCTTTCTTTATTCAAAAATAAAAAATAAAAATTCAGATTCTTCATATCATTTGTATTACTTTGTATGAAAATGATTCGAAATTCTATTAAACTATCAAAAGTTGATAATAGCAATTGAATTACAATGATATTGAGATTGAAATGAATAACTTCACTTGTTAGTAAAGATCATATTGCATTTAAAATATCACAGACAAGAAAATAAAAGTGAGAAACACTGTCAAATTTAAAACGTGAGGAGAGATTTGGGTTCGAAACCAAACTAACTGAACTGGAAAAAAAAACAAAAAAAAAAAAAAAGGTTTGGTATGGTTTTAGACCGGCTGCAAAGAAAGCAGGCATTTTTACCATATACATCCATGAAGTACAAAACTTCAACTTGAGGCATTTAGCGCGGTGGCAGGGACCCAAGTGTTGAGGATTTCCATCAAAATTAGTTGCAATCTCCCACGAGAAGAAGAAAGACAGAGCGATGTTCCTTCCCCCAGTGTGGGACTGTAGGAATTGCGGAAGCGAAGCGCCAAAGCACAACCAGAAGGCTTTCTGGTTTAGTGCAGCAGAAGCAAGCTTCGAGAGGAAAAATGCAGAAAGATATATAGCAAGCTTTCGATGAGAAAAATTCATAATCCATTTGACTTACAAATTTTTATTATATATATATATATATGAATGAAGTATTTTCGATTAATACAGCATAGCAAGTTTAAATCAATTTTAATTTAAATATAAATATAAATTAATTTAAATTTAAAATATAAATTACATAAAAAAAATATTTTTGATTGACAAATTATATTTGAAAATTAAATACAATATTATATTACATTAAAATAACTTTTCAATAAAAGTTGCTTTTATATTTTTTTCAAGTGAAAATACTGTGACAACTAGCTTTCAAAAACAGGAAAAAAAGCTTGCATCAAGATTATATGCTGGGCCTTGATGAGCAATACTCCAGTACAATGGTGCTCAGCCTCCAAGAGCTTTAGGGACAAGCACAAAATATTCCGCTTCAACATTCAACTAAACTCTTGTTTTACATCTTCATTTGCATAATGTCCTCTTATTTTAAAGACTAAACTTGGCTTTCGTCCATGTCGTGAGTCTGAACTGTACTTGATTAAAAGACGAATTCATTTCACTTCTGCAAACTTGTTGTGCAATGCTACAGGTAATCTCTATGGTATTGTTGGTTTCTACGTTAATTGAAATCAAACAACAAAAGATTAAATTGCACAATTAACAATCATAATAGTGTACTGTCGCAGTCTGCGCTTCACTCTCTTCGTGCACTACTGCTATTTAAGCTGAAGCCTAAATATATATATATATATATACACACGATTGACCTGTCCAAAGGACCACACGAAAACAGACCATTGAACATTTGGCAAATCTGTTAATTTGCCATTATTTTCGCCTCCACGGTTTTGCAATTACTGCATATCAATCTATGGCACATATATTTCTTGCAATTCCGGATCTTCTTCTGGCAACTCTCCAACTTTCCCTGAGGACATTGAAGATATTAAGCCTTTTGTTGAACTTTCGCCACCATACCGCTGCACCACCAAGACGGATGCCGTTGTTGAGAAATCAGGTGAAGTAAGGAGATTGCCTACAGGACCCATCTCAGGACACTCAGCTCTTACATTCAAAGTTGCAACCACAGGACCCACGGGAGTTCTGCCAACAACAAACAGATTACAACGACTGAATTCCCTAATCACTTCAGTGGTTTCTGCTCCGGTATTCAATACCCTTCTTTCGTATTTGATAGAGCTATCATTTGAGGGGTTCTTGTAATCAATTAGAAACTTATCGTCAGGTGATTCTTCCATTTCCTCATCTATATCAGCACTTTCCCCGACAATTCCAGAGCCAGCTATGAAGTGAACGACAGTTACTCCTATGCCAGGATGCTCAGCGATCCTTGCACCGTATGCCAGGGCTTCATGATCATCATGGCCTCCAAAGAAAAGGACTGTTACAGCCATGGAAACATTGCTGGCAGACACATGTGTGCTTCCACCAAGCCCCCGATCCACCAAGATGCCGACCGAGCATGGTGCATGATCGAGGACTCTCTTGGTGACCCAACGGAATTCAGTTCTAGTTGTCTCTAATGATCCATCAAACCTCTGGTGCTTGTGGAATGGGAGAATTATCATCGCTGCCCGTTTCCTTTCCGCACTAGCGCAGATGTCCTCGTGTATGTCGAGCATTGCCGAGATTGCTGTCATTGGACGTATCGTTACTTGGCTCAATTGCTGAAATGCCTCAAAAGCAACCACCACTTGATTGTTACCGTATTGCTGCAATTTATTCCAAAAGGGTAGCCCATTTTTCCTTGCCTTGTGGACCATAAGTATTGCGGAAGATCTCTCCGACAGCTCCATAAGGTGCATTGCGTAGACGCAGAGTCCTTGCCTCTTCTCCATCCCGCGAGAGGCCTCAATGAGATTAATAATTGTGGGAATGTGCTTTGTAGAATGAAAACAGGCCAAAATCCTAAGCTGAGTATCTCTGTCACTTCTCGCAACTGTCTTGTGTTTATAATCAGTTTTCCTCGCTCGTTTAGCCGGTTTGTACACAGCCATCACTAAAGGCGTTGTGATAAAGGTTGTAACGATAGCCATCAGAATCAAGATGGAAAATGTTTGATCATTCAGGACCTGCAATATCAAGCAGCCCAAAGGATGGCATGATATTCAAATGCATATAACTTGAAAGGCACCACGAATCAAAACACTAAGGCAGAGATGTAAAATTACCTTTCTCTCTTTACCGATGTTCAGGACAATAAGCTCCACCAAGCCTTTAGTGTTCATCAGGAACCCTAAAGCTAAAGATTCCTGAAAAGGCATTCTGCAAAGCAGGGAAACAATTACGGTGCCAACAATCTTTCCGACACAAGCTGTAGTTATAACCAAAACAAGCAGACCCCAGCATTGAGACCCTTGAATTGAAGCTATATTAGTCTTCAGTCCACTGGAGACAAAGTACAGTGGAAGAAAGAGACCAGACACAATATCTTCAACTTTTTCCACGAGAGCATCAGCAAAGGGTCCTTCTTTTGGGAAAAGAACTCCAATCACGAATGCACCAAACAGGGCATGAATTCCAATCGAATCAGTAACAAATCCGGCTGCCAAAACAGCAGCTAGAGTAGTGCATACGTACACTTCATTCACTGGCTCACCCTCAGAACAACGCTGTGCCATCCATCCAAATATAGGAGGGACAGCGAAAGTGCAGACGAGAACAAATCCGCAGCCGCACAAAAGCACCCACAAGGATATGAGGGGAGAATGTCCAGCTCCTGAGAGGGCAATGGCAAGAGCAAGTAAAATCCATGCGACCACATCATTGACTGCTGCTGCTGACATTGCCATTCGGCCAACATCGGTTGTCAAGAGCTTGAGTTCAGCCAGGATACGTGCCAGGACAGGAAAAGCGGTGATGGACAGGGCCACCCCCATGAAGACCAGGAAGGGAGGTCCATGGACACCCTTGGAGATGGTTCCACGGAGGACAAATGATGTTCCAATTCCCAGTACAAAAGGCAAGCTAATTCCTGCAGCTGCAATGCTGAGGGCCTTCTTTCCTGTCCTGCGGAGGGAGCGCAGGTCCAACTCCAGGCCGACAAGGAACAGGAAAAATAGGAGACCGAGATTGGCTAAAGTATCCAACACCGTGAGGCTTTTGGCTGGGAAAACTGCATTTAGATAGTTCGTGTTCCGACCCAGAGCTGATGGACCAAGTAGGATGCCTCCCTGGAAAAGAAAAAACAGAATTACAAGTCTAAACTTTCTGGTGGACATGAATCTATGCAAATTGATTTGACTTAATTTATGGATACTTCTAGTTTCATCACGTATATATGTAAGTGTGTGTGCATATATTCCCAGCTTAAAAATGATTGGTGAAGCCTGTGGATTTTCTTGGTTCAAGTTGTGGTTTTCTCAACTGAAGTTAAATGAATCCACAAATTAATTTATAATTTTGCAATCTTTTCCAAATATAAAAGACATGCCAAGGCTTCAATGATGAATTTATGTCATGTCCAATTTTCAACAGGGGCATCTGGCACATCCTTAGTTATTTCATCTCATGCACCCCAGCTTGCATATTAAAAAAAATCAGGAGATTAAACGCAGACGTAATTGACTCCTAAATAAAACAAAAACCAAATCCTTGAGAAAACGTATGGTAGATATCCCCCACCGCATTGGCATCTGAAAATTTTTCAGACACAAATTTGGGTCCATGCTAAAAGCTTTTGATGTGCTATAGGTAATTTGATATTACTAATAACAAAACCATAGCAGGGAAGGTAAAAAGAGAACTTTGAAAGAGAGGGAGTTGGAAAGAAGAAGGAAAGGGACATACAACAATCTCCGAGATCACACGAGGCTGACGGAGTGGCCTTAGCAGGTAGGCAAGAATGCGAGTAAGCAGAACCACGAGGCATATCTGCAAGATGGCAAGAGGCAACGCAAAGTTAAGAGGATTGTCACCCTGGAAGACCCCATTAGACGTGGCCACCATGGGTGCACATGCTGTTGTATTCCCACCCGCCATTTGTTTCCACCAGAACTAAATCACCCTGAAACAGCAGAGAATTACTCAAATTCACTTCAACAAACATATTAAAAATTAAGACATCAAAAAATAAAAAAAACCTTGCCTGCAACTACTTGAGCAATTGAACTGACTAACTACATCCAAGATTCAAAATATATATATATATATGCAATATGGTACAGTCGAAAACTTGACATGTTCAGTATTCTATCCATTTGTTTTTGCTTAAAATTCTAAAATGGACTCATCAAATACTTGACCAAAATTGGAAACAAAGCTAAATTACAGGACAGGGCGAAATTATTGAGGAATATTGTCCAACTATGGAAACAACATTATTAGTTTTAGGCCGAATTAATTAGAAAAGTATGGATTTTTAATTGACACAAAGTCGCTTAATTTACACAAGATAAGGGAAACAAACATAACCTCGCATCCTAATCCCCATTGCCCCATTGGTATTTCAATTCCCTGGTCTAATTTAAATTACCAGCCAGTGGCAAAAACTAAATAAAAAATTTGAAAAAAAAAAGAAGCAAAAAAAGGCAAAAATTAAGTCGCTGGGCCATGAAGCCTAAGTTGACTTAAATGACACTGGATGAGCTACCTCCTTCCTTCAAGCTGGGGGAGGTCCGGAATGATGAGAAATCACCGTGTGAGTGAGGTCATCCAAAACGGCAGGACACAAAAAGGTACTCCAAGTCTCCTACAAGCCCTTTTTTTTTTTTTTCAAAAGAAAAAATAAAATAAAGAGCGGAATTGTTGTTTCTGAATGGATTTTTCTCCGGAACCAAACAAGGGGTTTGGTTTTTGTTTTTGTTTTTGTTTTCTTTTTCTTTTTCTTTGACTTAAAAATTGTTGTTAACAGTTAACCAAAGAAGAATATTAATTGATACAGTGGAATATGAATGAGACCTAAGAAGGGTAACAAAGACAAGTTTGAAAGGAGGCTTGAGAATCTAAGAATTGGGAGTAGAACCAAAAAAACAAAAAAAAACAAACTTGAGAAAACGTCAGGAAAGAGATGGGTCAGTTCATCTAATTGGCTAGCCGAGCTGGGGCCTCAGTTGGAGATTGATATATTTTAAAAGGATTCATTTTTGTATTAAATGAGAAATTCATTGGCATTTAATTATTGAATGAGGTTATATCTATCAGATATTAGTATTAAGTATTATATATTGTAATAATATTAATTATTTGTTATTATTATAATGTATACTTTTTTATTATTTTAGTTTATAAATTATTAAATTATGATTAATATGAATTAATTCTTTTATCCTTAAAAAAATATATTCTCAACAATTTTACTGAATTAATAAAAAAAATTAAATAAATCGCTTCAGTTACCTTGCCATATGATGACAGCACACTAATAAAAATATCTATCTTTAATTTGAAAAGATAATTATTCTATTTTTTTTAAAAAAAAATAACTGATATATTTTTGAAATAATATATTTTTTTATTAATTTATTTTTATTGTAATATTATATAATTTTATTAATTATTTTCCTACCTCCCCCAAAACTTAACCAAAAGAAATCTACCTTGTTGAACCTGCTCGGTTGATGCCAGCGATTCTCAAAACGTTTTGATAAGCCTGGCTTCCAGTCTTGGACTTCAAACGACTGGTGGGCGGAGCTCAACGTTAATTTAAATAATGAGGTAAGAGGGATTTTTTTTATTATTTTTATTTTTCCCCTAATTTAAGGACTTTTAGATTTTCATATTCATCTTTATCAGTTAACCAATCCTTTGGGGTGCTCAAAAATTGATTGAATGAATGAATGAATACAAATTTGACCTTTGAACCCCATTTTGAAATCAATTTCTGTAAAGATAAATTCCCATTCAGTAATCTATTCCAAATATGAATCCGCATGGGTTACTATATATAAATATGTTTACATCTCATGCTAAGGAAATTAATGTTATTATTTATAATGTATCAATAATAATAATAATAATAAAAGAAATTAATGTTAGGATGACTTTTTTTTTTTTTTTTTTTTTTTGGGTACAAACAAGGTGATAACTTCGAACTCCAGGATTCCTTGGGAATCCGTTTCTCAAAAGTATGCAAACAATGTTAGCATTTCCTGACTTTTTTTTTTTTTTTCGACAGTTATTAATTAATTCATGATAGTGTGTGGGACAGCTGGGATTTTCAAAATAAAGTAAGAATACAAGAGATTGTATTATTTGAGTTTTGAAAAGTAACCGTAGAAGTGTAAAATTATATAATTATTAATTTGATTATTTTAAATAATTATTTATTATATTTATTAATCAAAAAATATAATTAAAATAAATAATTAAATCTTTAAATTATGATTAAAAGTTGTGATGTTTGAATTAAAGAATAATTGTTTAAAAGTTAATAATTAATTATTTTATAGATTTTTTCAAATAAATAAAAAAATTAAAAAAGTTGTAATTTTGACAATTGGATTAATTAAGCTTTTAATTATTAAATTAAAAGTGTTTATTAACTAAAAATTACCTTTAATTTTTATAAACATCGAAAAGATAATCACTTTAAAAATATATTAATTTCTTAATAATTGAAATTCACTTATAAAATTTATAACTAAATTTGTTTCATTTTATTATATAAAAAAATTTACACAAAATTTTATTATATATTAATAAAAATAAATTTTATTTTTAAAAATAATATTAAATATATAACTCAAAATAATTATTTTTAAATTTTTATTATAAATAATAAGATAGAAATGCACGGACGAAACCTCGGTTGGACGGATCACATTATGCTTTGGATACGTGGGCCATCCCCGCAAAGTTGTACTGCAACGTGTCAGTCTACATTTCACTCCTGTGGTATATTATGGCTGTTTCGCTGTATCAATGCAGCAGTTAGGCATAGATTAATAATTTAAAAAATAAAAAAATCTTTGCAAACTCTGCACTAAATTCAGGAGCCTCGCCCTAACATGCAGAAATTGCAAAATTGCGTCACATCACTCAGCTAAAAAAGTTTGAAATTTTAGTTCAGGCAGAAACCCATGTTTCTCCCAATTTGTTCTTGACAGCAGTGCTAGTCCGCTGGATTCCAGATGGGGGCCTATGGCCTATGGATTATGGAGTAATAGACCTGCTACAATGGATCAAGGAAGCTACAGGGTCTGGAATCAGACAACTTTCCTTGAAGAATATTGATTTCCCCATTTAAAAGAATAAATGGATACCCCAAATAACCACAAAAAAAAAAAAAAAAAAAAAAAAGAGTACAAAGAAAAGACGAAAGGTGTCTGACATCTCTATTGGAAGCAAGCAAATTATAAAATTGGTGCCAAGGCAAGCATACAAGGCCCAATTGTAAAAGCCTTGTACGTGATTAAGAATTATAAGGCCTTATGGTCCTTTTGTTACTCCTTCATTCCTTTTCATGGAGGTTCAAATGCATTGTTTGTAACAATAGTCAGTAACTCAATAGCTCATAGACCAATCTGTTTAGTAAAAGTGGTAAAATCGATGTTTTTGAATAAATAACATTTCAATCTTTCAAATATGTCGATTTTGGACTCAACATACCAATGCAGAGCCTGTTAGTTGGATTCTTTCTTTGCTGTCTCATCCCCATCTGCTTCTGGTGAAGGAAGACGCGGAGATGCTTGGCTATGGACATTGCATTGTTGAACAACCAAAGCTGATGCTCTTGTTGAACAATATTAACATGTTAGAACTACGTTAACGTCGAGTGACCACTCTAATTCTGAGCCTATGCCATATTCTCGAGACAATATCATGTGTTTTCGGGATCAGTGCTTCCAGCATAACAAAGGGACTGGTCAAAACATTTTTGATTTAGCAACGAGACCCACGTGAAAATGATATCAACTCTTGGCATTTGACAGTTTATATTAATTCTTTCAAAATGAAACACCAAGACTTCTTGTGATTAATGTCCTACAGTAATGAAGACTTACAATTTGTCTGTTTTCTCTTCGCATGGCTATTTCTTTAGCAACTTACAGAAGATGACAGTTTGCACTTTGTGTGAGGTTCTTGAATTTTACGTGAGATGAATCCGACAAGGGCCAAGATGTAATGAATTTGTAACAAAACTGCACAAGCCAAAGCAAATAATATATATGTGTGTATGATTGACATGTCCAACAGGACCACATGGACACAGAACACTGTACATTGGGCAAAATCTGTTATTTTGCCATTGTTTTGGCTTCCACGGTTTTGAAATTACTGCATATCAATCTATGGCACCTATGTTTCTTCGCGTATTCTTGCAATTCGAGCATTACAGAAACCAGTTTATCCATCTTCTGGGTCTTCTTCTGGCAACTCTCCAACTTTCCCTGAGGACATTGAAGATATTAAGCCTTTTGTTGAACTTTCGCCACCATACCGCTGCACCACCAAGACGGATGCCGTTGTTGAGAAATCAGGTGAAGTAAGGAGACTGCCTACAGGACCCATCTCAGGACACTCAGCTCTTACATTCAAAGTTGCAACCACAGGACCGACGGGAGATCTGCCAACAACAAACAGATTACAACGGCTGAATTCCCTAATCACTTCAGTGGTTTCTGCTCCTGTATTCAATACCCTTCTTTCGTATTTGATAGAGCTATCATTTGAGGGGTTCTTGTACTCACTTAGAAACTTATCGTCAGGTGATTCTTCCATTTCCTCATCTATATCAGCACTTTCCCCGACAAGTCCAGAGCCAGCTATGAAGTGAACGACAGTTACTCCTATGCCAGGATGCTCAGCGATCCTTGCACCGTATGCCAGGGCTTCATGATCATCATGGCCTCCAAAAAAAAGGACTGTTACAGCCATGGAAACATTGCGGGCAGACACATGTGTGCTTCCGCCAAGCCCCCGATCCACCAAGATGCCGACCGAGCATGGTGCATGATCGAGGCCTCTCTTGGTGACCCAATGGAATTCAGTTCTAGTTGTCTCTAATGATCCATCAAACCTCTGGTGCTTGTGGAATGGGAGAATTATCATCGCTGCCCGTTTCCTTTCCGCACTAGCGCAGATGTCCTCGCTGTCTCTTATACACATCTAGATGTGTATAACAGACAGTCCTTGCACCGTATGCCAGGGCTTCATGATCATCATGGCCTCCAAAGAAAAGGACTGTTACAGCCATGGAAACATTGCGGGCAGACACATGTGTGCTTCCGCCAAGCCCCCGATCCACCAAGATGCCGACCGAGCATGGTGCATGATCGAGGACTCTCTTGGTGACCCAACGGAATTCAGTTCTAGTAGTCTCTAATGATCCATCAAACCTCTGGTGCTTGTGGAATGGGAGAATTATCATCGCTGCCCGTTTCCTTTCCGCACTAGCGCAGATGTCCTCGTGTATGTCGAGCATTGCCGAGATTGCTGTCATTGGACGTATCGTTACTTTGCTCAATTGCTGAAATGCCTCAAAAGCAACCACCACTTGATTGTTACCGTATCTGTCTCTTATACACATCTAGATGTGTATAAGAGACAGGTGGAAGAAAGAGACCAGACACAATATCTTCAACTTTTTCCACGAGAGCACCAGCAAAGGGTCCTTCTTTTGGGAAAAGAACTCCAATCACGAATGCACCAAACAGGGCATGAATTCCAATCGAATCAGTAACAAATCCGGCTGCCAAAACAGCAGCTAGAGTTGTGCATACGTACACTTCATTCACTGGCTCACCCTCAGAACAACGCTGTGCCATCCATCCAAATATAGGAGGGACAGCGAAAATGCAGAGGAGAACAAATCCACAGCCACACAAAAGCACCCACAAGGATATGAGGGGAGAATGTCCAGTTCCTGAGAGGGCAATGGCAAGAGCAAGTAAAATCCATGCGACCACATCATTGACTGCGGCTGCTGACATTGCCATTCGGCCAACATCCGTCGTTAAGAGCTTGAGTTCAGCCAGGATACGTGCCAGGATAGGAAAAGCAGTGATGGACAGGGCCACCCCCATGAAGACAAGGAAAGGAGGTCCATCGACACCCTTGGAGATGGTTCCACGGAGGACAAATGATGTTCCAATTCCCAGTACAAAAGGCAAGCTAATTCCTGCAGCTGCAATGCTGAGGGCCTTCTTTCCTGTCCTGCGGAGGGAGCGCAGATCCAACTCCAGGCCCACAAGGAACAGAAAAAATAGGAGACCGAGATTGGCTAAAGTATCCAACACCGTGAGGCTTTTGGCTGGGAAAACTGCATTTAGATAGTTCGTGTTCCGACCCAGAGCTGATGGACCAAGTAGGATACCTCCCTGCACCAAAAAAATAATAATAAATAAAAAATAAAAACAGAATTACAAGTCAAAATTTTGTGATGGACTTGAATATATGCAAATTTATTCGACTGACTTACGTTATTGAAATTTTTAGTGTCATCTTGTACATATATAGCAGGTTTTAAAATGATCAAAGAATCCTGTGGATTTTCTCTTTCAAGTCGTGAGTTTCTCAATTGAAGTGAGTTACATTTTTGTAAAAAGAGCCCTCCCATCAACTGTTCTACGTAACAACTAACAGATGAATCCATAAACCAATTTATGATTTTACAATCTTTCCCAAATACAGAAGACATACTAAGGCTCCAAGGTCGAATCTTAAGTCATGTCCAATTTTCAACAGGGTCATGTGACACATCTCAGTCAATTTCATCTCATGCACCCCAGCTTATACATTTAAAAGAGAAATTAGGAAATTAAACGCAGATGTAATTGACTTCTAAACAAAACAAAAATCAAATTCTCCAGCAAATCTGTGTTAGATATCCTATGCGGGGGGCCCACCTCTTCCGAAACCTTTCCAGACCCAAATTTTAGTCCATTCTAAAATCTTTTGATGTGCTATAGGCACTTCGATATTACTGATAACAAAACCGGAAGGTAAAAAGAGAATTTTGAAAGAGAGGGAGTTGGAAAGGAGGAGGAAAGGGACATACAACAATCTCTGCGATCACACGAGGTTGTCGGAGTGGCCTTAGCAGGAAGGCAAGAATGCGAGTAAGCAGAACCACAAGGCATATCTGCAAAATGGCAAGAGGCAACGCAAAGTCGAGAGGATTGTCACCCTGGAGGACCCCATTAGACGTGGCCTCCATGGGTTCACATGCCGTTGAATTCCCACCCGCCATTTGTTTCCACCAGAATTAAATCACCCTGAAACAGCAGAGAAGCACTCAAATTCACTTCAACAAACTAATATAAAAATATGAAATATATTTTTTTTAAAAAAAAAGAAAAAAAAAACCTTGCCTACAGCTACTTGGGCACTTGAACTGACCAACTACGTACGACCCAAGATTCAAAATAGTTATAGGCAATATGGTCAACTTAAAAACTTGAAATGTTCAGCATTCTATCCATTTGTTTTTGCTTAGAAGACTTCCTAAAATGGACACATCAAATTTTTGACCAACATTGCAAGCAAAATTAAATTGGAGTGCGAAATTAATGAGGAATATTGTCCAACGGTGGAAACAACACTATTTATTTTAGGCGGGATTTTTACTTGACGCTGAGTCTGTAAATTCACTCAAGATAAAGTAAACAAACATGACCGTCCCCCATTGCCCCCATTGCTAATTCAATTTCCTGGTTTAATTTAATTTATTAGTCAGTGGTAAAAACCAAATAAAAATTTAAAAGAAAAAATGGAAAAACAAGCAGAAAAATGTTAAAAACGAGTTACTGGGCCATGAAGCCTAAATTCACTTAAATGACACTGATGGGCAACCCCTTCCTTCAACCTCGGGGAGGTCCGGAACGGTGAGAAATCATCATGTGAGTGGGACCATCCAAAAGGGCAAGACACAAAATCCTACTTCAAGTCTCCAACTGGCCTTAATTCTTTTTTTTTGTTTTGTTTTTTTGGAAGAAAAAGAGTGGAATTGTTGTTTCTTATTGAATTTTTCTCAGCAACAAAACAAGGGTTTGCTTTTTCCTTTTTTATTTTTTATTTTCACTTTAAAATGTAGTCGTAGTTAGTTGTTAATAGTTGAACGAAGAAGAATATTAACTGATACAGTGGACTATGAGTATCACATAAGAAACCCAACAAAGACAAGTTTGAAAGGAGGCTTTAGATTCTATGAATTGGGAGTAAGACCACAGAACAAAATTTTAAAAAACGTGTGGAAAGGAGTTGGGGGCCCCAACGTCTGTGATATTCAAACTCATGTGTTGGAATTGAGGAAACGTGAGCTAAGAGTTCCCATAATAACTGAACCAAAAGAAATCTACCTTGGTTGAACCTACCTGGTTGATGCTAGTGATTCTCAAAATATTTTGATAATCCTGGGTTCCAGTCCTGGACTTGTAGCACACACAAACCCCGCAGTTGTAGCTTTTGACTGGTGGGTGCAACTCAACGTTAAGTTAAATGATGAGATAAGAGAGGGTTTTTTTTTTTTTTTTTGGAATTTAAGGACTTTGAGATTTTCATCTCCCATCTTTATCACTTAACCAATCCTTTGGAGGGGACTCAAAAATTGAATGAATGAATACAAATTTGATCTTTGAACGATCAATTTCTGTAAAGATAAATTTTCAGTAATCTTTTCCAACTATAAATCCGCATGGGTTACCATATATGAATGTTTACATCTCATACTGGATAAATTAATGTTAAAAGGATGGCAAGTTTTTTGTTTTCCTTCTTTTTTTTGTTTGGGGGGGGGGGTACAAACAGAATGATAATTTCGAGCTCCAAGTTTCCTTGGGATCCGTTTCACCTTAAGATATCAATGTTTGTTGTTGGACCACAAGTGTCGAAGTTACATACACACGAATTCAGAGACATGCACCCAAGGAGGAAATAAAGAAACAATAAGCATGGAAAAGAAAAGAAAAGGTCGAAGCGACCCGTAATTAGTTTTGCAAAACTTCATTAGACCCATCTTCTTTTCTTGAAGTAATTAAACTTAAAACAAGACAAAACACATGTACACGTAGCTTTCACTTTCATGGAAAATAAAATAAAAAAGAAGTTTAGGGAGGAGAGAATTACCTGATGAGATTGAATATATGCCTTGTTTGAGAGAGAGAGGGAGAGAGAGGAATCTAATTATTGGAGTTGTCAAACAACATTACTCTCGTGTTTGTTTCCCGAGAAAATCAATGAAAGGAAAAGAGATCCCCTGTATGGAAATCCAGAGAGAGAGAGGTGTCTCAGTTGGATTAAGTTTCCAATAAGGAGGAAAGGATGGCAAGCCAAGCCAAGACAAGTCAGAGTAATGCCTTCTTCTTGGAGCAACATCATTTCCTAATTTATAGGATCGCCAGGTGTGGAGAATACCGTATATGCCACTGTGTTATTATCTAATTACGAAAGTGCCATTAATTCCTAAAATTATTCCTTCTTTTTTTTTTTTTAATTATTATTTGGCTTCGTAAGCTCACTTCTCTTCCCTCCCGGTAAGAAAGTGACTCCGTGGGTCTTCTTTGTTTGTGAATTGTTAAAAATAATTAGATTCCTTCTCTTCTTGGCTCTCTTTCCAGCCGCCTACTGCGAAGACTTTGAGATCAAGAGTCAGCGTCTGTCAAATCACTGTTATCCCAACCAATTCATACATTTCATACTTGTTGTGTAAACAAATATGATTCTTTTTTTTTTAAATGTTATATACATTCTTTTACCTTATATTTAGTATTCGTGTTATTTCACTGTATTAAGATTTATTAAATTTTATATTATTTTTTTATAAATTTTATTTCATCTTAGACAGAATTTAAAATATATGGTAATATATATTTTTATAATAAATAATAAAATATTTTGTTATTAATAATATATTTTTTATGACTTGATGATAAAAATTGTGTAAATATCACTAAATTTAAAATTAGAAGTGAAATCTAAAATTTATAGCTCACTTAATTTAAAAGTAATGGTTATATGTTATTCCTCTTATCACCTAATATTATTAATGAAACCTTTTGTTATGGTATAAACTTTGTTCAGAGAATCATAAAGAATGAATAATGTACACAACACGAAATGGTAATGTCGTGTGCATTAACAATGTCAACGTTCAATGCGGTAAAAAAAAAAAATAGTATGGATAGACCCAGAAGGCAAGGAGAAGAGTGGACAAACCTTCATTAAGCACGCCCGACTACATTTGTATGGTTCACGTTTGGTCTTACACAAGACAAGTCAGCTGGCTGCAAAAGGATTATATCTCTACTCTTTCTTTTTTATTTCTCTCTCTCTCTCTCTCTTTATATATATATGTACAATAATTGCCAGAATTCATTACAGACCACCAACATTCATTTTTGAATCCTTAACGCATGTGTAATAATAATAATAATAATAAAATAATATTCTCAATGTACAAAATTCGTTAAATGTACCTTAAATTTATAACTTTTCAACTGTAATAAAATAATTTTTACTGTTATATTAAAATTTATCATTCTGAATTATTAGTGCATATCACAAGTAATACTTGAAAATTGTGATACATCAAAGTTAGCATTTCCTAACATTTTTCTTTTCTTTTCTTTTTTAACAGTTATTAATTCATGATGGTCTTAACTGGTGTCTAAAGGTAACAGCTTCAGTGGGACACTATGTGTGTAGGACAGTAGGAGTCGTTTATGCTATTAATAGGATACTAATAAGGAAATGCATATGTCCAAGCCAATCCGGTAGTATCTTTAATTATAAAGAAAAGATCTTTATCTAGGCAAACTGAGTTCAATATGCATGGTTTTTTCGCTGATAGGAATTCATATATGTGCATTCGGTAATTTAGGTCCAAGAAAGTACAAATTTATATCAAGACTGCCTTAGGTTAGATGCAAGGAACAGCCCTCGGTTGGAGGGATCACATTATGCTTTGGATACGTGGGCCATCCCCACAAAATTGTAAAGAGTTCGAGGGAAGTCCCGGAAAAGGGACATTTTGAGTTCGAAGTGTACGGAAATAACCTTTATAATAATAATTATTATTATTATTATTATTATTATTATTATTATCCAATAAATTCCCTGTTTTCAAACGTGAGAAACTTACCTCTTATGTCGATTAATTCATGCTTCAAATATCAAAGATGAACGTTTAATAGTTGTCAATTGGTTATTTCAAACAACAACAACAACAACAACAACAACAGAAAAGGGAAAAAAAAAATCATTAGAATAAAATGAACCGTGCATGCCAATGGGTCTTTGATAGAAACATAAATGGAACTTTTTTAACATTCGTTTACAAGCTAAGAAAAAAATATGACGTTAGGTTAGTTATTCTATAAAGAATGGCTTTCGACTAATATTATTTATTTTGAGATTAATTATGTAACCTATCTCTGCCGACATCACTAATCCATGTTCAATTTGTTCTCGTCCACATA
The DNA here is from genome assembly GCA_021464305.1 of Kandelia obovata. Taxonomy (NCBI): domain Eukaryota; kingdom Viridiplantae; phylum Streptophyta; class Magnoliopsida; order Malpighiales; family Rhizophoraceae; genus Kandelia; species Kandelia obovata. The sequence goes on from JADCRA010000363.1 coordinate 3,463,634, forward strand.
CCAATGACATTTTATCCTCTTGAAGAAGAGTTGAACAAGAAATACCATTTATTTTCGGATTCGATAAGGATAAGTAACTCATTACACGGGGCAAGACAGATCAGAAATCGAAATGAGAATGAAAGATAATGGAGGAAAATGAAATAGCATGTCACGAATGATATAGTTGAACTCGAGGGGATATGAATTGCCAAGGATCCTCACATTGACATATATGGCCATCCGTGGTCCCTTGGAACAAGTTAACTGTTTTTTTCTTTTTTGTTATTTGGGATAAGCAATCTTTTCAAAGAGCTTGAAAAGGAGAGGCTTGGACTTTCAAACAAAGAATTGCATGACTAACCACATAAACTAACTGCAATCCATATATATACAATTAAAAAAAAAAAACTAAGCAGTTTGCGCAAGCTAAACGTCATTAAAGAAAAAAAAAAATACAAAGGGAACCCCAATTAGAAAAAGCCACGATTTAAAGTGTTTTCCCACTTCAATAGGATTTTCATAAAGAATAATATTTTGAGGAAATTAAAAGTTTTACTAAGAATTTTGTATCATATTAAAGTAATATTAGAGATAGCAAAATTTTGAATAAATCTCTTACAATATATTTTTTTTTGGGTGGGTCCGTCTTAATCTCTTATGATGTGCTTTATTAAATATTAAGAAATGCAATCTATTAAATTTTTCTTATTTAAAGAATATTCAAGAAGATACATTGCATTACATTCCAGGTTTACCTTAAAGAAACACATCCTTAACACACGTGGGTCCAGCTTGCTCTTCCACAATATGTAAATACTCACATTATTTTAATTTTTTTTAAAACTAAAAGTTTTCCTATCACTCTTTCTTTGATTTGACGTCTAAACAAGGTTCAGGTTGGATCCCGAAAAAAGTCTGAACAGAAGAATTTAAAATGCAGAAAATGAATGTTATGAAATTATAAATTGTTGTTTTCTACACCCTTTTAGCGCAGCTATTATCCGGAAAAAGTTAACAGGGGCGGCGGGAGCGGATGTACTTCAAACCTTAAAAGTTCATATAATAAAATTTGATAATAATAATAATAATAAGTGATTGGCAACACATTACCGTCATGTCAATTGGGGCTTTCACCATTAAACCGACACGTCTTGCGTACACTTCCTGGTGGACCCACATGAAGATTTAAAAAAGTCAACGTCTCATCTGGTGTAGCAGTGGTATTAAAAAAAACAATATCGTCTCCAAAGTCTAAACTAGTAAAGTATTCCTCGGTCAAAAGCAAAGCAGGCAGTTGCCGTCACTGTGATTTGAAAGAACGCCAGAGAGTACTTACTTTTGGGTCCTCCGAAATCCCCTTGGATATCAAAGTCCACAACCAAATTGCAACTAATGAGTTTTTTTTTTTTATATATATAAAATACATTACTAGTGGGTTTTCAGTTTTCAGTTTTTTCTCATTGGCAGTAATGTTATATAGGTTGCAAAACCGAGGCCGGGAGAACAAATAAAAAATTTTATTATCACGTGTGGTAAAGTTTATGTATTTCAAAAATAAATTTATATTATATTATTATGAATATTAAAATATATATTTATAATTATTATTATTAATTATGATTCCTTATTGAGAGATGATATCTGTCGCTATAATGAAATATGTAAATTCACATTAATCTAATTGGGTTTATGTAATATTTTCAAAAAAAAAAAAAAAAAAAAAAGCCCAAGAAAAAGTTTCAAAAAGATTAATTTGGTATTTTCCTATTTTGTTACAAGGCAATGAAGACCCACCTGTATTTGATTTATGTCCATCAAATTATTTTAGGTAAATCACAGTTTCATAGTTTTAATGGTTCAGTTCTTCAATCAGTCCAATTATTGTTTAGGAAATATAATTAGTTATTAGGCTGCCATGCTACATATAGACTAAGCAAGTTTTTAAAGCTTATCATAAAATTTTCAGTTTTTAGATGTTAGCATCAGCTATAGGGAAAGATAAAAAACTTCACCTCCATTTTTCTAAATCAATGTATTCCCCAACCCTACATTTAAAATAATATTATTTTTTTTATTTAAAAAAAAAAAAAAAAGTAGCTCCCCCAACCTCTTATGAGTCGTTTCATGTTTTTTTTTCCTTTTTCTTTTTTCTTTTTTCTTTTTTCATATAAACTCACAATCCTACGCCATCCCCCAATTTATTAGCTTGTTACAATTTGATACAATGGAGGGAATTACATGTCGTGTATCAAAATTCATCAAAGTCTTTGCCAAACTTTTGTTGCAAGGGTTTGAAATAAATAAATAAAAAAGAGGAAAAGAAGGATAAAGTCTTTGTCCAGCCAGTTGCGTGGCTTGTCCGCCCGAACTCGATTTCGTATGTCGATGCTATTGAAAAAGCGAACGTAAACAAAGTGTACATATAACTGTAGACATTTTAAAAAATAAAATATAAATAAATAAATAAATAATCGGTGACTGCTTGCAAACTTATCAACTATGATGTGAAATACTGAATCGAGAATAAATTTCAATTGAATGGACTGCCAGTTATCCACTGTTGAATTGTTCCTTCCTTGTATTTGTCATCAATAATAAAAAGGTCACTTTCTGTTTCGTCGCCCTAGATTATTGTACGGTCCAAAATTGACTAAAAAACAACTCTACGTATTTTGCAACTTAAACCCAATAATATAAATAGCGCCAAACGTGCAGCCTCTTCACTGAAGCCTCTCTCTCTCTCTCTCTCTCTCTCTCTCTCTCTCTCTCGATATATATATATAACATTGTTTTAAATTTTGTGTAACCAAAGGGGCCCATCGGGCCTACTGGCCCCCAGTTAACGGGGGCTTGCTATTTGGAACCAGCAATTTGAGAAGTTTTAAATTGCTTGGGTTGGGCCCTGGTCAGAAGATCTCGAGACTAACGAAGGCCCCCCTTCTTTTCCTTCCGATTCTCGTTGAAAATACCACCTCCAATTCGACCATAAAGTTTTGTATACTTATAGATAGATATTCAGATTATTTGTTGTTTTTTCATTTAAGTTTTTTATTAAAAAAAATCATCACTTAAAAGTACATTTGAATTTGAGTGAATTTTTTCTAAATTCAATTTTATTATCAATAAATCTTTAAAAAATTAATATTAAATTCAAATGAATATTTTTTATATTAAATTTTAATATTAATAAATTTAAAATTTTTAAATATTGGGTATAAAAAATTCTTAAATTTATTTTTGTCAAGATAAATGTTTATATAAAGATTTAAATTTAAACTAATACAGAGAAACATTGACAAAACACTAATCAAACTTATATATGGGGTGATCACTTAACAGGCAAGAGGTGAAAAGGAAAATGAAATTGCTGCTTGCTAAACTTTTTTAACCTTTACCCAAACCAGAGGTGAAAGGAATTACGCTGCAGTCTGGCGGGTTGGCACAAGTAAATGAATGACATGTAGTACAACCACCACCTTATTGATCCCTCGCTCTTGGGTTTTATGGCTATTTGTCATCTTCAGAACCCAGAACTAACTGACAGAAACTACAGATCACAGATCAAACTGAAAAAGGGTAACAACAAGAAAAGGGGTCTGCAATTTCACTTCACTCCCTCCAAATCAGACTGATCTAGAAAGTTCTTCTGTGGACTTTCTCCAATATTCTAACCCACTGAAAGGAGAGAAAAAGGGGTTGATAGAGAGAGAGAGAGAGGGAGAGGGAAGCGAGAATTTTAAGTGTACAAAGAGAGGGAAGGAAGGAATAAAAATGAGAGACAAAGGGGGAGCAAAAAGTGGAGATGGGGCAGCAGAAAAGGAGGAAACTATGGGGCAAAAGTTGAGAAGAGGGGCATTGGTGGGGAAAAGAGTGGGCCCATTTTCTTGGACCCCCGTTAGGTCTTGGGGTGCCATCATTGACAAAGAGGAGGAGCAGTACAAGGAGCCTACTTTCCTTTCTTCTCATAGAAAGGCCACCACTACAACTATTGTTTCTGCTAGAAGGCTAGCTGCTGCCCTCTGGGAGTTCCAGCATTACCCGCCTCTCCCTAAAATGCACAGGGGTTTCCATAATAATATCAGTAATGGTGGTGGCGTTGATTCTAGGTTGTACCACCAACAGAACCGCCACCATGTTTTTAAAGACAAGGGCTTTGACATCTCCCATTTTTTGCCCGATCCTTCTCCCAGCTCTTCTGACCAGGTATTTGCTTATGCACACATATTTTCTTTTATATTAGAATATGTTGGTTCCTTTTTGGGTCCACTCCTTTTTCTTCTGGGTGTTGCTGAATTTACTGATAAAGGGGTTCTTTATATGTTGCTGGATGTGGGTGAATTAAACTAGGTCTAGCTTGTTCTGTGTTTGAATGGTTTTGCTATATTTTCTTCAGCGTTTAAGCGAGGGCATCGCTGGGAAAATTGCTGACTGGTCTTCTCATGTCTTCTTTTTATTTATTGATAAGTTGGTGAAATGTTTGTGGTAGTTTAGATCATGGAGATTCTTCAATCAAGGGCCTTTTGTCTGTCAATTTATCATGTTTATTAACTTATTGATTAAAATTGCTATCTTGGCATCTTTTGACTGTTTGAACACCAAGCCTTTTCTATCTAAAGATCAGTTTTTTAATACACCCCTCGCATAAAATATGTGAAGTGTTATAGTTTATTCAGATTCAAATTCTTGAGGGGAGTTTTTTCGTTTTTAAGTTCTGGGACGTACCCATTTTATACCCTATACACATGGGTGATCTGGTATTTGTTTTGTCTACTCATAGTATATTCCACACTAAGCTAATGGCTGTCAGTTGCAGATTATTTATTGAAACAGCAATGGCTCGGTCAAGGTTGTCCCTTTTTGTTGTTTTTTATTCTGATCATTGATAAATCTTGTCACAGAAGTTTGAAGTGGGATACTGAACCTTGTTAGCCAAATGTTTGAATGTGAGAGCTAATTTTGTTTCACTAATTTTTCTAGTACCTCTTAACCAGCCAGAGAGTGCAGGCAGTCTAAGAAGACATATTGCTGCATCACTGATTCAGCATCATCGATCAATTGAAAGGGGCAATCATGCTCTACAACCTGTATCTCCTGCAAGTTATGGTAGTTCCATGGAGGTAAACCATGAAGCCATCACCTTTCACTTTCCTTTATTTAATACATGTTCTCCACTCATCACAAATGAGCACACAGGGATTTGATTTTCTCATTAGGCATCTAGATATATATATATATATATTTTTTCAATTTGATATTCTACTAAGCTTGAGCAAATAAGGGCCAATTATTGTTACCCAAAATTACTACTCCCCGAAATCTGCATGGTGCTGGTGGAGCTCCCTTGAGTCTCTTAGTCAGTTTTTGACCTAGATTTTTATGGTTTGATATAAATGTTAATTAAGCATATTAGATTTAACATATTGGTTAAAAACAGTAAATTAGCAAAATTTGCCATTAATTTCCAATGATGCATGATAGGAACCACTATTTCTTTGGAGCATTTATCTTTCCAATTATCAATTACAAAGCAGACAATTAAACCCCCCCCAAGTGAAACCTTTCACTTATTTCTTTATTCTTCGAAGTGTGATGTACCCTTTTCGAACAGGTAGCACCTTATAACCCTGTTGCAGTCACTCCTGGCAGCTCCTTAGACTTTAACAGAAGAACTGGTGAGCCACATTACAGCCTTAAAACCTCTGCTGAACTGCTTAAAGTATTGAATAGAATCTGGAGCTTGGAAGAACAGCATGCGTCTAATTTGTCATTGATAAAAGCACTGAAAGCAGAGTTGGATCATGCCCATCTCAGGATCAAAGAGCTGCTTTGGGATCGGCAAGCAGATCGACATGAGATAGATGATTTGATGAAGCAGATTGCTGAAGATAAGATAGTTAAAAAGAGCAAGGAACAGGAACGTTTACATGCTAGCATTCAGTCTCTGAGAAATGAGCTAGAAGATGAGAGGAAACTAAGAAAACGATCAGAGAGCTTACGCAGGAAATTAGCTCGGGAGATTTCTGAGGTGAAATCATGTTTTTCTAATGCTTTGAAAGAGGTGGAAAGAGAGAGAAAACTGAGAAAGTTGTTGGAAAACCTCTGCGATGAGTTTGCTCAGGGAATAAAGGACTATGATTGGTTGCTACATTCTTTGAAACAGAAATTTGACAAGGACTGGGTTGGAAGGGCTAATGATGAGTGTTTCATTCTCCATATATCTGAGTCATGGCTAGATGAGCGTATGCAGATGAGGCTAGAAGCTCAACATGGTTTTGATAATAGTAACTCAATAGTGGACAAGTTAGCATTTGAAATAGAAACTTTCCTTAATGCTAAAAAACTAGGCAATTCCAAAGGTACTTATAATAGGGCACCAAGGGAACGTCGAACTTCAATGGAATCTGTCCCTCTGAATGAGGTAGTAAGTGCACCACAAAATTTGGGTGGCGAAGAGGATTCAGCAAGCAGCGATTCACATTGTTTTGAGCTTAACAAGCCAAGCAATAGTGACTCTCACTTGCATGCAAATGATGCTGAAGTTGGTCAGGTTGATGACACAACCAAATCTAACCAAACTAAGAAAAAGCATACACCCCGGGAAAGAATTAGAGGTCGAAATCCATCTGGTATGCAAGTTCAATTTGAGGAACAGATGGCTTGGGCCATGGCATGTAACACAAATGACAAGTCTTGGGTTGTGGACACTGAACAGTTGAAAGATGGTGAAGCGAAGCCAACTGAAATGAGTGTTTATCAGAATTCTGAAAAACATGAACCCAGTGAAGGCAACTGTTTTGAGAAGAAGAATGAAATTGAGGAGATACATGGATTGAACTCAAAACACATGATTGATCAGCTTATAAGAAATCATATTTCACTGTCAGAAGCTGGAAATGTGCATCAGGAGAATGATGTAGGTGAGGCTTCCACCAGTTACCTTGCGCGAAGGAATGCTAGTCCAGTTCGACAATGGACATCGAAACTCACTGCCCCAGATATTTACATTTCAGAGTCTTCTACAATACGGCCACAAAACTTGAAGGAAAATACTTTAAAGGCAAAGCTTGTTGAAGCACGATCAAAGGGACGTCGTTCCCGATTAAAGATCTTCAAGAATTCCTCGTAAGTGACCAGAAATACCGGTCTTAAATATTTTGCTCCATTGGCCTTCAACGGTGATCGGGGTTTGGTTACCTTTGTCTTGTGAATATTGGCCGGCCACAGTTTCTTGAATTGTGAGTGTTGCTTTTGCTTCGTAGCTGTAATTCAACTTTTCATTTTTTGTAATACGAAACTTCAAAAGGTCTGTATATGCGCGTAATACCTTCACATAGCTGCTAGGATTAGCAAATTTTGAATAATGATTCAAAGCTTGTTATCTTGTTTAGGCTAGTTTTAAACCATGTCCGCATTATTAAGCCAGTGCTATGGATTGCTTTTGTTACTCTAGCTGGCCTATGCTTTGCCCTTTAGGCAATGCTCTAGCAAAAATTAAAAATAAAAATAAAAAATTTAAAGCTTTCAACTTTGAGAATTGTCATTATGAATATGCTAAAACACACTCTGAAAGGAAAATAAAAAGAAAATTTTTAATTTGAATCTCAAAAAATATAAGGTTAAATTAATTTAATGTTATAAGTGAAAAAAGAAAAAGATAATTATAGTAAACATAAAATAAAAAAACAAATAACAAAGAGAAATCAAATACATGGAAAAGAAAACTATAGAATTATTATTAAAAATAATTCATATTAAAATTTATGTTTATGACGTTTTAAATATATTAATTTTTAAATTTTTATGTTTAGGTTTTGAATTATTTCGATTTAAAATATTTTAATATACCACTTATTAATATGTTTTTTTTTTTTTTTTCCATCAGCCAATGCAAGTTTTTGATTTTAGTCACATTAAGTTCTTGAGACGTCTAAACTAATTATTACTTATTGGCATATTTTTCTTGTTTGACAATTGGGTCTCGCAAAGCGGCCTTTTTGAGCTCTACGAAGTCTCTAAACAGTGTAAGCCACACGCCTCTGTGTTCAAGCTTCCCTCTGCGCAGTCTATCTGACTCTGGCCAAACAACCACAACCACACCAGATCGTTACTCAGCGAGAAAGAACAAAAGGGTGTTGAGAGATATAGAAAATTAAGAGATGGCTGCGGCGTCGTTTAGGTGGATACTGCAGCTACACAAGGACGTGCCAAAGGCGGCGCGTTTCTATACAGAAGGATTGGACTTCACTTCAAACGTGTGCACACTTCGTTGGGCCGAACTTCAATCCGGCCCTCTCAAACTTGCGCTCATGCAATCCCCCAAGTGAGTCTCTGTTTTCCCACTGCTGTTTGTTGACTTGTTGCTGTTCGACCATTTGTCTACGAGAAACTCGTTTCTCTTTAAATTACAAAACTTTATGCATTTTCTGATTGAAACTCCTCAAGGATTTCCTCCAGAATTGATGAATGTAATTTTCTATGAAGTGGGGATGGTTTATTATGATAAAGTTTCGGCTTTTGGCTATTTTTTTCCTTTCGCATTTACGTAGGGCTTGCCTGTGGCTCCAAGTCCTGCCAAGCTTCTAACTTATATTTTTCACAGTGAGAGTGTTATCCAGAAGGGTTATTCTTCTTTGCTATCATTCACAGTGACTGACATTAATAGACGGTGCCTAAACTAATGGCCTTAGGAGCTGAATTGGACGGCCCCATCAAACATGAAGTCCACGGAAAGGTAATGAAATCACTTCATTATCTACTAGACATAACATGAAATGAGTAACTTGCTGACACTCAGGATGGGAATTCTGAAGATATCATTCGAATTGCTGTCACTTTCAGGTTGCAGCCATGAGATGTTTAGATGGCCACATATTGGGCCTCTATGAACCTGCCTGACTTCTTCAACCATCAACCCCTGCATTGGATGCTGGCTGCTCTAATTTTGGTATCCTGGACTCTGCTGAAGACATGGACAAGACATAGGAAACGTGTCCATTCTTAGGATTTCGCTCAATAATTGAGAGTGTTTTGTCATTCAGGTCAATCATGGCAGTGTGCATAGAGTGTATAGTGTTTGGACCTGAAAATGTGGCCAAAATATGTTTGTTAGAATATTATCGATGAAGAGACAGCGTACAAATGTTTCTTTCATACCTGTCATGTAAATTGGGTACTTTCATGTTGCGTATCCCCGAGAAGTGACAGGAAATCTTGTTTTGTTCTTTTGGGTACACTGCTGCTCTTTCTTGCCTACTTCTTGAATTGTCATCTGTCTCTTTTGTATCGCAAACTCATGAATTTATCTCAGTTGATGGAACATAGATTGATTGGATATGTAGCCAAACGAAATGAAGACCAAGTTGAAGTATTCCTAGGACTATGGGTTTTGGTATGGTTTGTGTTGCTACATACATGCTAACGTGCACGCCACCAAGCGGGTGAAATCTTAGACTAGTTACCTGCTTGACTGAAGGTGTAAATACATGTTTGCACGGAAGAATGGCGTTGACCCAACCTCATGAACTGAAACTCGATTCCTTGATGCGGCTTCAACGTTCAAAATCTTACGAGCTTCAATGTCAATGAGGTTATAGCTATGCCCACAGAAAGCTCGGATGAGTGTATTCTCTGGAGGGAGGAACAGTAGCTTCAAACTTCATTAACCCAAATCCTGAATAAACAAAGAAAGCAAGATTGCAATATCACACCTTCAATGCGTCCTCGATTCCTGTGGCTTCAAGGAGGTCTCGTGAGATAAAGTTCCTTCCAATTCCACCACCACAATCTCTTCTTGAGATGGTGGTACTGAATTTAGCGTGAATGCCTAACAAATAAAATGTCGACGGATGTGTTAATTTGAACATTTATTGAAGTTTCAACACATGACTGGGACCAACAAACACCTCACGGATGAGAAAAGTATTACCAGTCCATGATTGTGAACCCAAATGCACAGCTGGGAAGCTCTCCTGCATATGTGTAACCAACGAAGGATACTCCACTGGACAACGTTGCCCTGATTATATAGCTGCAAACACCCACATCAAAAGAGAGAGCATGTCACACGACTTTCCACCATTCAAAGTGAATTTAACCACCTTGGAATTATAAAGCACGCAAGTCGAGGCAATACGTATGACCAACTAGAGCAAAGTCTGCATCCTCATTGTGTGCTGCCACGGCCATGGCATCACTAACAACAAGGACATCAGAACAGTCATCTGGAGTGTCAACGTTTGGATTTCTTGTCTGTTTGTTGGAGAAAATGGAGGTCTCCTTCCTAAAGTTGATTAACATTACCTACAGATGAGGAAATACTGTGTCACTGTTTAAATCAGATACCAATTAGGTAAATACCACTACATTGCTGACTTGAACCATGATATTACATGAAGAAAAGGCACCCCACTTCCTTCTGCCATCCCCATTAGCTCATCCCAATATCTGGGAAACTTCTTTCGATTGTTATTACAGAGAGCTTTAATCATTGCCCTGATTGTGGGTTTCAGCAAAAAGGAGGAGTTGATTGTGAAGAATTAGGTCTCTAGATAATCTGCTTCTTATCTCCTTACAAATCTCTGCCCTATTGAAAAACCCATCTTGTAGGGATCTTCACAGGGTCCAACCTCAAACATCTCCAACCTTTCCTCTCCCATGATAGACACCATAGTAGCACTAACCTTAGCTCTGTCTGTGGCCAAATATTTATGGGGTAAAGGACTACCTTATCCCCTTTCTTTACAAAGGAAGTAAACAACAAAGAAATGAGAGAATGAAATTACGTACATTTCTCTTGAGCATTTTACACTGTATATACTGAAAACTTATAATAAAATAGGAAAGTCAATATAGTCATATCTTACAAGATACTACAATATAATCTTACATTATTCTAACAATCTGTACATCTAATGCAAAATCATGAAAAAATAATAAATAATCATAAATGCACCAATTAATGTTGGAAAACATAGAAATTCAATTTATTTTTGTCGGAAATGCACTCTGTTGTTCGCGCGAGAAATCTTTTTTACATATTTCCAATATCAGGTTTTCACTTTTCGGCAGCACTAATGACTTGAATCTGTAATTTTTATGTATCGTTACGTGGGGGATGAATATAAAGGGAGTTTGAGTCTTAGCTCAATGACCCTTTACAATTCTTTTGTCCACCGTGCATGCCTGTATGGGCACTTGATGTGTGCACTTTGAGATGTGGTATTTTATTGGGAAATCCTTAAAATGTTCTTGCCTTTTTTATTTTGATTTTATTTTTCATTATTTTTAAGATAAGCCAAGGAAATAGGGGAGGAAGGGGGGGTGGGAATTTGCATATGTCAGGCCAGAAAGCATTTTAAATACATCATGAGCACTAAAGCATATATATGTTGAGAACATGTAAAATGTTCCCATATACAGATAAAGAACCCATCCCAAAAGCAAAGCAAGATGCTAACGTATAATTAAGGATACAAAAAATATGATTCCATCAAATGGATGAAGATCGACCCATTTTGAACATGACCATCGCACTTTATCTTCCCAATAATGTCTAGATTATTTATGTATCAACAATTCATTATTTTTTAATACCTATTAACCAATTTAGGCTTATTTTGATTTACTTTTAAATCAGTTTGCTCGGTTAACATCAATTGTCAGATCAACATGGTGCTGTATTAGAGTAGTGTTTCCGTGTAGAAAAAGTTTATGATTTGTTTTGTTGATCTCATTCGGACCTGCAATATATATAATATATTTATTAAATGAATAATTGTATACACTGAATAATAAAATATTTTCATTAATAAATTATTGTATGCATTTATGTAGACTCATGCTAAGATGAGAGCTAACTTCAAATCAAATGCATATATTAATTTATTTAACATAAACATCATACTTTTTAATGGATGCAGTTTTTCTTTTCTGTTTTTTTTTTTTTTTTTTTTTTGGGGATGAGAAAGAGGTAAAAGGTCATCCTTAGGAATGTCTAGACCTCGATGTCTAATAGACAAAAGAGTCCCCAAGCTTACTTGAGTCTACCATCACTTACAACTTCAAAATTAGTTAAAAAAATCTGTGCAATCGTTGGCTTATCTTAGCAAATATCCTTATAATATTAAACACCATGAAGTATATATACATGTAATTTCCTGTTAGAAATAAAACTTGATTTTGTGGTCACATCAAGACAAAAGTGTTGGACACGCCCTGCTAGTTTGAGAAATTTTGCCTCCAATTTTGTCTTCATACATCTCTAGGGAGTAGGCCCCCTGGTTGTTAGGGCATTGCGTGTGTGACGCAAGTCCATATATTCTGTATTCCAATAGTCAATAGGAAGAGCCAGCCTTTTATCCCCAGCAAGATTTAAGATTTTTTTTTAATTAAGAATTCTTTTTTTGGCACTTCGAATATGTAAAATTTAGAAATTAGTGGTGTACCTGAAACCATACTTAAAATAAAATATTTTGTTGAATAATTTTAAATTTCCACAACTTCCCTTTTTCAAAATAATTAAAAAAAAAAACTGTTAGAAATAAACTTGATTTTGTGGTCACATCAAGACAAAAGTGTTGGACACGCCCTGCTAGTTTGAGAAAATTTTGCCTCCGATTTTCTTATACATCTCTAGGGAGTAGGCCCCCTGGTTGTTAGGGCATTGCGTGTTGGACGCAAGTCCATATATTCTGTATTCCAATAGTCAATAGAAGAGCCAGCCTTTTATCCCCAGCAAGAATTTAAGATTTT
>JADCRA010000363.1:3476961-3516961 GCA_021464305.1 Kandelia obovata
TTTTTTTTTAATTAAGAATTCTTTTTTTGGCACTTCGAATATGTAAAATTTAGAAATTAGTGGTGTACCTGAAACCATACTTAAAATAAAATATTTTGTTGAATAATTTTAAATTTCCACAACTTCCCTTTTTCAAAATAATTAAAAAAAAAAATTTAAGTACATACGCCATAAATCCAAAAAGTGACTTCACAAAAGAAAATAGCCAATATTTCGACTGATTATTCAAATAGCGTTGAAAAAGGAGAGATGACAAAGACGCCAGGCCTGTGGAGGGAAAAGATCAGCAACAGCAAGCATAACGAGCTAAAAAAGAAACTACTGTACATATGTGAACAGTTGCTTTCGGTGGAATTCGTTTGGAAAAGGAAAAGGAGAACGACACAGAACACAACCAACTGATAGTGGCACTGGTCATTATAGCCGGTCTGGTTTTCATATTAAATGGCACTTGGCTTCACAAGAAAAAACGAACCCCATTCCCAATGGCCTTCCGCAGCACAAGTATTTTCTTGCTTTTTATGCTAGCAATAACACTGTGCTACCCACCCGCTTCCCACTGTAGTCAAAGGGCTTCAACCAGAGAGCCAACTTAACATGGTAGCTACAGCATTCTGTGTTTTATTGTTTGCAAGCGTCTTTAATGACCTTGTAGCAAAAATTACACACACAAAAAGAAAAGTCACAGTAAGTAGTTCATAATGGATAATGTCAATAGAAATATTCACTTATCAGAAAATACACACACATACACATATGTATATACACAGCAGTCGAAGTCTGCCGTCTTATCAGTTGAAGATATCTACGCGGCTTATGAGAATTGAAGGGGAGAATGATCATGAAAATAAACTCTCAATGCTCAACTAATAATTAAAGTTATAAAATTTAGTTAGTAAGCCCCGAACATAAAAAATTGGACGAGGCATGAACTTCAACCTCAATCATCGGTTATAGGTAAGACCTTGTGCCCCATTTTAACTGAACCCCAAGAAGAAAATTACAGATTTGGTTATCATCCGATACCTATATAATTGAAGAAAAGTCGAATTTCAAGATAAGCTCTTAAAATTTTTCACTTAACGAACTCGGTATCCATAGAGAAACATTACGACCCTAGTTGTGGAGAACCTTATAAGTGCACTAAACCAGTAAACAAAGTGAAGTTGTATAATAGACGAAAGTGAGGAAAAGCAAAGCAATGTTTTACTTTCGTACATAGAAAAACAATCTCTGATTATTTTTTTTATCTATTCAAAAAACAAAAAAGAAGGCTATCTTCGTGGAACCACCGCTGTATCTCGGAAGCAACTAACTGGGCCGAGGACAACAAGGTAATTGAGCATCTGGGAGACATCTGCAGACACGTCCATAGCCGTCTGGGAACTTGTTGCAGTTTTGTGAGTAGCAAGACCCAAGAAACTATTGTCGTGGAGCGTGTGTTTTTCTGGTTGTGGGTTGCCTTCAACAAGACCATAACTGGAGAGAAGCAGCCTGACACACAGAAAAGGAACCCTAGTAAAAGCCTGAAAGGCTAGTAATAAAACCCTTCTCCTGAGGCTTCTTTGCTTGAGAATCAATAACTGCAACTGCAACTGCAACTGCAACTGCAGCAGTTAGGAGGATTCTTAGCTGTAATAGTAATATATATATATTGGAAAAAAAAATCAACAGTTCATGCGAACCCCAATTTAAATCATGAATATTTCATTGTAAAATCAAAATTTCTGCTCTGCCTATTTCACAAATTGTAAAGCAAATTAAAGATTACAGTCTGAGACAAACCCTAGGTAGCTGCATCACACCTGATAGCTCAAGGAAACAAGATGGAATTTCACAGCAGCCTTCGAAGTCAGAGAGAGGGAGAGAGAGAGAGAGAGAGAGATGATAACCTTGAACTACATGATTGTTAGGGCTCCAAAGACACGCAAACTCATTCTAGGTTACCAAAACAAGACATAGAAAACATAAAGTGTTTCAGATTACTAATCTAGACCAAAGATCTACTTAAATCTGAATGGATAAATCGAGAGTTGCTCATAAATTTACCCGAGCATAATGCCTTTGTAGTTGGAAAGCATAAAGAGCTGGCGTGGCTTTCGTAAGTTATAGTCTTCAATATAATGTAAATTCAACAAGTATATCGTATTGAAGAAAAGAGTAAAGGGAGCTCCCTTCAGTCCAAGTACAGGAAGCTTAAGATTCAATTTGTCTCCCGCATCATTCACTCATTTACTGGGTAAGCCTTCAAGCCAGCCAAATTTTTAACGCAGTATTTGGATGAATGAGTCGGCAGCTAATTAAATCCTATTGCCGCCCATGAGTGGACTGAAGGAAGCTCTCTTAGCTGTTGATCACCAAGACAAAATCATCATGAAAACAACAATAATGATTGTTAGATGCAAAACAAGTGGAGAAAAGTCACAAAATGGAGAGAAAATGTTAAATTCGGACACAGATCTATGCAGAACCCTTAACATAATATACCCAAAAATAAAAATAGAGAAAACCAAGTTGTTTCCACCATCTATGTCACCCACTAAACATTCATTGCAAATTCAACTCAGTAGAAGAATAAACCCTCCTTTTTTTTCAATTTTACAAATAGAATTTGAAGAACATCGCCAGCTGTGTGCGTGTGTGTTTGAAAGTGAGAGAGAGCTATAGAGAAGTGGGATTTCACAGAGAAGTCAACTTGGGGAAGATGGGAGGGCTTCCACCGTTCTTCTCTACCTGTTCTAAGCATTTCATGCATCTCATGGATCTGGGGGCGGACTAAATGGCTTTATATAGCTAAAACGAGAAGGGCAGAAGAACAGAAAATAAATTTATTTCTTCCGAATATGGCTTTAAGAGGGTATATAATTGGTTAAATAAACTAAATAAAGCTAGTTATTCATATTCTTGCTTTCCCTTTTTAAGCCTACCATCTTATTGCATTGTGGAAACCCATCACTTCCAATTCGGATGGGCCTTCCAGTTTTTTGTCATTATTATTTATCATATATATAATAATTAAACATATATATAATTCATACATTAGCTGAATCATTTTTTAAACTATGAGTAAAGTTGTTTTTTTCACCATCTGGTTGGTTTTTTTTTTTTTTTCTTATCTAACAATCTTTTCGATTGATTGTGATTGCATTCTTTGTTATAAAATTTACTTAGAAAAAAAAAACTGTTGCTTGATTAGATGAATTAAATTTATTTCTCTTTTTTAGATTTTGGGTTTTAATTTTAATAATAAATATAAAATTTATAAAAATAAAATAATTATTTTTTTAATATCATTTATGATTTAATAATTTTTTTTAATCAATAAAAAATAAAATTCTCAAAGAAAATGAACAAAATCCATACATGTGTAGAATTGATTCCAGCAGAGATTCCAAATTTAATATGCTTTGCAAATTTATATGCGCACCCACCACATCTAAAATTTCTTTACCCAGCAGATAAAAGTTGGCCAAGTAGATTGTAACCCTAACCCTAGGGTTTATGTTCATGCTGAAACACTTTGTTTGACATATGTTTAATCCATTCATTAATACAAGCCCTTCTAGCTTCTTGTTTTTTTCTTTTTTTTTTTTAATCTAACAAATGAGCCTTTTGCCTGCATCAGTTTTACTGTAAATTATCTAAACTTACTGCAGTGGTTGTAAATTATTTTCTTATGAGACATGTACAGAAGACAAAGAAACACAACTCAGTTACTTCAAAGCATAGTATGTTAAGTTTGCACCCAAAAAGCCAATCAGTACAGTTCAGCAATTTCTGAAACCGAAATGCAAGTACAGATCTCTATATATGTTAATCCTGCAAAAGAATCTACTCTGTGTTAAAGTTGTTGAAAAATATATAAATATTGACTTAGTGATGACAACACATATGAATTGGTGTTACCCATAGTGCTTTCTTTGGCAGCATAATTACTAGCTAAAGTTCCAGATGCCTTATTATTATTTGAAATTTGTTAACACGTAAATAACTTTAGTATTATTATTAAAATTATAGTTTAATTGCATTAATACTGCTATTAACATTCAACAGTTTTTCACGGTTACTGTTACAAGTACAGTTCAATCCGTTTTAATAATATTATTAAATAATTATATAAACATTGATAATTTTATTAATTTAAAATTATTACATAACAATAACTAAGAAGTAAAATATATATATATATATCTATTCTTATAATGATCTTAATATCAAAATTAATCAAATGATATATTTAACATAATTGGATGAGGTCCTATTTTCACTTATATCCTCAAGGATAGATTTGAACTCTGCTCATAATTTGCTATTTTAAGTATCCATAGAAGTCGGTTAGTAGTGGGTATCAATTATCAAGGTTCTCTCAGATTACTTTCAAGTCAATGCTTTAAGAGCTCATCATAAAATGAGAATAAATGCTCATGACATGGGAAATAGAAAGGGGAGTTTTAAAGAAGCATCCAAATTTTCATAAAGCATGTTGACTCCACCAAGTGAATTTAATTTCTTTAACTAGCGATATGCATGTTAGCCATTATCATATGATTCATTACTTTCACGATTAATTTTCTTTTCTTTTTTTTTTTTTTAAAAAAAGTTTTTTTTAACAATTATTCTTCTAATAATTGTTCTTGACTGTCTTTCATGGGGGTTATTATATAGTTGGGTAATTTAAGCACCTAAACAAAAATAGTTGAATAATTAATTAGAGAAGGTAAAGAGAGAGAGAGAGAGAGAGAGAGAGAGAGAGTGAAGGGTGGGAGGGAGGGGGGCATCGGACAGCCAATGAGAATGATGGCAGCAACCTGTTGGTAGATTTGTGATCTCAATTCATAGCAAACTCAACTTTCTTTTTTTTTTTTTTTTTTTTTAAGATTTCAAATTATTTTCGTTTCAAATAACTTGACACGTAATATAATCGGATTAAATGGTGTGGCAAAAAGATCATCACATAAGATTCTCTCACTGGCTTGCTGAAAATTGCTGTCTTGTCAATGCGAAAAGGCTGTCTAGCTAAGCTAAATGGTACCCTCTTCAGCTAGTCCCATGCACCCAAAACGAAGCTGCGCCATTTTTCTTGTTACCATTTCATGTCCATTTGTCCAATCACACAACTTTTTTCTCTCATCTGTCCATCCAGCCATCTAATCTTTACTGTTCTATTATTTGTAGTAGTCCTGAATTACTGTGTCTTCTTGGCAGGGGCATATTACAGCGTTACAGGTACACATTTTGAGCACTTTACACGCGAACTCGAAATATATGCCATTGGGTCTTTCTACTTGAGACTATTACTAGAATATTGTCCAAAATTGAAAAGAAAAGGTTTATAATTTACACATTTTTCAAGTATTTTTAATACATTAAATAATGAGATTGACTTTCTTCCATTTCATATTTTTTTTTTCTCGTGCCTTTTCAAATAGCTTCAAAACTTCTAATTGAGATTTTTCAATACTTAAATTATAGAAGGGTCTCATAAAAAATTTAATTAATTTCTTTTTTTTTAATGTAAGTACAAAATTGCATCAATAATGGTGTACTTCAAGTTGTTTGTTATATTATTTGGAGTAATTTTCATACCAACTCGGAAAGCACCGGAAGCGGAGACAAGCAGACATGATGCAATTATAGGTCATTTCAGTGTTATGCTAACATTCTTAAATAGTTTAATAGACTTGAGTTAAATCGTGCTTTGAACTAAACCCTATCTTTATTTCTTTTCATAATCTCATGATCGACATAAAAGCTGATCTTCAATGTTCAAAATTGGTTCGATGAGTTAATTCTAGGATACATGATGAGACCGAAAGCACTATCTTTTAAATGGCCAGTCATAAGAAAAAAAATTCATTTGTATTAATTAGGTGTGATAGATGAAATTTTTAAATGATACTAATTTTGGCCCGCCATGAAATCTCTCAGAGCCAACTCAATGATTCTTAATTCTGCCACACTTGTATGCCATATCAACAAGGATATTTTTAAAATTCAATTTTTTTATTTTTTATTTTATTACAGGCATAACATTTCACTGTATATAGTACTCTCATGCCTAAGGTTTTTTTTTTTTTTTTTTTTAATTAAACATCTTCACACCGTTCATTATTTTTTAGGAGGAACACTTTATCTCAAAGGTTACCACTTGGTAGGTCCAAGCTACCCTACGAATAATAAGTCATGGTGTGTCAGCCAAGACCTTCTCTTTTTAAGATTTAAGATTTGGAATTATAACGAAATGATTACAAAAAAAAAAAAAATATGGACAACCAACCATTTTTGACTAATTGTGAATAATTTGCATAAAAATAGATTTTAAATAGTGTATGGAAGACTCATTTTACACCCTTTTATTTTCTTGACTCCTATTTATCTTTCGCAATTTTTCTTCATCGATTGCAATAACTATGAGTGAACTGCACAATCTAGATTATTAACAATCGAAATGGTTGCCACGGAAAAAGAATTGATCTTAAAAGAGCAAAATTAGGTTTTTATTATTCGAGATATAAGCATAAAACATAAAAAAAAAAAAAAAAAACTCGTGCATGCACAAAATTTTCTACATTAGAAGATTCTAAAAGATCATCACTCCTACTTCCTAATTAATATATATCCTCAAAATATTTATTTCTAAAAGGTTCGAGCAGAAACAAATAAAGACATGAAAATGGACCTTTAAACAAGCTAATCATCCAGAAACACCTCCCTTCATAGACGGGCGAGAGTGTGAGAGATCAGAGAAGAAACACTGTGATAGGGTTACTCGCAGACAAAGTTCAGCAACATGGGGGATGAAAAAACCAAGTACCAATGCAAAAGAGAAAAAGAACAGAAAAGACCGCGGACACAAAGCCACTCATGCCCACAGGGGCATTTCATTCTTTATCGGACAAATGGGTTTGTCCCATGAAATGACCTTATGCCTTTATAATTAAGAGCTGTCCTTTATTATTATTTTTATTATTTTTTACTTTCCATTTATTTCTAGCTACTGACTTTGATCCCATCTCTCTGTCTTTCTTTTCTGAAAACCCGTCTCTTTTCCATGATGGGTTTTTCGGCCAGAAGAATCATTAATATCTGCCCACATGCAATGGTCCCTTGGAGTTTTCTTGGGCTATCTCCTTTGTTACAGTTCCATGTTTCAAGCTTTCAAAAGTTTCTTTTTACTTTTTTTTTTTTTAGTATATTCAGCCTATCTTTTCACACATTTTCAAATACAAAATAATAATTTTAATTAATTTATTTTTATGAATAAATAAAATTATATTATTATTATTATTACTTCTTTTCTTTTTATACGAGTCATGTAATGGAATTATTTCACCAACCACACTGTATTTATTAGTGATATATTATATTTATTTATATCACTGTTGTGAGGCAAACGATTTTTCAGGTCCCGCACATGCCTCCCCTGCGTATCACATATTTCCTTCAGTAGGAACGCCAGCAAAAACTCCCAAGTTTTCTATTTTAACTTGAAATGCGCATTAATTCGAAGTATTGTTCAACTTTTTACTTCCCGTAAAGGTAAAATTTTTTTATTCAAATTCACATACGTTATCACTGAAAAGCATTAACTTTAACACGGAATCTCTTAATTTCGTGGAATCAAGCAAATCACGTATTGAAAAATTTCATAAATTGCGGCATTTATTTATTTTAAAATGTTCGAGCATTTGGGGTTGGGTGGGACTTTTGTGGGGTTCATAATTTTGTCGTACAAGTTTTTTTTTTTTTTTTTAGCAGGACTTTTGAACCCACTATTCCTAGACCACAATTTTTTTTTGTTGTTTTATGGTGAATGACATCTAATTGTCGTTAAAAAAGAGAAGAAAATAAATGCTGAAGAATTTGAGCTTGCATTTGCATATACCAATAGGCTCTCTGAATCAATTCCTATTGTCGATGTAGTATTGCTTTTCGAAATATCTGCGTATTCGTGTAGACATGCGAATATATGGTTACTACTTGATTAAGAAGCCTACGATGTACGGCTCCAAAGGACATTGGCACTGACGCATCGTGGAAATTCCAGTTGCCGGAGTGGGCAATAAAGAAGGATTTCCAAATATAAACAAGTTTGATGATTCATTAAAGTTTGTACTCTCTTATTGATTTATACCCAAAAGATGCAGAATTCTTAACTTTGGCGCTGTTCAACCAATGGGAATAATAAGTAAAGTGAACAAGAGAGGAAAGTGCATAATCATTTAATTATGGAAAGATTCACTTGGGTAAGCTGGCGTCAGTGATAAAATTCATGATCACTTCCTGAGAACGAAAATGTTAACGCGGACAAATAGGTATTTCGATGCAAAATCGCGCAAAATATATCATGTTGCATCACTATGATTTTTACTCATATTATGATTCATAGTTGTTTAAGTGGTGATTATAATTAATAATATAAATTATAAATATATAATAAATAATTATGATAATTTTATTTCACACTTGTACCTATCTCGTGTTAATGCAATTGGATGCAATAGAATGCTAGGAGAGTACCTGGGAAACTGAGTGGCAATATGCTTGTCTTGTCTTGTCTTGTCTTGTCTTGTCTTGTCTACATTCTTCTTTCACTCATTCTTTTTTCTATTTATACGTTAAATCAGAATCAATAACTTTAGTGGCTGGATAATTATTTCACTCGTTGTGAGATCAACTCCAATGGGTTTCTAAATGCTCCTTTATTTGGACACTAATAAAATTATGCTTTGATTGTAGACTAACAGCAACGAGGTGAGCATAGGGTCGATATGGTTGGTACATTGTAGTGTTTGAATCTTGACGTTGTTAGCCTTTGGGACTTACTAGGTGTGCCTGGGAGAGATCATATATATTTGAACGCCATATACCCCTATAGTATTTAGGATCTTCAAGTTCCAACGTCAGGGGCACGCTGTATAAAAACATTCCTAATATATTCCAAGATCGAAGGTGTATTGGGAGAGATAACTTTTGTTAATCATGTCACCTAACTAACAGTACCGTGTGGTCTTTTGAAGTGCCATTCTTATAAGTAGGCAAGACCTAATTCAGCGCAGATGAACCAGAAAAAATAAATAATAATAAAAAAAGGTATCCCAATGCCTAATTTGATTAGGAAAAAGCTTATGGGATAGGGATTGAGGGACGGAGGGTTATTGTCAAGTAAAATGCGTATACAAATTTAATAAAAATATGCATATAATGAATAAAATCATGTTATTTGCATAAGATTGTCATTTGTCTGTACATTATATGTATTATTTATTTTATTTATTTGGAAATTATATACTTTAAAAGAAAAGGAAAAAAAAAAAAAGGGTCTACTTGTTCCTTTTGTTTTTTGTTTTATTTATTTATTTATTATTTGGATCCATCTATAGGACCTATCCCTATGATAGGGTCCATTTGATTAATTATCTAGCCCTTGGTACCTTATCTACGTCCAATCTCGGATTTTCGTTTAGGTGCATCGAAAAGTCTATCTGGGATTTTCAAAAGTTGGTGCCAGCTCTCCTTATCTGAATTATTTGGGTTGGCAGAGATCCTTTGCTTGCTTTACATTTTCATAAAATGAGTAAACCCGAGCTTTTAAGCCACGTTCAGATCAGCAAGACTGGTAATTTTTTGTGATGGAACTGACACAGAAGCCCATTTAGCTTCTTCATCATTTAAGAAATACATGTACACGGTCGAATATAATTAAAAATGCAAACTAATACAATATCTTACACCCACTCTTGAAATAATAAAGGATATTATCTTATCGTCCAATGGTTTATGGAACTTTAGGCATACATGCTTTGTCTTTTTTTTTTTTTTTTGGGTGCTGTTAAAGATGAAAGGTGAAGAGTTTGAACCTTGCCGGTTTATTTATGAGATAAATTTTCGTTGGACTGTTAGTGGGTTCTGTGCTTTTCGTTATATTGCAAAAATAGCATGCCCCAAAGGAGTTAACTCGGATGTGTTTTGATGAGTATGGGCCGGGTTGGACCTCAGCACCTGCAATAAACAGGATAAGGATGTGGTTTATATTTTAAAAAAAGGGGTGTAAGAACCTGGCTTCCATCCCCCCACCAATGTCTCATCATCCTGGATTGCTATGCAGAGGAGGAGGTTCATCATCGTAGACACTGTGAGACTGACGGTTCATTTTGGACTGCGCATGTGTTTTGATGTTCCCCACCATTATTGCATGTGTCAGGTTTG
Organism: Kandelia obovata; assembly: GCA_021464305.1. NCBI lineage: Eukaryota > Viridiplantae > Streptophyta > Magnoliopsida > Malpighiales > Rhizophoraceae > Kandelia > Kandelia obovata. Next base: position 3,487,171 of record JADCRA010000363.1, read on the forward strand.
GGTTCAATTGAGACCTCTGTGACCCAACTCTCTAGTGTTTTTATTTTCTTCCTTTTTTTTTTTTTTTTTATGTGTGTCTATTGGGTTGTAAATTATACAATAGAAATAATTTTCTATAATCTTGTAAATCCCACATGGTGACACCTCTTTTTGTAGGATTAGATTATGAGACTTTAAAGATTAAAAATTTAAATTGTTAATTACTAGGTGTCTTTAACACTCTGCTATGTTTAATTGTTGGGCTGCCTTCCTTTGGCCCAGCTAAAAGAAGTTAAATGGTAGAAATTTTGATCCACCAAGTTTATGGACATGGCGCCATGGAAATCCAACAAGACTGCTACGCCTTCAAGCATTCGGACAAGTGTTTTCCTTGGATTTTGCCACCCACACATTCAGAGTTGGATGCTAATTAAAATTATGAGTTTCATTACATGGATTTTGCCTTTGTTTACATTTTATGTAAAATTTACTCGGCATGTATATCAAAGTAAGTGCCCTCAATTATTCTTACAATAATATTATAAAAATTCAAACTTACGATCTGCTAATGGGGATTTTTTTTTTTTTAAAAAAAAAATTTATTAAATCATAACAAGTTGAATAATAATATTTTCTCTACTAATCAAAGTTTCTCATCCACTGCTTCTCAGGGCAGCCTCCTCGATGAAGGTTATTCTTAGACAAACAGCCTCATTATTGTGATCTATCTTTGACCATTACAAACGTAGAATTGAGCTAATTATTTGGTATGGTTCGACTCTTTTAACACTCTCCTGTATTGTTTAAGTTTTTCTAAGGAAAAAAAAAAAAAAAGTCAACAACATTTCTAGAACCAATATACAACTTCACTCTTTTTTTTTTAATTAAAAAATACGGGAAAACGAGGAGAATAAAAAATCATAAAAATAAAAATTTTTATATTTTTTTTCGTCAATTTTTTTTTTAATTTTCCTTTTATTTTTGTTGGCTAAATGAATAATCAATCTTAAAAAATATTCGAACCAAAAATAAAATAAAATAAAAAGGAAAGTAGCATTAAACCAAACACTTCCTTTATTTTTACAGTCTTTAATATCTTTAATTAACTCTTATTGAAGCCTTAGTTACAGCTCAAGAAGGCCTCTTAGAATCGTCGGTTCAGGTACGGGGTTCGTTGAGAGTGATGGGCGCGGACCTTTCGGAAACCCGAACCGCCATGTGTCCGGACTTCTCTCAGTTGGAGTTCCCCAGGTCCGGGTCCGGGTCTGACCAGGACTTCGCTTTCGCGTTCAATGATAGTAACTTCTCCGATCGGGTCTTGAGGATCGAGATCGTCCCCGACTTACCTGAGACCAAATCGGACGGCGATGGGTGGACCAGCATCGCTCAGTGGGCCCGCTACCGCAAGCGGCGGAGGGAGGAGATCACGAAGGAGAATTGTTCGTTTGCTTCCTTTTGTTTTCTTTTTACATCGAATTTGGATAATTAGTTGTTTTCTTTATCAATTGCGTGCTAAAGATGGTTTCTTTATAATCTGTTATTCTTATCAATTGATAGGGTGTTGAATTTTATCATTATTGAGTCGTGAAATTTACAAATTTTGTTAATTGTTCATCGTTTGTAACATATTTTTGTGTGGCAAGTGAAATTTTAGTGTAAGATTAAAATTTGAGGTTTTGAGGCAAATTTGAGGTTTGGGGTTGGTAGCTTTTGTGGTTTGGTGTCTTTGCATTTACTTTCTCGGTAGCAAGGTGGTTGTGATTTTATTTTCATGTCGATATTGCTGCTATTGTTTCATTGTGGGGTTTTTCTTTTGGTTTCAGTGGTTGATGTTATCAGGCAACCAGAGGAACAGATTTTTAACAGTGGTGTGCCAGACACAGAGGATGCTGTGGCATATGAAAACCAAGATGAAGAAGTCATGGCGATGATTGAGGAGGCTCCTATAGATGCAGGATTAGATCTGGATCAGCATGGTACTTCTGTTTTAATGTCTGTGACGTTGTTGTTCATTTTTTAGTTGTGCTGAAGATGGCTTATGATTTTAACCTTGAAGTGGCATTTCATTGCATGTTGCATTAAGCAGGTGATGCTGCTGCTCATAGTAGTGACTCATCCTGGAGCATGGACTCTATCACAGTTCTTACAGTTAAGACTATACACATTAGTTCTCCAATATTAGCAGCAAAAAGCCCATTTTTCTACCAGGTAACAGCTGAGGGTGGTGCTCTGTTTTGCCATATTTATTTAGTGGCTGCTTGTTGGACTTGAACTTTTAACCTCTGGTGGTTATGTTCTGCAGTTGTTTTCAAATGGAATGAGAGAATCAGGAGAACGACATGTAACTCTGCAGATACATGCCTCTGGTAATTACAGTAATAGTTACCTTTTTTCACTTTTCTCGGACTATATCTTGTGAAAATTCACATTCTTCCCATATATTGGTGCACCCATTTGCAGCTTTTTTACTGTTACAGTTGATGGAGTTCTCATTTGATGCTTTGAAAATATTGACTCAAAGTTCCTTTTTAACCCTATATTCTCTTTTGAACAGAAGAAGCAGCCTTAATGGAACTCCTGAATTTCATGTATAGTAATACGGTGACAACAACTGCTCCTGAAGTTTTGCTGGATGTGCTTATGGCTGCCGAAAAATTTGAGGTTGTATCGTGCATGAGATATTGCAGCAAGTTATTGCGGGACTTGCCAATGACCTGCGAGTCAGCCTTGCTCTACTTGGACCTTCCTTCTAGTGTTCTAATGGCTGAAGCAGTTCAGACACTTACAGATGCAGCAAAGCAGTTCCTTGCAGCACGGTACAAAGATATAACTAAGTGAGTCCCTTCTCCATTTGCAGCTCTGAATTCATTTCTACTGATGAGTGTTTCTCAAATGTGTTTTAATTGTGGTAATCACTGCAAACTGCCATATATCATTCACATTTCTTTTTGGGTGAATGCTCTTCTTTACATGCAACTCAGAATTGTTGTTGACACAATCAAGCTCTATAATTTCTCTTAATAAAATTGGAAACAATTACTGGAGTTTTAATTGTTGCTGCTCCTTGCAACACTGGTTTCTCTTGGGATGGTTGAGAATGGTCATGAACTTGTATAATCCTTTCTGTCTTATGTATTCAAGCTGTTGATCTGATGTACCACTTTCTTAATCTTTCTAAAGATTCCAAGAGGAGGTTCTCGGCTTGCCCTTGGTTGGTATTGAGGCAGTATTATCCAGTGATGATCTGCAGGTAGCTTCAGAGGATGTGGTTTATGACTTTGTACTTAAGTGGGCTCGTATCCATTATCCCAAATTAGAGGAACGGCAATCAGTTCTTGCCACACGACTTGGTCGATTAATCCGTTTCCCATACTTGACCTGTAGAAAGTTAAAGAAGGTTTTAACCTGCAGTGACTTTGATCCCGAGCTTGCATCTAAAGTTGTGCTTGAGGCTCTCTTTTTCAAGGCTGAGACACCACATCGGCAGAGTTCTCTTGCAGCCGAGGAGGCCAATGCTACCTATAGACACTTTGTGGAGCGAGCTTATAAGTATCGACCAGTCAAAGTGGTGGAGTTTGAGCTTCCTCATCAGCAGTGTGTTGTCTACCTGGATCTGATGCGAGAGGAGTGTGCTCATCTGTTTCCAGCTGGCCGTGTCTATTCACAAGCCTTTCATCTTGGAGGCCAGGGATTTTTCTTGTCTGCTCACTGCAACATGGACCAGCAAATCTCATTCCATTGTTTTGGGCTGTTTTTGGGGATGCAAGAGAAAGGAGCAGTCTCATTTACTGTGGACTATGAGTTTGCTGCAAGGTCAAGGTTGACTGAGGTGTATGTGAGCAAGTATAAAGGGAACTACACTTTTACTGGAGGCAAAGCTGTTGGATATCGGAATCTATTTGGCATACCCTGGACGGCTTTTATGGCAGATGACAGCCTTTATTTCATTAATGGGATTCTTCATCTTAGGGCTGAGCTTACCATAAGGAAATGAAACTTGTTATGCAGGTTAGTTTTGTTTTCATTGTATCTCCTTCATATTGTCTATTCAAGTCTTGTATATCTAGCCTAAGCTGCCCTTTCTTTAGCTTTTTGGCTTGGACATAGAGTCTTGCATTCTTTCCTGTGATGCTGCTGCTGGGGCAGTGAAGGGAATCTATATTAAGGAGTGTGAAGGATGCTATATTCTATTGTAGAAAAATGGAGTATGCTATAAAGACTCGGGCCTTTTGCTTATCAGGAACACTGGCATTTACACTCTACTGAGCTCTTCTGAACTTGAACATGATAACATGGAGAAGGCAATTGCCTTTCTGCTGAAAATTCCTTTGTTAGAAGCCAAATCGGAGTTAGATCTACTCATGCAATGGTTCAAAGGTTGTTAAACCAAGTGGTGGCTTGCGCCTGAATGGATGTTCTTCAGTTGTTGGTTTAAGTACAAGGTTACTGCTCATTGTACAAAACAAATAAGAACCAATTTGTACATCAGCTGCCGATAGATTTAAGTATAAAACAGATGGGTTTCCCGTTCAAGGTTTGATCATTATTAATGCTTTCTTAGAAGGGAAGCCAAAGTTTACACTTTGTCTTAATGTCCCACCACACTGAGGCATTAGGTGCCCTACTGATCCATCCAAGCGGCCACAAGGGATCCAAAAGTCTTTGCCTCTAACCAGAGTGGCCAAAAAACTTGAAGGCCATGTTGGTCCCCAGATTCGAATCATCAAGCTATAATTCAGAAAAAATCTCTTCCCAAAAATATCCTTGCACATAAATCAGTGAAATGACATTGTAATTGTAGAAACTATCCTCCCAAGGCGGTGCATCATCTCAATCTATTCTGTTCATTAAATTAAACTATTAATCGGGTAATAAAAGCATAAGGGATCCTAAAATACCACCTAATTGCAATACTAAGTCTAAGGTTCTCTGCTTTAGAGCAAAAGATCATGGACGTGACCTTCTAGCATGTGATTCTTCAACACCTGCTTGCAGCATTGCCGAACTCTATTGAGATTAAGTTACTACAAATACCGTTCTATTCTATTCTTGCTTTATTCATTTGCAACAAAAGCATTTCATGTCTAAACTATGTTCACCGAGACCATGTAATGCATCAAATGAAAGGGCCAAGGATGTCAACAACATTGGTCTCAAGACGGGAGAGGGAGAACATAGCGATTCATTTCTCCAATTTGACATTTCCTGAGGGAATGATCTCAAGAGCCAGATGTGTAGAATTCAGCACCAATGGAAATTTAACCTCAGTGATTTCAACCAGCAGAATAAATGTCTTGTTCAAGTTCAGAGTGACTTCCCTGTAGTGATTCCATTGGAGTCGAAAGATAAGGGCCATAGGAACTGGAGGCTGTGGTATTTATGGATGATAGGTTCAGTGCTTCAAGGAGGATTAGCCTTCGTGGTATAGCAAGGGATGGCGTCTGAAACATTGAAGGAAGATTCAGGTAATAGAAAGACATGCCGACAAAGATTTGAGTCTTGAAACTCGCGTTGGTAGAAATGCCTTCTGCTACTGCAACCATCTCCTTTCTTTTTAACCTCTGCTACAGCCTTTTTCTTTTGGTTTTTTAAATCTTTCTCAATGGTAAATAAATCACAAGGAAAACTCCAGATATTAAGCATATGAATTTCAGGTTCATGAAACAGCTTCATAAAATAAGGAACATTACTGAGGAGCAAAGGTGAAAATTTATATAAAGCACAATTGAATCATATCATGCCTATTAAAAGGGAAAGAACCTTGAACACATCAAAGAGGCATGCATTCCTTATTGAAACGGTAACTGTAAAGCTAACCAATGGTTCTTGTGCCTAGGCAAGGTATCCTCAAGGTGACATAACAAAGCAAAATTCAAACTTGAAACAGCAGCAACTCCCAATTGAAACAAAAATGCAAGCCAGATCATGAAGAAGCTCAATTAAAGGCGCCAACACCAGCATTGCTCTTCCTGGCAAGTTTTGTCCATTCAGTATGGAAAGCCCCATGGCGATCAATCCTCTCATAAGTATGTGCCCCAAACAAGTCTCTCTGAGCCTGAACAAGGTTTGCAGGAAGTCTGGCACGCCTATAAGTATCAAAATAAGCAAGGCTAGAACACATTCCCGGAGTGCTAATCCCTTCTGAAATAGCCAACCCCACAACTCTCCTCCACGCTGCCTGCCTCTGAACCATCTCCTTGGCAAACTCAGGGTCCACAATTAAATTAGCCAAATTAGGATTCCTTTGATAAGCCCTCTTAATCCTATCTAAAAACACTGCCCTTATAATACATCCACCTTTCCAAATCCTTGCCAACTCTCCCAAGTTCAAATTCCAACCTTTCTCAACACTCTTGGCCCTCAACAAATTCATCCCTTGAGCATAACTACAAATCTTCGAAGCATACAGTGCTTGCCTCACATCATCAACCAACCTCTTTTTGTCGATTCCACTCTTAACATTCCCAACTTCATCTTTCAACCCAGCCTCCTTCAGAACCCCAGCCGCCCTTTCCCTCTCATCTTTCAATCCACTCAAGTACCTACAATCTAAAGAAGCTGCAATGGTCGGGGCAGCAACAGAAAGCTCAGCTGCCTGTTGGACTGTCCATTTCCCAGTCCCTTTCATTCCTGTCTTGTCAAGAATCTTGTCCACCAAATCTCCATCTGCAAGCTCATCCTTCACCCTGAAAATATCAGAAGTGATCTCAATTAAAAAGCTTTCAAGCTCTCCTCTATTCCACTCTGCAAAAATCTCCGCCAATTCCGCATTGGACAACCCTCCAATAGTTTTCAAAACATCGTACGCCTCCGAAATCAGTTGCATATCACCGTACTCGATCCCATTATGCACCATTTTAACGAAATTACCAGCGCCACCATTGCCAATATAAGTCACACAAGGACCATCATCCACTTGAGCAGCCACTTTCTCTAAGATATCCTTGATATTATTATAAGCCTCATAAGAGCCGCCAGGCATCAGAGAAGGGCCGTGCCGGGCGCCGTCTTCGCCGCCGGAGACTCCCATCCCCAGATAAAGAATCCCCCTTCGATTAACTTCTTGGATGCGACGCTCCGTGTTCTCGTACCACTCGTTTCCGCCGTCGATGATACAGTCTCCGGCCTCCATGTGCTCCGACAAGGCGGCAATGGTCTGGTCAACTGGGGCGCCGGCTTTGACCAGGATGATCACGGATCTGGGCCGTTGGATAGAAAGGACAAAGTCACGGGGATTGTAGTGGCCGCTCAACGGAAATGGGCCCTCCGCGTGGGACCGCTGGATGGTCTCGTCGACCTTGGAGGAAGTCCGGTTGTAGACTGAGATGGGGAAGCCTTTCTCGGCGACGTTCAGAGCCAGGTTCTGGCCCATCACCGCCAGCCCCGCCAGGCCTACGCGGGACAGAGCCGTCGATGCCTCCATGGACGAGAGCGAGAGATAGAGAAAGAGCTAGAAAGAGAAAAAGGGTCTGGTGGGGTTGATCAGAGAAAGCGATGTAACACGTAAAGTTTGGCTCTTTATGAGTATTTATTTGCTGCAAGTGACGGCTCGTCCAGACGGTGAAATGGCTGCCAATGGCTTTGAGCTTCGATGATCCCTACGAGAGGGGTAATAATGTCATCTTCCTACGACGCCGTTTTTCTCTTGGACCCTCCCTGCCGCCAGATTACAGTGGTTGACAATTAAAAAAATATGCAAGGAACAGTTGGGGTTAACTGACAAAAGGAGGATTCTGTTTGTTTTCGCTCTCTATCTCTAACGTGTTCTTCAGTAATAGAATTGAGATATATGGGTATTGTAATGTGTGAATGATGATTATTGCTCAAGTCCTTTGGATTGGACTGCAGAATAATGTCATTGTTCAGACTGAGTTATTTACTAGTTTTGACTTCAAGCCATCAAGCAACACAACTCTCAGACAGAGTAATGCAACTGAATTAAAAGCCAATTGAGTTATTCATAAAGAAAAATATAAAAAGTACCCGATTTTGAATATCGGTTGAGTTGGTCTTCAATTCTACTCAAGGATTCTACCCCGAGGTGATGAATTACGCTTAGCTTTGACACATGAATAAATGTTTGTTAAGAGTTAAGACTACAGGCGGGCGACATCCATCCTTGGCTTCATCCATCCTTGGCTTCGTAGATCTCTCAACGCTGATGCCAAAAAGTTGACCTGCAATTCAACGTATTTAGAGAGCGCTTTATTAGCCAACTTTTGGGAAAAGAATCAAGCATCCAGCACATGAGTTCCTCAAATCAAGTCTACATAAAAAATTTATGGTTATATCGCTTCCCAACTTTGTGGAACTTTATCACCCTCAAAGTTGGCAAAATTGGACAAACATATGCAGATCTAGGACCATACTTTCAGAGTCTCTAGGAAATACTACCATAGCCAAAACTTTCCATCTGAAATATGGTCGAACAAAAGAATTATCAGCATTCAATCCGAACAGCACCGCTCTTTGAGGAGATGAACTTAGGCTTCTTAACCACTTGCTCCAAACATTGGATGATGTCCCCGATCTGAAAATCGTTACAATCATTGATCACAAGTCCACACTCACTGCCTTTCCCTACTCTCTCTACATCCTGCTTCTCCCGCTTTAAAGATGTGCAAGATCCTTCAAACACTACCTCTCCGCTCCTTAGAAGCCTCAGGGTTGATGACTTGGTAAAATAACCATCTATAACCCGGCAGCCAGCAATCTTCATGTCAGGTCCGGCGGACTTGCTTCTCCCTTTCAGCTCAAAGATATCCAGCACCTCAGCCTCTCCAGCTACCTGAGTCTCAGAAGTCCCAGGCGCCTTGTCCACTATCAAGTTGCCAATTTCCTCCAAAAGGTGATAAATCACGCGATGCTGCATTATCTACAGCCAACCAAAGCAAAATCAGTGTGTTCTGTAGCTTTGTATGCTACGCAATACCAAGAACAATGCCAAATAACAACAGTTAAAACCTTCTTTTGATACAGTACAAATTTCCAGATAGTCAAAAGAATTAAAAAATTTAAAATGTTTAATGAACAATACCTTTGTACCAGCCTGAGTTGCAGCCATACTGATTGAACTAGGACTTTTGACATTGAATCCAACTATAATTGCACCACAGGCTTGAGCTAGGTCCACATCAGATTGAGAAATAGGCCCAACACCAACATGAACTACATTCACAAAAACCTGGCAGCATAATTGGATAATCAATCCATAGAAAAGAGAGATTGACAGAAAAGAATAAAAACAGACAAAAATGTACAACAAACTCCAACAACATTAATAGGTTTTGATCGGGTATGCTCAAGTCATCAAAGAACCTTTTATGTTTCAAAAAATTGCAGAATGTCAGGCAAGTAGAATCTAATTACCAGTTCTGACATTTTGTTTATCAGTAAACAAAGAACAAGTCATGCACCTACAAGATTGAAAGACAGAGAGTGAAGGGACACTAAAAGTGTTCGATCAACATTAAATAATTTTGGCATACCTGAGCACTATCTAAAGTCCTGACTGCATCCGTGACAGCTTGGACAGTTCCCTGCACATCTCCTTTTACAATTATAGGCATTTTAACCCTCCGAGGCACAAGCATGTCTTCTTCTGGTCGTTCCTCAGTTTCTGCCCTCCCCTCAACCATCTTCCTGAGCCTGTCTCTCTCAGATTTCCTTTTTCTCCCAGCACTAAGCATTCTAGCTCTCTCCTCAGATTCCACAACAATTATATCGTCACCAGCCATAGGAATACCCTTTAGCCCTTCAATCTCCACTGGCATTGCAGGCCTTGCACACTCTGTCAAATTCCCAATCATGTCCCGAATGGCTCTTATTCTGCCCCACTCTGAGCCAACAACCACATGCTTCCCACAAACCAATGTCCCTGCCTTGACTATTGCTGTAGCCAAAGGACCCCGTCCCCTGTCTAGTCTTGCCTCCACTACATAAGCTTGAGCAGGGCCATCAACACGTGCTTTCAGATCCATCATCTCTGCCTGAAGTAGTAAAGCCTCCTCCAAGTCATTCAATCCTGTTTTCTTGATAGCTGAAATTTCCACTAACTGAATATCCCCACCCAGCTCCTCCAGCTGCAAGCCCTCCGATGCAAGCTGGATTTTGACCCTCTCTGGGTTGGCAGCAGGTTTGTCACATTTATTAATTGCAACTACAATGGGAATATTAGCTGCTTTTGCATGGGATATGGCTTCTAGAGTTTGAGGCATCACCCCATCATCTGCAGCTACAACAAGCACAACTAGGTCTGTGACAGCTGCACCTCTTGCTCGCATTGCACTAAATGCAGCATGACCAGGAGTGTCAAGAAATGTGATTGATGCCCCTGATGGCATGCCCACAACAAAAGCACCCAGATGTTGAGTTATACCTCCAGCTTCCTTGGCTGTCACACTGGTTTGACGTAGGGCATCTAAAAGAGAAGTTTTACCATGGTCAACATGGCCCATGACTGTTACAACTGGGGGCCGTGGAAGAATTTCTGCACCTTCATTGGAGTGTTGCCTTCTAACATTGATTCCAACTTCCTTCAAAATTAGAAAAAAATTTCCTTGAATTTTTTAAGCAGTTGCACAGGCAGTCACAGTGATCTTGCAATAACTGGGGAAAATATAAGAGGTTTACTCACATATTGAAAACATCAATAGAATTTTACTCAATGATTCAAAAAGAAGCAGCCAAAAAAAAAAAACTTAGCATAAGCCCACAGATTCAACTCTCACACCACAACTAAATTGTCATGCTGTGTATTCAATACACAATTGCCAGTTGCTGGCATCAAATTGTTAAAGCCAAATGATAAAGTTTGAAAAAACTTGTCCACTTCCTTTGATAGCAAGTATGGTCATTGTAGGTGGGGAATAAGCAATTACTTATCCTTTAATAACATGACGACAAACAATTTTTTATCATCTTCATATTCAGACAACTTAAAATCTGTTATCCTGTTCTTGTGACTGGGAAAAGGAAATACCATCGCAACCAGCTCGGCAATGTCAATGCTGAGAGGGTCAAATTCTGATCCAACCTTTTCCCCAACATTGACAAGAATATCCTGCACTGCAGTGATCGACTCACCAGTACGCTTTGCAAGCTCAACTGTGGTTATGCCTTCAAATATATCAATTGTCTTTTCTTGCAAGGAGCTTGTGCTTCTTTTCAATTTTGGCACATATGGAGCTTCAACAGGGGGTTGGGCAGTTTTCGTTTGCTTTTTCTTAAACTTCCCTTTCCTCTGAGGTTTGAATGGCTCATCATTGCTTCTTCGAGCCAATAGTTCTGGACTGGCATGAAGGCACCTAAGAAAGACAACAAAATCATTAATAATCAAAATATGGGATTAATGGATTTCTAAGAATTTATCACTGACATGATAACTAAATTTTGGTCATGATCTACATCTAAATTCAAACACAACATAGCCATTATTCACTCAGATAGATACTGTTGCAGCATATTGAATGCTAACTAGCCATTAGCATACAAAGGAGCATTCCTAGTGTACAAGGCTTTTGCACTATGGGGTCAGAGAAGACTTGTATGTACACAGTCTTATCCCTATTTTTATAGATAGATTGTTTTTGCAACTCAAACTTGTGACCCTCATGTGACAATGAAGTAACTTTATTATTATACCGAGTCAGCATGAGTTGGCCAAAAACTTATAGCTAGCATGCCCAGGGACATAAAGAGGCATTCCCATACATGATTCCATATTCAAGTAGGAGTACATTGAACAAAACATTCAGTTACTCCGAGTCAATAAATTCATTGGTGTGACTTCTAAAACGTGAGGCAAAATCCACTTTTGTTGCACTATAACATGAACATCAGTTTTTTTTTTTCCCTTTTTTTGATAAGTAACAAGGGCATGACTTTTGCAAGCCTAAAATAATTAAGTTGATGCATGCAAGCAGATGCAATAACACTATTTTGCACTATAGATTTTTTGAAAGATAAATGCCAATTCCTCTCATTCTAAAATAAGTTTAGTCTAATACCACAACAATGGCTCAAAGCTTGGCAGCATCTGCATTCTGGCATTTTAACCATCCGAAATACTTCTCTAGAGATTAAATCATATTGCCAATTTCCCAGTAAATAGGCTGAGTTACCTTAATGCAGCCAAAACAAGAAGTAAAGAAAAAAGTAAATAGAAATAACTGCTAAAAATAGTAAACCAAAAAAAAAAAACAGAGGTGAAATGAAGACAGTGACAAAAACCTTATTAGACCCCAACCAAACAAATGAGAACCAGAAAGAAAGATATTGCCTACCGTATATAGGATTCTTTTGTTAAAACAATATGACGATGACAACCCAGTAGAAATGAGCCCCAAACAAAATCTGCACCACAAAATCAAATGATGACATCAGATCCAAATTAAAAAATACAGATTTTACTTTTCAAAGGTTTTCACTGCCAAGATACTAGCAATAACCATAGCATCAGTCTATCTTGAGTGAACTGAAGTCGTACAATTGGAATAAAACATAGATAATTGGTAGAGCTGCATTAGAGGCCCATCAACTCACAAGGTATTTGAATTTCAAGAGGAAAAGAAAAAGGAGGAGGACAAAGGCATTATGTAAGCCAAGTATATGATCCACCTCAAGTAGCTAAGAATGCTAGCTTTGTAAGGTTGACTAAAACAACCAAAACAACAAGTAAAAGCATTAAAGGCTATGCATTGTATGTTTACCAGGTTTACAAGAAGCAATCTGCAACTTTACTGCAATATCAAAATTGGTTTTGCAAGTTGACCCAGCGACATGCTTGAATAATGCCGAACTCAAAGCTCTAGTAATACCAACATGAATGCCCTGCTAAATGATGTAAGATAGACCATATTATGTACCAGCATGCACACACACAACAGAAAGAGAGAGAGAGGCGTGAAGAATTTGAACCCAGACAAGATGAACATTACTTTACTCAAGCATATTGATTTTTCAATTTAGTAAGGATCAACTTTACAGTTGGAAATGGCATGAATATGGCAGGAGTTACCCGGCATAGCTTTTCAGACTCACCAGAAGGAAAAGAAAACGACTACAATGTTCATGCATATAAGTCGTTTCTCAAAATAAACCAAAAAAATTTAAATTACAAAAAATCAGGGAAAAAATCCAACATGACAGATGTGATAATGGTGACCAAAATGATCAAGAATAGACACTAACATGCCCCAAAAGTATATCATAAAAATCCTAGAACTTCTATCATCCTAAATGGTTCCACACACTAAAAGCTGCATCAGCTAAGTCTTGAATAAGGTATGCCGGTAACAGAACTTTCTTTCTCTTTTAACTGAAAAAACTTGGAAAATCATTGACCCATTCAATCACACACTCTGTCAGTAAGTATCTCAACCACGTGCTTGTTATATATTATGCCAGTTCAAAGCAATTGAATTTTATGCTGCAACACGTTCAAATTCTTCTTCACAAAAGAAATATTTTGTGAATAATGAATACATACAACGGCAAGAAAAGTCAAATTCACATCTTACCTTTCTTTGAACCGCTCTCCAAGCCATTCATATGGGCCTCAAACTCTACAAATAAAAACCAACAAAAGAACATATAACTCAAAACCAAAAATAAGACAGAATCAACGAGCTACTGTACAAAAGTCCTCGTCTAAAAAAAACAAATAGGAAATAGAAATTCAAAGTTTCTATCTTTTCACCTAATTCGAACTTCAAATAATAGTATATTGTGGTCATGAAAAAATCGAACTCAAAAAGAAAAAAGAATAATAATAATAATAATAATAATAATAATAAAGCAACACCCCCAAATATCCAAAACCCAGAAATGAATCCAACAAATAAGAAATCTACCAGTAGTAACAGCTACAAAAAGTGATTGCAATTCATGGAGAAATGCAGAGCCTTTTGTACACTACAGATCTTGTGGAGGAAACGGAGTCAAACCTTTGCCTCTCTTACAGCTCTGCTGAACCGAGGGACTTGGGTTCGAAGTAGATGTTTTTTCGGGGTTCTTGACGATGACATAAGTTCCTTGAAAAGGGTTTAATGTGTGTTTTGCCTGAATTACCAATCTATCCCCCTAAAAAAAATAAAAAAACTAAGGTTGGGAAACGACGTCGGATGTACAAAAGCAAACTCCAATAATTTTCTTGGTGGCGGCGCACTCTAACCTCTAAATTAATTGTTAGCATGAGCTGACTTTCTTACTTACCACGTGGTGGATCAAGTCTCAACACAGAACAATGTTCCTTTTTTTTTTTTTTAAGGGAAGTATATGTTTTTTATTTGAATGTATTTATATATTCAATAATTAAATATTTGTACATTTCATATTTTTCACATTTTTTTATTAAAAATATATTCCCTTATACATACATATTAAAAAAACATTTCAATTTTATTAACAAAATATTACTTCCGGAATACTGAATGTTGTTCCTTCGTTACTCATTTCAATTCTGTGTGAAAAACACTCAGATTCTACCTCAAAATATTTTTTGGAGCAAATCCATAAGAAATAAGATTTTCTTCTTTTTATAAGGAGATTAACCAAAATCTATAAATAATTTGATCCAAACAAGTTAAAAATTTAGTTACCCTTAAACACTCAAGACCTCTGTATTAGAGTTCTTGAATTTTAATTTAGAAAAGAGATAAATTTTTACAAGGATAGGAAAAAAAACACTCTATTATATAACTCTCTTAATGAAAAGAAGAAAACATCAACTCGCATCCACACATCATCTGCCATCGTTATTTATTATTTATTGGAAAAAGAAGTAACTTGCCACGCTTCAAATTCGGGGGAAATAAACCAAGTAACAGATTCACCATCCAGACAGGTAAGGTTCTCGGCAAATGAGAACAACGAAGATACAAAGCCCGCCAAACAATTGAATGATAGATTCTAAATTTTCGAATATGGCACATAAATTATCCGGGGAAGAAACATCAGTGCTAGGCAACCACATCAAGCAACAACCTGACTGAAGAGCCACTTGCGGATCTGCAATAAGGAGCACACTTAGTTACGAGTGTAATCATATCATGAAAATCCAAACAAATTGCAGGGTGTGTCCTAGGAAAAGAGCATTAATTCCCACGCTGTAGGTGACTTCGACCTTGCGGAGAAATTCCCATATATAAGCAACAACATTTTAGGCCATTAAACATCTCAGCAATTCATTGATGAAGATTATCTCAAAAAGAAGATAGAAATAGCAATTCAAGTTATGTTTTTCATTGGATAAGTGAAATTTTCCATCATCATGGAAATTGAAATACACCGACAAAAATGAATCCCCATCAGAGAATTGGTAATGCACTAATGTAAACAGAGAATAACCACGGTAAGGAAGGAAAATTCCCTATAGCCTGCATAAGCCTGAGGTCATTTGCAACCCTAACATTTGACTTCAAAGTTCAAACTCAATAACAAAAAGTATACTGCTAAGATTTGAAGGAGCGTCTCCATGCCATCTTTTGTTCTGTTCTAACAACCAGTAAACTGAAGCAAACTATACTTTTTGTAGATTCAACCCACTTCTTCTGTAGAAATCTTTTAATCCAATCCAGATTAACTTCCCCCATCAATATTGCTGCAAATACCCAACACCCTGCATAATCTTCTGCCGTACAGCTTTAGAAAAATAATAACATGCTGAAAACTAAACAATTGGCAACCACCCCCCCCCCCCCCCAAAAAAAAAAAGCATAGATGGAGAAAGAAACAACAAAAGGGGGAAAGCCAGTACCCAGTGAATGGACTAAAGGGGTTCCAAGCCTAGAAAAGGTACCCAATCAAAATAAAGATATCTAAATTGTTGAATCACTTTTAGAGCAATGAGAAATCCAACAACATATTTCTTATCTCTTTGTTTTGTTTCATAAAATGACTTCCTCAATAAAACAGTTGAGTTGGTATCAAAACCAAAGGTCCAAGAATCCAAAACAACAAAAGCAGTAAACATTTATATCAGCCATACCTCAGGAAGTTTTTTGCCAAATACAACATCCAATCGCGCATCAAGGGTATTCTCGCACACAATCTTTCCATCTCGAGAAGCCAAAACAACACCTCCAGAACTGAACAATTAAGATGGTACAGTTAAAAATGCTTTTTCCATCACCATGGGCTGACATAACAGAATGGACTGCTTGAGAATATGAATGGCCAGACATCCAGTCTTTATTTTGGTCAAAACATTATTGTGAATCCCCCTCAGAATAGAATTTGCAAATTGATTTAGCATAAGTTTATCTAGATGCCAGGGCTCTAGAACAAATTCAGCCTCAATATGTCACATTTCATACATAAAGAAATTAATTCACAATAAAACTTTCAGAAGAATATGAAGATGAAGGTAAATTTACCAGAAAGGACCATGGGCATTATGATGGCTAGGAGCAGGTGGAAGATACACAAGATGGTCAACAATGATTTCTGGAGGATGAACCTTTACTTTCTCAGCATATTCCTCCTTCGCTGAGTCCAGGACTGATTCCACCAAATTGTGGTCTTCTTTCCGGCAACGCAATAATACGGCAGGTTCCTTCAGTCTAAGCAAGCCCTGTCAAGATAAGTTCACATTATCATTAAAAAATTTGGCTTGAACTTTACCCATAAGTAATGCCACCATTTCCTGTGCAAGAAATGATGAGATCCACCACCAGGTAACTCCTGAACTCACAATAAAAAGTTTACTTTTTCATGCCAAAAATCCCAGAGGGATCTAGACAAACTCCATCAAGACAGACAAACAACCGAAAAAACTTTGAACAAAATATGCAACCCAGTTATTTTCTCAAAATCTGTCAATCAAAAGATAATCAAAGTGAATGAGCTAAGTAATTAAATTCCCTCAGTTTAGCTGACCTGAACAATCAGATCCTTCAAGAGGGTTTTGTACACATGATGAAGTCCGCTTACACTCAGAAGCTCCTTTGCCGCAGACTCATTCATTGAATTCACCGCATCATCTTGGGCTTGAAGAACTTTGATCCTGGATGCATTAAGCTGCATGGAATACTCGCTGCCAAAAAATCCAATTCAACAACAGTTGCACATCAATTCACGCCTTCATAATCAAACTGAAAAGCCGAAACAAGAACAGCATCAATTTCCATCTCCAACTTTCCAATTCAATTTTTCCTTTTTTTTTTACTTTATCTGGCAATGTTTATTGGCTAGTCTCCAACAATCATGAAACAAAGAACCACCGAGAACATTATCATAACCAAACAAAACCACTCAGGATCTAGAAAAATAGTCTCTTATAGGCCATAGCTCAACTTTAAACTTAATTCAGTGACAAATCGAAAGGGAAAAATAATAATAATAATCATATAATTTTTTCAATAAATAAAAAAAGAAAGGTAAAGAGGCTCTCTCTCTCTCTCTCTCTCTCTCTCTCTCTATATATATATATATATATATATATATATATTACATCTTCTTTCGAATTTCGAGTTGCTTTTCTTTCCGCTCGTACTCTTGCCTGATCTTCTTCTTCTCCGCCTCTAGCAGCTGCAACTTCTCAATATTGAATTCCTGAAACCGCCGCCAAATCAAGATTCAATAAGACAAAACACGAATATAAACGAGAAGGAACGCCTAGAAAAATATCGACGGTGCTTACTTCTTCGGCGGAGACGGAGATCTCGTTGGCCTTCTCCTCGGCTTCTTGCCGGATGAATCTGACCATCTGCTGGATCTGCTTGGAGACATCTGCGTCATTCATTTTCGGTTCCTTCACGGCGACGATCGATGCCCGACGGAAGAGATTTTAATCGGAGGGTCTGAGTACTGATTGATTTTTGTAAGGAACGACTGTCTCTGTCTCTCTCTGTGTCTGTGTCTGTGTAACAGAGTGTGATGATATGCACAGTTTACACATACGGTGTCTCGTTGTACTGCTTTACAAAACGACGACGGTTTGCGTTGTTTTCGCTAGATTTATATATATATATATATATATATATATATATATATTGCAAAGTTGGAACCAATTATATCTGAGCATAAGCGCTTTCTTGCACGTGAATGTAACATAAGCACTTCCTCGTACTTGAACATAATTGTTTTTTCATTTATCAAAAATAAAGTCTCACATTTTATGAAATTTTGTCAAAAAAAAAAAAAAAAAACCACAAGTTTAAATCCTTAATCTTCTCTTCATGTCTTCGCTATTGCAACACATGAATGCTATGCTTTGGCATGAACAATTTTTACACTAATCCGAAACCGGCCCCACACAACATTGGTGACAGTGTACCTATTACTTTACAATTTCGTTAGAAATATGACATCTACATATTACATAATAATTAATTATTTTTTAAAAAAAAAGAGAGAGAGAGAGAAGAAGATTAGGTGTTAAAATGTTTCGATTAACCAAAACATAAAAAAAAGAAACGACCATTGCTTTTATCGAATATAACTACCAATGCAACGTTGGCTTTCATCGAACGAACGATCCATTATTATTCTTCAAATATATGTTATAGTCTTCTCAGTATTGTCTCTTCTTCCTCCTCTGTTTCTCTCACACAACGTCATGTTCAAGTCTCTCAAATCTAATTAAGATCCGCTAAACAGTAAAGAGAGGAAGAAGAAGCAGAAGAAATGCGTGGCAGGGTATCAAGTAACCGGCAATCAGCTTCGGCTTTCGGGTCTCGGGAATCGGCTCTTTTGCTCGCCATGTTTGTCACCATGGCCTCGGTTTATGTCGCTAGCCGGTCAGTCACTAGCGTTTTCTGTTTTCAATGCCTTTTTCTGTTATTACCCTCTTTGAATTAATTCATAAATTGAAATTTCTTTTGATGGGAATGCGTTTGTTATTGATAGTTTATGGCAGGACGCCAGTAATAGATTGCGTTTAGTAGAACAGCTTGATAAGAGAGCCGATCAGGTACTCTCTCTCTCTCTCTCTGTGTTTTTTTTTTTTTTCCTTTTTGTTGGGGAAAAAGATTGTATTTTTTGTCAGGAAAGATAGAATTTTTTTTGTTAACAATCTTGTTTATATAACTAATATTGAGCGTGCAGTATTGTGTTTTTGAGAATTTTGAGTTCCTATTATTGAACTTTACTGAACTATTTTAAAGAGTGAAATTTTCCCCCTTTTTTTTTTTTTTGCTTTTTTGTGTTACTTTCAGGGTTATTCTGCCGTATCAGTGGATGATACCCTTAAAATCATAGCCTGCCGGTATCTTGCTTATTGAATTTCATCATTTCGAGTGATGGGTCTTTTTGAAAAAGCTTCGTTATGTTTCTTATGATTTTGTTTCTTATGATTTTGTTTACTCTTCAGGGAGCAACAGAAGAAGTTAGCAGCCATTGAGATGGATTTGGCAGCCGCTAGAAAGGCAGGTTTTGTTTCTAAGCTCCCAACAGTGAAAGATAAGAGTCAGTCTAAGAAGAAGTTGTTAGCTGTTATTGGAATAATAACTACATTTGGCCATAAGAGAAACAGAGATGCAGTTCGAAAGGCGTGGATGCCTACAGGTAATATTGATCCCCATCTTTGACTCTTACACTATTGGGTATAGAAACAGTCCAGATAATGCTTTACCTTTTATCGCATTGATCTATTAAAGTTTCTTATCATTGCAAGTTTGAGCAAACTTGTACATCAATTAGTACACGTGGGACCAACATGAATTTGTTCCATATGCTAAACACTTTATGCACATGCTGTTGACCCCGTGGCCTGAGGAATTACTCCAAAATTGTTCCAATTGAGTGTTACCTGTTGATATGTGATCCCAGGGTTAGCCTTTCCAGGGACTATGAATGGTGGTAGGATAAACATTGTGCATGAATATTGATGGCTGGATATTTCTATTCAGATAATAAAATGTTACATCTATGCCAATGTTCCCTGGTGATAAAAGTTCTTTAAAACATTTTGTTTCCTTTAGATTGATATTAACTGAGAGATACAATGTATGCAGGTGCAGCATTAAAAGAACTTGAGGATGGAAAGGGAATTGTTGTGAGATTTGTAATAGGAAGAAGGTTTCTACTTTTACATTTATGCCAAAGAGTTGACATATTAACAATTCTCTGTTTTCTTAAGTTAGTGTGCACTGTATGCTGCAGTGCAAATCATGGAAACAGTTTGGACAGGGAGATCGACAAAGAAAATAGGCAAACTAATGACTTCATTATTCTTGTATGTTCACCTGTTAATTGGATTTTTTTCAGGATATTTTGCTCAATTAGCTTCATAATATTTCTTATTTTGAAGCCTTTATGTAGTTTTTCAACCTGATATTCATCTTTTCTAGAGCAGTTGACTTTCAAAGAAAATAATCACTGCTTTTAGCTTAGCAAAGACTAGCGAAGTGAATGAACTGCTTTAACATGAGGCTATAACTAATCAACTCATTTGTCAATGAAGTCTCTGTATCTCTGCATAATTACTTTTACGTGGCAAACATGATTTATTTACTTGTGGCAATATATTGTGGTGATAAGTAAAAGCTTGATTATACTTTGAATATTTTCCCGTGCAACTGTTAATCTTTGTTTAAACAGAAATAAGCTCACCACAATCACAGTGCTGCCCAAACTCTTCTATCTTATTGAGAACCTGACTAAACGCTAGAATTAATGCTAGTAGTTTACTATTATGTTTTAATAAGTTTGCAGTAGTCAGCATGTTCAGGAACTTAAAAAACGTTGGGAAAATACAAATATTAATATGTTATGTGTGTTTTTGCTTATTGGCTCAGCAGGATGGTCAAGTGGAGGCTACAGAAGAGAATCCAAAGAAAATAAAACTGTTTTTTATACGTGCTTTTGAGAACTGGGATGCTGAGTTTTATGCTAAGGTCAATGATGATGTTTATGTTAATGTTGGTATGTACAAAGTAGCCATTGTTAGATCATATGGGTACTGAACAAGTGCATCTGTTGCAGTGTTAATAAAATAAGAAAAGAAGGCAATTTGGAAACTTAGTGTAAATATTTAAGTATCAGATCATTATGGCTTATCCTTTTTTTATCTATGCAGATGCACTAGGAGCAACACTTTCTACACACTTGGATAAGCCTCGCACATATATTGGATGTATGAAATCAGGCGAAGTTTTCTCTGAGCCGTGAGTCATTCAATTTTTTGAGTCCTGTTATGTTTTCTTCTTAGTATAGAGATAATAATAATGTACATTTTACAAATGTTATAGGACGCACAAATGGTATGAACCTGAATGGTGGAAGTTTGGTGATAATAAATCGTAAGTATTGCTCCATTTGACTTTTCTTTGTTTTTGCTATGGAAAGTTGCGTATGGTGATATCATCCACCAATCTAAATGGCACCGCTGTAGCTTGCCAGCCTAAAAAAAGGGAAGAAATGGATAGTTAATATAAGGTTATGCTAGAGAAGGGGGCCAATAATGGTGGATGGGTGATGTGTTTGCTTTGTCTTGAATACCATGTTGTGGCTGGATGTTGGGAATGCTTGGGGCTGGGATGTCTGGGAAAATGGCTCAGTGTCAGAAAAACCTTTTAAAGAACATGTCGGTGTGCTCTCTCATACATATATTTATAACCTATGTTGAAGACTCAAAACTTGTTTCTTCAATGGCTCAGATACTTCAGACATGCCTCGGGTGAAATTTATGCCATTTCATGGGCTTTGGCTGAGTTCATTTGTATTAACAGGTAGTTTGTTTCCCTGTTTTGCTGAGCAATAAAATTGATATCATTGCTTGACTATGATGACTTTGGTATTTCCCCTTTGCAGGCCCATTCTTCGTACATATGCCCATGATGATGTCAGTGCTGGTTCATGGTTCATTGGGCTTGATGTGAAGCACGTTGAGGAAGGGAAATTTTGCTGCTCATCATGGTCCACAGGTCTCTCTCTCTCTCTCTCTCTCTTTGATGCTGATCAGAGCAGGGGAAATGTTTGTGCTGAATCACTTTTGTCCTCTGATATTTCAGGGGCAATTTGTGCCACTGCGTGATGAGGCCATTCCTCTCCAATTAACATTCTGTTCAATTTTGTATATCAAGCAAGAACCATTGCTCTTTTGATGCATGTTCTCATGTGCTGCTAATGTTTTTAAGTGAAGATACGTTGCATTTGGTGTGAGACTGGAGAAGGGGGATCTCAGTTGCCTCAAAGGTGTCAGAATAACCATCTTAAATCTTCGTCCAGATTTTTGAAGAGCACTGGAAGATTGACACTATACCATGACATTCTGGGAGATCTTGAAGAATAGAGAAATAGTCTTCAGGAAGTTAAACATTCACAAAGAATAGAGAAATAGTCTCTAGGTGTCGATGTATAGAAGTTAAACATTCACAAATAATTGTAGAACCCCACGAAGGGTTTGTTGTTGTCGATGCCCTATAGTGCCTCTGTTCTCTGAAATTTGTATTTTTCAGCGAGCTCCCCTCAATGCAATTGCAGAATCCTTTTGGATTTGAAGGTTCAAAATTTTGTAACCCCTCTTCATCTAATATAATGAGAGGCTCAGCATGAACAATTAAACAAGCCCATCTCCATTTAAGCAACTCTTTGATCTCCGGTAACAGCCGTTGTGTTTAGTTCCCATTTTGTGCAAGGAACTGATTTGCCACTTGAGAGAGTTTGGCATGAAATTGCAGACTGCAGAACTCGCTTACAGATGGCTATCTGATGACATTTTGTCTCAATTTATATTGCCCTTTACTCGAACAAAAGGTCGGCATCTCGTTTCCCTGGTTTCTTGCTAAATTGTCTGCATAAGCCGGGGTATACATTGCGTGTTACAAACGCTAGCTAAGGTAGGCCAAAACTGCAAATCGAATGAAAGTTTAAGCCGATCATTGTTCAAACTTCCCAGATTCTTTTTCCCTTGTCTTGCAAATGCTCTTTCCAAGCCGGCCCACCAACTCAATCTATCATCAACTACTACAGTTACCAAGTGTTAGATTAGAAGCCATTTCTCAAATTGACCATCTTCAAATTTGAAGTTTTTATCCACTGTAGTTGCTTCCTGACCTTCTTAGAACTTTCCCTTATTCCTCGTTAGTTTATTTGCATATTCAGCATTTCTGGGTTCAGAATTCAATTGAGAACTGTACAGCTAGAGTCCACAAAGCGGGTGAAAATAATCAAAATTTGAAGGCACAAGCGAGCTTTCCAAGGGCAATAATTAATTTTAACGTGTCAACAAAATCCTTCAAAGGGTAGGATGGGCAGTTGTTCGTCAATTCAGGTTATCTTGGTTGCACGAGTCTATATCAGACTGTCGGAGCCTGCCACAGCTTCTCCACACGACAAACTCAATGCTAATGGTTGCTCAAGTCTTATTAAAGTCTTATAACACACACCCTACTGACTTTTTTTTTATATCCTCACGAGTCCTGACGGTGATTTCTCTGGATTTTATTTTGCAAATCCTTTAATAAGTGGCCCTTCGATTTCAATATTTCTTAATTAACGTGACAGGGTCATACTTCGATCATGGGTGCAATCAAACTTTTCACCTTTTTGCTCAAAAAGGTGTGCAACTGTGTACCAATGTTCATCCTTTATCACTTTTCCCTTTGTCATGTCTGATGTTTGGTCTATGATTTTCACCTCCCTTTATTAGGCATTGACTCTTCCTGTAATAAATGCTGGTCTTCAAAACTGCATCTTGAACGTTTCAGTTTGGTGTTGCTTGAAGTTTAGAACAGCTTGGTCATCTGGGTAACAGTCTTAGGAAATACAAATTAGTCTCACTTGCAGTTTTGTCTTTGTGAGAAAATTGGATTATAGTTTTTGGTCTGCACCTGTTTGGCAGATAAGGGGCACTCATTTTGTTCTCAAATCCTGCAATGTAAACAGATTAAAGTAGTAGTTGAAATTTGGTAGGTGGGTTTTTGGCTTTCTATTCACGAGAAATAAGGCTTGTCACAAGAAATGTGCTTTTAGGAAAAAGAAAGTTCAGATCCTCAACTGTTTCAGTAACTGCTGAGTCCTTTTTTTGTTCTGCTCCGGAGTGGAAAGATTGAGAAAGTCCCAAGCAATTGTCTTTAGGTACATAGACTAGATAGACTGAGAAAGAGAGAGTGAGAGTTGTGTTATTGTTTCTTGTTATTTGCATCCCTACTTTGTTTTCACCATGAATCATTCTGGGGCAGCCTGTGATCAGAGAGCAGCAGTTGAAGTTGTAAAGGATAGAAATGGAATTGATCAGATTGTTCTCCACGGCCCTCGAAGGGCTTCAGCACGAGTAATATAAGAAACCATTCACCCTCTCTTGTTGTATCTTCTTGATAGTTGCTTTTGTTGTTCCTCTTTCTTGTCTTTCCTTAATCTGCTCCTTCTGCCCCCTCAATGTTGGTTAATTTAATATGGAGAAGAGAGATACAATTCATTTGACAAGACTAGAGCTTTGTTTTGCGGAGTAGGCCTTTTGCTGCTGTCCTCTTATTTATTAGAGACTAATGGATTTTTTTTTTTTTAAGTATCAGCCAACAATTTAAGCATTTGGGAAAAATGGTTATTGAACAAGTTTCTTGTGTATCACTCCTCCAGGTCAGCTTGCACGGAGGGCAAGTTCTGTCGTGGAAAACAGACCCGGGAGAAGAATTGCTCTTCACTAGTAATAAGGTAACATAAGATCAGATTTATTTCTTCTATCCCTTATTATGCTATTGCTATAGTTCATTTCGATTATCATACGATTTTCGCTGCCTGACCTGCCACCCTGTTTTTGTCCCCTTAGCCTCTACATTACTGCAGTACTTTTGTGACAATCTCAATTCACTGAACTGAGAAGATATTCTTCATGTTATTTCAATCATAGACTCGTCTATCTATCTCTTGTCATGTGGTTTATATTTTCTGTAGGCAATCTTTAAGCCACCGCATCCAGTGCGAGGAGGAATTCCTGTGTACTTTCCTCAGGTGCTCCTCACTAATCATATTTGTAACTGATATGCCAGACTTGGAATTAGTAACTTATTTGATTTCTATAACATGTGTCAAAAGTTTGGAAACCGAGGACCACTTGAGCAACATGGCTTCGCGAGGAAGAAAACCTGGGTGATTGATGATAATCCACCACCATTGCACCCCAGTGATTCCAGAGGCAAAGCCTATATTGATCTGCTACTGAAGCCATCTGAAGATGATCTCAAGATCTGGCCACATAGGTATGGCCTTGCCTTTAAGTCTGAAGGAAGCTTAACTAGAACAGTTCCTGGATAAATGATTGCCATTTCCTGTAAATTATTTTCTTATTGCAGTTACCTCGGCTAAGTGAGGCCTAAACTTTTGCTTATCATTAATGATTGGTCTATTCTTTTCAGTTTTGAGTTTCGCCTTAGGGTGTCTTTGGGAGTGGATGGAAATCTAACCTTGTTGTCACGCATTAGGAACATCGATTGCAAGCCATTCAGCTTCTCAATTGCTTGCCATTCTTATTTCTCCATCTCAGATATCGGGTACAGTATTCTTGCCGAAGGTGTATTTGTGGAACTGGTTTTGTTCATTTGGCTATATCATCAAATTAATTTTCCCGTAAACCATCTTCTGAGGAAGGCTGCAACATGTGAATCCCCTCGTCATGATTTTGGCTCTTGTTTGAGCCTTTTACTTGAGTTCATAATAGAAGCAAAACTGTTTTATTTTTAGGCTTAAAATGGTCATGCATTTTTGAATGAGTTCCAAGTGCTAAATAGCAATCTGATGTGCTAACAGTGAAGTGAGGGTGGAGGGCTTGGAAACCCTTGACTATCTTGACAACCTCTGCCAAAGAGAGCGATTCACAGAACAAGGAGATGCATTGACATTTGAATCTGAGGTTTTCTGTACTTTCATTGCTTAAAATTCTCAATTTCTCGTTGGCTGAACAGAAGAAGTAGTGCTCTATAATTTGCAGGTGGATCGTGTTTACCTTAGTCCTTCGGACGTGATTGCTATTTTTGATCATGGGAAAAAGCGGACTTTTTGTTTACGAAAGGAAGGACTTCCAGATGCTGGTAAGCCTTCCTTTTTGAAAAAAGATCCTCTGAGAACAACAGCTCATCTCACATACATGGCAAGTCTTGCACAGACGGACTTGACCGAGACAAAGGGCCAAAAGAGACTTTTTTTTTTTTTTTTTAAAAAAAGCTGATTGCTTTCAATTCAGCGTAAATTCCCGCATTGAATACATTCACTTTATAGCTTAGTAACCGCATGTTTTTTCTCAAGCAATGGGATATGATCCATTTCTCTTCTGTAACATGCTTGCAATAATAGTGGTATGGAATCCATGGGAGAAGAAATCCAAGGCCATGGCAGACTTCGGAGACGAAGAGTACAAGCATATGCTGTGTGTAGCCGGAGCAGCAACAGAGAAACCGATCACCTTGAAGCCTGGCGAGGAATGGACAGGCCGGTTAGAACTCTCTGTGGTGCCTTCAACATGATGCAACTTCCATAGCTGCAGGAAGTTGGGAATATGAAGATTCAATCATTCAAGACAACCCAGTAACTAAAAAGCCCCGGCTTAATATTTTGTTAGCTGATTAGAGGCACCATACTACTGTATGTTGTATTCAAGGCAAGCTTCAATCTTGTGAACTGTGGGCTCACTAAATAAATTCAAAGGCCTCATCCTGCTAGGGAATCCAGCAGATCGTGGGCTCATATTACACAGTCTATGGACTATCTGTGATGGCAATCCACAAGCATTTAGTTGATGGGACATCAAGACTACAGCAAGAAACAGCCAAAAAGGGGGCTGTTTTATGTAGGATGAACGGATAATATCTCCGTTCCATGTTCCCCCTTTTGATCCAATCGCTTTCCAATTTCCAACATGAGAGGCCAAGCCGTTAGCAAATCAAATGGAATAATCTTGATTCACAGAATGTTGCATGTAAGACTCCACCAGCCTCCCATGCTCCACTATCCGGTCGTTTGAGCTACAATTGAGCAAACAGAATTGACACTGACAAAAAAAGGAATGCAGCCTGAGATTCCCGGTGAATTGGATGACGCTTACTTAAGAACTTCCAAAGCAGTTAAAAAGCTGTCGTAATGAGATTGGGACATGGACCAAGTTGTTTGGCTTGGTGGGGTTTGCGGAGAAAATGATGTCCAAAATATTCTGCTGAGACAGAGTAAAGAATTTTCGTTAAAATGCTATAAATGTTTTAAAACCCAACGCCTCTATATATATATATATATATATATATATATATATATATATATATATTATTCAAAAAGTTAATAGAACGATTAGAATGGAGATTTGAAGAATATTAGTCTCATCTAAGACCTTTCCATCAAGGTTAATTTTTAATATTATATTTTCGATCATTGTCATATTAAAAAAGACAGTGATTAATTTATTACTTTTCAATTGCTTCTACACTTAATATATTTATTGCAATTCTAAATTTTTAATTCATAATGATTATTATACATTATATATATTATTTATTTATTTATTTAACTTGTCCAATACTCATTATTGCTAACTTTCATCTCTCTCCCTCTTCCAAACAAAACGACAGAACACAACAAAACGACATACCTTTCCATACAGATGAACAACCCAACAAATCAGTATTGTCCCCACCCCGGGTCCCACTTCCCCAACCCCATCGCACACGAAAATCAGTATAATAATAATAATAACCTCTTGGTATTAATTAATTTTCCGGCCCGGTAAATTATTATTTTCTGCCTATATTCATGTATTTATTAACTTCCTTAAATTAATAATTTCAGTTTTCACCATATTCACTTTCCCATTACATCCCACAAGTTTGTATATTTATTACATAATAATAATAATAATAATTATTATTATTATAATAACTGTATGTTTTAAATTTTTTAATATATAATGATTGTTAAACAGAGTGAGATCAGAAGACTTTTCCTTTTCCCTTTTTTTTTTTTTTTTCTGAATTTGACCGTGTCCAATACTCATTACCACTTACTTTTACCCAAATACCCTTTTCACTGAACGTTGATTCCACGTCCATTTGTTAGGTTATACTTCTGTGTCCATTTTGTGAATGGTCCGCATTTAAGCTGTACTATAATTTACTGTCACGCACATTGATTTTTATATTTATTTTTAGCACACTACGTTACTAAATATTTACATTTTCATGTGTTATTGTCCCCACTCTGCGTCCCACGCGCCATCCCTTTCGCACCCATAAACCAATATTATAAATAAATAATAATAATAATACAAAATGCATTTAGGTATTAATTAATTTTCGGGTCCGGTATGCTCACGCCGCAAAATTATTCATTTCGGCCGGTATTTTTGTATTTATTATCTTTTTCAGTTTTCTCCATATTCCCACTCACATCTCAGTCTGCCCCCCTCTCTCTCTTTCTGTGTGTGTGTTTCAGTTACTAGTTTTTCCACTTACTGAGGCGGTAGCCGTTGCCCCCATTGAAACACCAACATGGATGAAATCCTCAGCCTTTCAGCATTTCCTCTCTGCCTATCTTTCTTTGTCTGTCACATATTTGGCATTGGAAGTCTCTAATATTTTCATTGCAGAAGCTTGTTTTTCTCATTCACAGTGCTTCGGTAACTGCTTGTTCGTAGTGTTTGTGTGTGTGTGTTTCTGGTCAAGACATTTTGAGAATTTGTTTGCATAAGTAGTGAGTTTTTGAAACTTACTTTTTTTTTCTTTTTTCCAGATCTGGGAATTCAGGCAATTTGGTAGCCAAAGTTTTTATCTTTTTGCTTTATGGTTTTTTGGGTTTTATTTTTGCTTTGTCGGGTGTTTACTATTTGAGTCAATTAAACAAAGAACAAAAAGAGGAGCTCGAATTCTGATGAAAGCCCTTTGCTTTACAAACAAAATTGGAAATTTGAGCGGCAAGCTCAGTTTTTTTTTTGTTTACCACAACGCTACTGTCCTAAAGCCTGGAAAGTTTCATTCTTTAATGTTTAACATAGCCCAGAGTCGTCTCTACTTTTGTCGACAACTATCTTGGAATCTGTTTTTTTTTTCTCTCTTTTCTTCAAATTTTGTGTTCTTTTTTATTTTCTTTCAAAATTTGTATTTTTTTTTTCAGTATTTTAATTGCTTGAACATTTTATTTTTTTGTCTTAAGTCCAAACCCAATTACCATTTTTGCAGATAAGGAAAATAACCCACGGAGAACTCAGCAGAAGCAGCTCGTTTTTTTGCTTCAAGGTGGTTCATGGAAGCTTTGAACTTTTTCGCTTCCATTTTTTTCCTGAGTTTGCTTTTGTTTCGAGTGGTTGCAGACCCAGTTGAGGATAAGCAAGCTTTGCTTGAATTTGTCAACAATTTGCCTCATTCTCGCTGGATAAACTGGAACGCGAGCTCTCCAGTGTGCAGTAACTGGACTGGAGTCACTTGTAATGAAGATGGGTCTCGTGTGACAACTGTTAGATTGCCTGGAGTTGGATTCGAAGGCCCAATTCCTCCAAATACTCTTAGTCGTCTCTCAGCATTGCAGCTTTTGAGCCTTAGATCCAACGGTATTAGTGGGCATTTCCCTAATGATTTTTCTAGTCTGAAGAACTTATCTTTTCTTTATCTTCAACACAACAACTTATCTGGATCACTGCCTGATGATTTCTCTGTTTGGAGTAACCTCACTGTTATTAACTTGTCCAACAATAGATTTAATGGGAGTATTCCACTTTCTCTTGCAAATTTGACTCGACTTGGTGCTTTGAATCTGGCAAACAATTCGTTTTCGGGTGAAATTCCTGATCTCAACTCAGCTCGTTTGCAAGAGATTAACTTGTCTAACAATGATCTTACCGGTAGTGTACCAAGGTCACTTAGAAGGTTCCCCAATTCTGCATTTTCTGGTAACAATG
>JADCRA010000396.1:0-48833 GCA_021464305.1 Kandelia obovata
AAGGCATTGTTATTATTAAATTCTCTCCCTGAAAGTTATGATCAGACCCACTACCCTGCTATATGGAAAGGATGAGGTTAAATTCATAAATGTTGTCTAATACTTTGGTGAATAATGAGTACCAAAAGAAGGATCAGAATGACTCTAGAGAGTTGACACTATAGAAGCATTGACTATGACCCAGGAAGAAAGACAAAGAAGATATCGACAGATCAGTGGGCGAAAAAATCTCGCTCAAATTCAAGAGGAGAATCAAAGAAGAAAAGACTGGCCGAAAGATGAATGTGCCTATTATCACCAGAAAGAGCACTGAAGAAAGACTATCCAAACAAGGATTAAATCTGCTGCAAAATGTTGCAAAGGAAGCTGACGACAAAGAAGATTCGGCTTTCTCAGTTTCGCCAACAGATATCAGGTAGACAAATGGAGTTCTTGATTTTGGCTGCTCTTATCATATGTGTCCAAAACAGGAACTGGTTCAGAAGCTTTCAAGAGCTTGATAGAGGAGTCGTGATGATGGGTAACAACAACACATGTCAGACAAAAGGAGTAGGCACTATCCGCCTAAAGATGCATGACGATACACCAGGCGAGCTGATAGATGTCAGATATGTTCCAAATGTTGAAAGAACCTCATTTCAGCTGAGGGTCTTAGACAACAACTAGATAACAAAGGTGACACATAGAAAAGAGTGGAGCCTTGAAAGTTGTACGAGGTGCATTCTTGGCAATGAAAGGTACTCGATAGGGAAACCTAATATTTCCTAGGATGGATATACAATTACAGGAAGAGCAGCTGTTGCCAAAAGCTTTTGACAACGAAGCACCTGATTCTTCCCACTCTGGCACATAGCGCTTGGACATGTCGGAGAGAAAGCCCTTCGCAAAATTTGGTGAAACAAGGCCTACTAAAGGGAGCCAAAAGTGAAAAACTTGACTTCTGTGAGCTTGTGTCTTGGGAAAACAGACACGAGTCAGTTCGGTCACCGCCATTCAGTTCTACCAAAGGATTATTGGATTATGTTCACAACTAAATGTATGGGACTGTCAAAGAATTTCATTCCTTGGGAGGTAAAAATTATTTGTTACCTTTAATTGTGATTTTCAGCATTGTTTGGGTGTATATGATGAAACACAAGGATGAAGTTTTAGACATATTTCTGGTGGAAGAAGATGGTTGAAAACCTAAGACCGATAAGAATCAAGAGACTTCGCTCAGATAATGGTAGAGAATACAAATCATATCCCTTCAAGCAAATCTACATGAAAGAAGGGATAATCAGACATTTTACAGTTCCTAGAATCCCACAACAAATGGTGTAGCAGAAAGGATGAACCGTACTCTGGTGGAGAAAGTGCGATGTATGTTTTCTCATCTGGCCTGAACAAAGCATTCTTGGGCAAAGGCTTTGATGATGCCTCTCATATTGTCAACCAGTTACCTACTTCTGCACTTGATGGGAGATGTCCCAAAGAGGTATGGTCTGGACAAACCTGTTTCAGATTATGATCAGATACTTATATTTTGGATGTCCTTGCGTATTTTTCATGTTACATAATCCAAACTGGATCCTAAAGCTAAGAAAGCTATCTTCTTAGGCTTTAGTGAGGAGTTGAGGGATTCAACTTTGGAATCCTGAGTCAAAGAAGATCCTCCCTAAGCTGAGATGTAACTTTTGATGAATCGGCGATGCTGCAAAAGGACCATCACAAAAAATGGAGGAAAGAGAATCAAAAACTCTTTCCAACATGTGGAGTAGACTATCATGAAGTTGTTCTCGCTAAGTGGTCAAACATTCGTCTATTTGGATCCTATTGCTCTAGTAAGCTCAATTTGACTTGGAGTTAGCTCAACTTGATGTGAAGACAACATTCTTGCATGGCAAACTTGGAAGAAGAAATTTATGTCCCAGCCTGAAGGTTTCAAAGTCACCGGGAAGGAGAATTGGGCTTGCAAGCTAAGCAAGTCACTGTATGGCCCGAAACAGTCACCTATACAGTGGTATAAATGGTTTGAATAGCTTTATCCAGAAGCAGAAGTACACACGCAGTCAGTTAAAATCATTGGTGTTTATCTGAAGAAACTCCAAGATGGTACGTTTGTATATTTGCTCTTATATGTTGATGATATGTTAATATGCATCTGGGAGCAAGGTGGAGATCGACAGGCTGAAGGCTCAATTGAGCTCAGAGTTCGAAATGAAGGATCTTGGAGAAGCCAAGAAGATTCTTGGTATGGAGATCAAGCGTGACAGAGAAAAAGGGCGCAGTCTGGTTAACTCAAACTCAGTATCTGAAGAAAGTACTCCAGCGGTTTGGTGTAAATGAAAGACTAAACCCGTTAGTACTCCTTTGGCCTCAATTTCAAACTAAGTGCATTAATGTCTCCAAATAAAGATGATGATCGAAGACAAATGGATAATATTCCATATGCTAATGCTGTTGGAGCCCTGATGTATGCAATGGTGTGTACATGACCTGATATTTCACCAAGCTGTCAGTAGGTAAGTCGATATATGCACAATCCCGGTAAAGGACATTGGCAAGCAGTTAAATGGATTCTACGGTATATTCAAGGTACTGTGGATATTGGCCTGAAGTTCCAGAATATAAGACTATGACCAATCGTCTAGTCTGGTACGTCGATTCTAATTATGCCGGTGATCTCAACAAGCGTCGATCAACTACAGGTTATATGTTTTACTATGTCAGGAGGACCAGTAAGCTGGAGATCAACGCTTCAGTCAACTTTTGCTTTGTCTACTACAGAGGCAGAGTATATGGCGATCACGGAGGCTTTCAAAGAAGCAATTTGGCTTCATGGGTTGATTGAAGACTTGGGACTTATTCAGGAGCACGTTAAAGTCCACTATGACAGTCAGAGTGTCATTTGCTTAGCAAAGAACCAAGTTTATCACTCCCGCACAAAGCATATCGATGTCCGGTTTCATTTTATTCGAGAAATTATAAATGGAGATATTCTGCTACAGAAGATTGGTACAAAAGATAATCCTACAGATATGCTCACAAAGATTGTTTCAGGAATCAAGTTCCAACACTACCTACTTGGACTTGGTCAACATTTCTCGGAGTTGTGCACCTTCGGGTGCTTGACGCCTTCGGGTGTAATAGAGGAATGGTGATCTTGTTTGGATGAAGAATCATCGTCAAGGTAGAGATTTGTGAAAATTGACTCCAATTCATCAGTTCACACCATAGATTCATGGTTCACACTCTCGTCCAAAAACTTTGTAGACCATTTTGTCTCCTCCTCTTGTAGTATAAATACCTACAAGTTATGTAACAAAAAAGAGACGAGTAGGGTGGTGTAGTGTAGTCCGGTGTAAGAAAATTTGTAGAGGTTAAAACCTCCGAATATAAAGATCTGTTCCTCTCGTGGATGTAGGCAAAATGATCGAACCGCGTTAAATCTTTGTGTTCTCGTGTATCTATGTTCAACATTAATAACATTAAAATGGTATATGAATCTCTTGTCATTCTGCCGGCCGAGATATTGTTCTCGATAAAATGGCATGAGAACCTTTATGAATATAAAAATTAAATACAATTTTTATTTTTCTTTTGGACCTTTATTTGCAGAATCTTCAGCTTATGATACTGATGGAACTGTTTGGAATACATTAGGTGCTCAT
Organism: Kandelia obovata; assembly: GCA_021464305.1. NCBI lineage: Eukaryota > Viridiplantae > Streptophyta > Magnoliopsida > Malpighiales > Rhizophoraceae > Kandelia > Kandelia obovata. Next base: position 3,654 of record JADCRA010000396.1, read on the forward strand.
CTAACCCATTGACTTTTCTTTCTAAATTCTTTCACGATAATACCTTTTTTTTGTCATTTTTTTAATTTTAATTTTAATTTTTTTGAGAGCAGATGCTGCCAAGAATTAAAGCAAAAATGCATAGAGATTTTAGTGGGGCTGCAATCTTTTTGGTAACTCTCTCTGATTCTCCTTTTCTTCTTTTACAATGATGTGTTGCTTAGTTTTAACCTAATTACACAATTCAGTGTGAGAAAATGACTAAAGAATCCAAATTGCAGCATTGGAGTCGCAACTAGATCCTAACAACAATCATGAATATTAAAGCAAACAAAAAGAATTCTCATCCCAACTAATACGGTAAATTTTTAACTACTGTTTAAGGTTATTTAATGATAATTGTATCCTTAAGTCATGGGGTTGTAACATATTTTTGGTTTTTGTAGCAATTTAAATGTTGTTGTGGCCCGCCCATTGTAGAATAACCAAACCTAGTGCAAGTGGGGATGCTTCCTTTTCGCTTTTATGGTGTGTGTGAGCAGTTTTTGTTGTTCTGACTTTGACATTTTATATCTCCTTACCAAAAAGATTAATACAAAGTTGATGCATTTTTTTAATCAGCTTTCCAAATCTAAACAAAGTTCTTGAACATTAACACGCACCTCCAAATCTGTAATATATCATCCAAGGGGGCGGCGTTATTGCCGTAATCAACTTTGTAAGACCACAACAAGACTATTGTCTTACTTCTTGAAAATCGCTTTTTTTTTTTCTTTTGGGAAATCCTTCTAAGTTTCTTTTATGCTTAAACTCCCGGGGCCAGTCGCAACTGACCTGTAATCCCACATATATACTTTCTATTATATAATTTAATTACTATCCTTTTTTTGAGGGGTCTTGTAGGTGAGAACAAACGGCTGGTGACTTGGAAGATACCTGAAACCTCCGTTGTCTAGTTGGATGAGAAATGGCATTCCACACTGTCCTACTCCAAGTAGTTTTTTTTTTTCAACAAACTTTCAAAAAGCACCTATGATAATTAAAGAATTATTACAAGTACATGGGGACCTCTATGTCCACCAATTCCTTAGTTGGTTTTGGTTGTTATCAATCGTTCTCTTAATTTATTTCGTTCAACAATTTGTACTGCGTGTGAAAAAACCAAATTGCTGCCATTTGGGAAAATGAAATTGTCTGTGGTTTTATAATTGCAGGTGTTCAGACGAGAAGAACCCGAGAGCAAAACCCTACAAGTTCACCAATCAAAAGCTGAAGGATCTCGGTATGGATTTTACATCAGCCAAACAATGCCTATATGAAACTGTTAAGTGCCTGCAGGAAAAGGGCCAACTTCCAATCCCAAAGGAGCAAGAAGACCCCATTGAGATTCAACATTAAAGATTGTTCAGTATGGGTTTAACCAGCTACCATTTGGTTAGCCCAAAGATCCACAACCCATCAATAATATTATGCAAGTGCTTTCTTCTCCTCTTATTTTACTTTAATAAAACCATGACCTATATATGCCTGTTAGACATCATCTAGATCAACACATTATGAACCAATGGACAGCAAGCTATAAAGGTATGTCTCAAGCTAATTATTGCAAGCACATTGATTTTTAGACGTTTCTAAAACTTTCCATCCGTTACCAAACCGTTAGGAGCTGTTTTCTAAAAATGAAAACTGCTGATCACTTTTTTTTTTAGCTTAATTAATGTTAATTAGGACTCGAACTTAAAATTTTTAGTCCTCAAAATAGCTCTAGTACCATTGAGATAAAGTTCATTGGTTCTTTTTGTTTTTTTTTTCTTTCTTCTTCTTTCAGTTGTGACGGTTGCAAATTCTCACGGTTTGGATTGAACAATTTTTAGAAAATTGGACCATTTGTAAACAACCCTAATTTCTACCTAAGTTTTTCTCTATTTGTTGTTTTAGTTTTCTTTCTCCAAAACTAAATATATTTTAATAAATACTTCAATCCCACAAGTCTCTTACTATTTCAGTCACTTTCTCATTTTCCCCAATTCCTTTGCAGCTTCCACATTACATTAATGGTAAGAAGCTTAAAGCTTAAGTCTTCTTGAAAGGTTTTGCTTGAATATAGACTGGAACTGAAATAAGAGAGTTAACAACAATAAATTTGGCAAGTGCTTCTTTCTAGAGGAAGCAAGGACAAGGGCCAAAACAGAGAACTGTTTGCCAATATGTGTGTGTGTGTGTGTGTGTGTGTGAAAAAAACACACAAAGGAGGTATTTTTTTCCTCACAAAGGAGGTCTTCTTCTTATTAGCGATGAGATTGAGCTTTGCTCCCACGGGAGCCTGCCCAGCTTCGTCCCACGGGAGGCCTTCAAAGCGATATTTGTTTAACTTAAAAAAAAAGAAAAAGCAAGTTTTAAGTTTTTTAATAGGTTTATATGATTTGCAATAATTGATATTAAAATATTAGTTAGTTTGTGATTCTTTTATTATTTTAATAAAATAAAAATATTAATATGTATATATTTATTAAATTTATGCAGTCAAAATAGCATTTATTATAATTTATTTAACTTAATTTAATAATTTTTCATGTGTATCAAAATTCTTATAAAATAAATACTTATAATAAATAAAAAATGTATATTTTGAAATAATTCTAAATTCATCTTTTTATTGTTTTTGGAGGGAAGAATATTTTCAAATTTATCTTTTTTAAGAAAATATTTGTAATTTAACTTTTTTAAAAAAAATACTCTGAAATTAAATTTTTATTTTTTAAAACAAAATTAACATCATAATATAATTTTTTTACTTTTATATTAAATAAAGATAATGAAAAAATATTTTTAATAAATTTATGTATTATGTAGGTTTAATATTAATTTTTAAGCAAAAATAAGCACGAGTATGGTAATTAATGTCACTGTGTCATTTCCATTCTTGAAACCATTCGACGGCCTCTATCCCAACTAATAATTTGCTATTTCATTAAGTTTGTAACGGGGCAAGAGAAGGGGGAGAGAGAGAATGGGTGAGTGAGTCAGTGGATATCAATCTAGAGTCAGGGTTAGCGCAAAAGATGTTTCTTCTCAAGCATCACAAGCATCTGGGTGTATATTCATCACAAATATCAACATGGTATCGACTAATACGGGTCTCCCTTATATCTTTATTTACTTCCAACTTTATATAGCTTTACTTCCAACATTTTACATAAACAGGAAAATGAGAGAGCGTATTTGGGTTCACACCAAGAGAGAGCGTCAGACTATGCAAAAACAAAAGCAACACAAAAAAAAAAAAAAAAAAAAAAAAAAAAAGAAGCTTTTTTATGTTAATTTGCCAGATGTAGGCAGAAAGTGATTTTTTTTTTCTTTCCTCATTTTTAAAGTTTATGTTTTATTTGGGATGGGGTAGAACGAAGGGGAATGGTACTTAAAATCCCATCCTTATCGAGGATCGGAAGCAAGGAAAGGGATTGATTTTAATTTGGGGGTCCATTCCCCAACCCCCCGCCCTATCTCGTTGCGATTCTTATTGTTATCCTTATAGTATTGACTTTTAAAATTTAATTACCTTAAAACCATTTGATAACTTTTATTTTAAAGAAAATCTACATGACACATTTGCATTGCCTAATCTGTTTGATGATGAGGAGGACTTTCCCCTTTTAGGATGCTTTTAGAGGTCCACATAGGCATGATCAACTTCAAGCAACATGCTATTTCCTTACTACCTTGATTTCTAGGAAGCACATTAAATCACACATGTTTTTTCACCAAAAAATTCTTGCAACCAAAATTTCTACACAATTGTGTAAAAGTCCATTATCCATATTTTTCTTAATGTGTAATTGTGACCCAATTTGCACCAAAATTTCTATGCATCCTTAACCAAACTAGAAACCACCGATAAAATTTCTCACCTTCTTAAACACATACACTAAACAACCTAAACAAGGTGTCAACAGAAGAACAAATGGACTGTTAACTCCTTCCCCATAGAACAAATGCCAATAATAGTTCCTCATAATAACATAGACCCAAAAAGATTTACTTGTCATTCATGGCCTAAGAAAGAGCAGTTGAGTTTGAAATTAACCCTAATTATCAAGTGCATTTGCATATGCATTAAGCCAATTCCAAAGATCATGGTCCTTATAATTCATGTGGTCATGACTTTATACAATCACTTTCGTGTTATCAACTCATCAATATTATAAAGAAGGTAAAACCTTACTAGATAAAATTACATGCATCATGCAAACAATTAATACATTAAACGTATATGCTAAAAGTTAATCTTATTAGACACCGTTCCAATTTCATTGAGAATATATGATAACAATGTTCATTTTGACTTTATAAATTTCTATCTATATTTACATCCAAAATAAATTAATTAGAACAAAAAATATAACATTTAATTGTAATCAATGCAACCAAACATCATACTTTGATGCCAAATATTAAAAAATAATTAAAAGTTATAATAAATTAAATAGAAGACATAATTTTGATCAATAATTATTTAATGTAGAGCCAAACTATTAATCAACAATTGTTTGATCTGGAATTTTTTATGGACATCAAGATAAGTGGCATTAACTACTTTAAACTCAAATTAATAAGTTGATAGTTATATCTTAAATTATCACTTTGAAAAATAAATATTTAATATTTATTTCTAATCATAGGAACCATTTAAAATTAATTTTAATATAATAAAAAATTAGAACAAAATCCTAATTGCATGTTTGTGGAGCCCATATAATTCTAGAATTAAAAATTTATATAAATATATATCTTTTCAAGTGGTTGTTTATAGACTTTACAAGTGGATATACACACTTTAAATTGTAAGAATTGTATTAATCTATATTTATTGGTGAGTAAGCAAATTAAGCCTTTGAAAAGGAGGCAATTACATTTTTTCTTCTCCCTTCCAATTGTTTGCCTCAATTATGCCTTTATATTATGGGTCTAGACAACAAGTGACATTATATAATATGTGAGGTTTTTGTTTAATGTAAGATAGAAATGCAGAGACATTATATAATATCAAATAAGATAAATTTAAATTTTGATATCACTTAATGATGAAGGAAAATACAAAAATAGATAAGAAAATATATAACAAAAGTCTAATACTCAATTACCACTTTAAATGAAATTTCTAAATTTTTTCAGAAAATATAATAACTCTAAAAAAGGAAGAATATAATTAGTAGAATTTTATAATTTGTAAAATATCATAACCTATAAACTTACACAGGTATTTATAATTAAAACTATATATTGAAAAAATACTTTAACTTAAATAAAAAAAAAATATTTTAAAATATCTAAATTATTCTTACATCTTTCTTAAATAGTTTATTAAAATTATTAATTATACTAAAATATTATAAAATAATTAAATAATTTAAAAAATAATAATTACAACGTAACTTATAGGATAATAAAAAAATAGTCTTTGCATCGTGTTCTACGTTAGGCCCTCCATTTGAAAGAAACTCACCATTGAGAAATTGATATTTTTCATGTCATAAAAATAATTTAAAAATAAATATTTTTCATGTCATCGTGTTTGACTAAATTAGCAAGTGATCATCAACCAATGGCATCCCTTCAATTGGTAAAAAAATTATAAAATAATAATTTATAAGATAATAAGTATGTTGTACCTAATCGTTTTGAAAAGAAATCAATGATGAGATTTGTAATGATCAACAACAGCATGGTAGAAAGTTTCATGAGTTTGTGAGATTTGAGTGTTTATGCTCATCTTTTTGTACTGCACTTTTGTATAACTTAATTGTCTCGTGATACAAGTTATATGCCTTTAATTGCAAAAATGAAATTTACATGAAAGTAGAGATAAAATTACATAAATTTAGTAAAGCTCTTATGGATTGGATTATCATGTTACCACAATAAATTAAAAAATAAAACTCATATATTGGGTATTAATTTATATTTTTTATTTTATTTAATCGTATTTTTTATAATATTAAAGGGTTCATTTTAAAATAATTAGTATTAGAGTTTTGACTATGCTATTTTTTTTTTTGTCTAAAAATATAAATTTTTTTTTCTTGTATATTCAAATATAAATTTCAGATTATGAAGATGGTGAAAAAATACCAGGTTACAATTACAAAGTCACGGTTGCAACATAAGAAAAGAGCAACAAAAATAAAAAATAGTGTAATTTATGTAATATCAACATCAGATTATATTTTGCATTATAATTGATATAAAATTATAATAATAATAATAAGAGTTCATCATTTATGCATTTTAATATATTTAGAAGTAAAATTGTAACCATAATGATCTTTAAATTATTTGATAAGAAAGATTTACTTTAAACAGTGAAATATGATTGAAAATTTCAATACATAACAACAAGTTTACAGTTGTAAAAACAGATTAAAATTTCAATGCTAGATCTCAATGCTCGAAAGTGAAGCCATGAATAATTGGCTTGAGATTGGGAATGATGGTGTCGATAGGTGCTCAAAAACTATTGAAGATATTCGAACTTTAAAGAGGCGGAAACAAAATATGCACAGGACTCACTCATTACCCCGTCATCCCCTTCTTCCTCCCATTTTCACTTTTATATATATATATATATATATATATATATATATAGATGACAGTAGCCTCAGAAAGGAATTTTTTTTTCCCAAGCAGGAGGAAGACAATGATTGCATTAAAGGTTTTAGTTTACATATGGGCAATAATGTCATTTCACAATTTCTATTTATATTGACAACAACCATTCCTCAAAATTTCTTCTATAATTTTTAAAAACAACAAACAAGACACTTATATAATCATGATTCAAATTGCTAAATTTTGCCGCAATTAATAAATTACTTTTCATCCACAACTTTGTGCCATGAACTGTCAAAGCCAACTGCAAATAAAATGACCACGCATGACGGATTGACCTTGGCGTGGCTTCTCTCCATATCAGAAAATTTAGGCCCTAACTAACCAGGCTATGGGCCGACCCACTTACGAATGTGTTACATTACACAATTTGTTATTTTCAGTAATTGGAGTAACCAAAACAACCATTCACTAGCTCTGCAAACCCAAACTTTATGAGACAAATAAGAAGTTTTGAATCATATAAAAATTGATCTGTTTGAAAACAAAAAGAATATGATACCATTAAGTATCATAAAAACTATTTAGATCCAAGAGATATAATGAAATATAGAATATCCAAATCCTAGAATAAAAAGGTACTAGAAACGATGCATAAGCTTGCACAACATAATAAACAGACATAAAGCACTTAAGTACTAATGCAGGTAAGTATTAACAACAAAAACACAATTGAACAAAAAATGTGCTAAAGAAGATTTTCCTCAATTATATTCACGAAATACGGCCAAGTCTATCCCAACAAACATTTTCCTCACCATATCTGCTAGAACCAAAACTTTGATCTGACTTCTATGTTACAGAGTAAATGACAGAGAAAGGAAAAAAAAAACATCGGTTATATGACATCATTCATACAAATCACAGAATAAAAAAAAATCATCAAATGTTTTTCACACAAACATGAAAATTCAATGTTATAAAGAGAGATTAACAAAAAGAAAAGGCCCTTTAAGAAGGACATTTCAGCTAATGCACAGTCAACAGTTGAAGTCAATGATATTTAAGAACATGATCTTGTAGGTGTAATTATAATAACACAAATAGGTTCAACTCAACAACACAATCACAATCTAAATTCTCTCAAAGCACAGATACATGACACATTTGGAAGACAGAAAACTTGCAATCAACTTGGCATGCAAGGCCTTTTCAACAATAATCGAACCAGAAGCTTATACTAGAAAAAAAAACTCTCTAGTCAACGTTGAAGGAATGCAAATCTTTGTGGAAGGCTAATTCCTAAACACCTTTAGAATTTAATTGGAACTCCCAATGGACATTTTACACATCAATATATCCCCATATCGCTAAATGTTGAAGGAATGTGAATGTTTGTGGAAGATTAACTCCTAAGCAACTTTAGAATTCAATTGGAACTCCTAACGGACATTTTACACATCAATATGTCCTCATATCCCTTGGTCCCCTGAGCCTAAAGGCTGAAAGCTTGTTGAAATATAACACATAATATTATGAGATCTCGATTCACAGATTTATACAAATCTAGATTGAAAAATAAAATCAGAATAACTTACACAAAAATGGGTTAAAGAAAAAACATATTTTTTTTTGTTAGGGTTTTACATTTACGACAGCAAGATGGGCTGGCTCCTAGTTCGGGCCCTTTTTTGTCTTTTACTTTATTATTTATTATTTATTAAATTTTTTTTGCCAAATTGAAGAAACATAGTTTTTTCTTTTTTTTTTTTTTTTTTAGAGAGAAATAAGAATAAATATTGAGTTAATTACATAGAACTTCCTCAAACTTGTGGGCTACCTACAATTTAAACCCAACATTCAAAACGTTGCAATTCAAAACATAATCCTTTTAGAAATATTGTTAATTTTTCTTTATTCCTCGTAATAATCAAAGTTACAAAATATTATTTAAAGTAAATGTGAAATGATTAACTATAATTTATATTTATTAAATGCAAATCAAATATCAAACAAATAGGTAAATAATTAACTAGTTAAGGATGAAGATGAGATAAAAATATTTATTCAAAAAAAGACAGAGAGAATAAATTAACACTATTTATAGTTAGTTTCTTATCTTTTATCTTTTTTTTTTAACCCATATTATGTGCGAATGTACTTGCTTTATTATTGTGATTTCAAAATTTTGTTTAGTGAACAATTGTGTGTGAAAGAGAAGGAAGAACTTGAAATTATGGTACATATGAACAGTCAAATTGATTATTTATGCAAGACAATCATATTAGATTAATTATTCATCAAAATTTGAAATCAAAGTATAATTTGAACAAAATAGTCATCAAATGTAAGCAATCAATTAGGATATTTATTAAATTTCTCTTCTAATTTAGATTTTGACTATTTGCTCATCCAAATTAACAAATATCTTATGTAGTTTACCAAACTAACTATAATTTTGTATCTCGATTGGATTAATTATTCATGAAAACTTAAAATTAAATAATAAATCAAATAAAGTATTAATTGAGTATGAAGAATTAATTATTATTTATTATTTTAAGTTTTTAAATTTTATATTGAATAATTTTGACTTAGTTAAAAAGTAAAATAGTTTTTTGAGAAAATAATAACCAAAGAAAAAAAAATAACCCTAGAATGATATTGTGTGTGAAGACTTAAGACATGAGCTATAATTTTCTTTTGCTTAAAATTCTTTTATTTATAGAGTTAAATAACTAAATCAAAAGTAAAAGTAAAACGTGGAATAATAATTAAGAACAAATTAAAAAATAATTAAATAACTAAATCAAAATCATGGTTTAAATAGGACATAATTAGGATTTGAACTTCTTATTTAGTCTCTTAGATTTAAATTTAGACCTACTATTTAGTCTCTTACACTTCTCAATATTTGTTTGCATCATTCTCCTCTGATTAAAAAGAACTCGACTACGTTGAAATAGGCTATCAAAGAGCATTAAGCAAAGTCAGATCCAATAAAACTTAAGAAGCTAAGTATCATAAGAAAAAGAGTGGTTTTCACTAAACAGGAGAATGATAAAATCTTCCTTACAAAGAAGTAACATAGTCATCATATATAAAAAAAAAAAGCATCAATCTTCTCATGATTTTGGGGAAGAGACAGTGCTTTAGTCACAATGGTTCCTACAAGAATATTAAAAGGCCAAAAAGGAAACTTGAAATTGCATGTAAGAGATAAAAATTCCATATTAAAAATAAGACTAATACTCATGTCAAAATGTAAATTAAGAAAATATGTATTAGACCTAAGTTTTCCAAGTATGGAAAAAAGGATCAATGACTTGAACATGTAATTATTTGATGAATATTGAAGAAAGCAATACAAACGAATATAAACTACAATAAAATTACTGATGTTAAAAGACATGGATGACAATGCATATTAGTAACAAGTTTATAATTAATCATTTTCAAAATAATTTTATATCTAATTTTAACATGCAAGTTATGGATGTATTTTGTAAAATTTTAAGTAGATTAAAAAAAATGAAAATCAAAGAAAAGGAAATAAGATCAATAGGCATGTGAGAGGTAAAGCCATAAACAATTTCAAAAAGACTTTTATTAGTGTACTTAATAATAAAATTATTATGAACTAATTCAACAATCCATAAAACCAAGTCAACTACCTTATGTTCACCTATAAGACACTTGCATATATTATCCAAACACTAGTTAACTACCTTATTTTAACCATTTGTCTAAGGGCGAAAGATAGATGAAAATTTCAAACTAAGTTTAAATAATTTTTAAAGTATTTTCTAAAAGAAATAGAAGATTTAAAAATTTCTATTAGACACGATAAAAGGAGACAAACTATAAAGCTTAACCTCTTTGAAAAATACCTAAAATATAAGATACGTCAATGAACTCATTGCACAAAATAAATAAGTCATTTCAGAAAATTTATTGATAATAACAAGAATATAATTATGACTATGAGTAATCCTTAATAAATACAATGATTTTATCCCTTCCTAAATAACCAATTGACTCACTAATATGCATTTTTCAAATTAAAAAGTTAAGTAATGTATGTGAATTGAACAACTTATTAAACCCAAACACAATAAATACTACAAATCACAAAATTAACAAAATCCCTTTGATTACCGTCACTAAAAGATTGTAATATCACACAAAAATAAAGATATGTAAGGTACTCGTCATGCAACCTATCAAAGCTTATAACATGAGTGTTTATCATTTAAAGGACACCAGCAACTCAATTATAGGCATAAACAACTTTGTTTTCTATATTAGAACAATGTTTAAGGATAGAAGAATACTCATAAAAAAAACTTAACTGTTGTAACTTGTTTAGCATTTAGTTTTTTTAAGAGTTTAAATAATGTAATATTTGATGATTAGAATACAAAAAAAATTTTGAAATAATAAATAATATCCCTAATAACAAAATGATTGAATGTCATAGAACTCTTTATCATAAATTATGTAGTTTTGTTTAGCCTCTTTGAAACTCCTCTTATACCGACTGTTGGAGTATTACAAGCAACCTCAAATGCTTTATTAAAGTCATAATGCATTAAAATTGAGGCTTTCTTAATTAGCTTCTTAGTGTCATTGAAAACTATATTAATTGTATTAGACCATTAAAATTCTCTTTATTTCAATAGTTTATAATAGAAACTATAATGGTATTGAATTCTCTAATGAATTATAAGTATTGATAAAAGACTTAAACTTAAGCCACTTTCTAATAATGCTAACCTTCTTGGGATTAGTGGTTATGCTTTAAGTAAAAATCATGAATTCTAAAAATAACACCTCATATTGCAAAAATAAATAATATTTAAGATTGACATGTAGTTTCACTTTTCTAAAAGTAAGGAAAACTAATTACAAATAACATGAGTACATTTTTATTTTGGATTTTTGTAAACAAAAATATCATCAAAATAAATTATTAAAAATTTACTTATAAAAAGCTTTAAGACATAAGTGATAGCCCTAAAAATTGTATTAATAGTACTAGACAATTCAAATAACATGACTAGTCATTCAAACTAATCATCTTAAGTCTTAAATGTCATTTCCTACTGATTCTAAAGTCAAATGCAAATTTAATAGTGGACATTATGAAGATCTATCTTGAAATACCAATTAGAATTAGCACATATATGTTTAATATATCCTCTAACCTAGGAATGGAAATATATGCTTAATAATGATTTTTTTGATCACTATATTATAAACACATATCCTTTGAGAATAATATTTCTTAAGGATTAACAAGGCAAAAATAACACAAAAAGTAAGACTATAACACATAAAATCATTTGATAGTAGTTCTTTTATTTGTTTATTCAATTCAAATTGTTCCTTAAGGTTCATTCTATAATATAGTAAACTAGCTAATAGTGAACCAAAAACTAAGTTAATAATATGTTATATGTCTTTCATTAGTGATAACTTACTAAGAAGATAATCAAGCATAACATTAATAAAACAATTCAACATCCCATTAAACTTAGGTGGAAGGTCAACTATTAGTATGTTAGATCACAAAACTATAACAATCCAATAAGAATTATTTTTTAACTTTTTCTTAAATGCCCTACGTATAGAGGGTGAAGATCTTTCTTGACTAGGATCAAATAGGAATATTAACATTCAGCTTGTTGTCTTTGCAAAAGGGTTGAATAGGTTTAAAATGATATTTTACTCTTATACTTAAAGACATATGTATTCTCCTTACCATGATTAATAATATTTAAATCATAAATGATGGGCGATCTAAGAAAACATGAGCTATATCTATGGAAAGGACATCATAATAAATTTATCTTTATAGTCACCTAATTAAATATGAACTAAACCTTTAGAATTGAAAAAATAATTTTATTAAACTAATATACTCTAAAAGGTGTGGGATTTGATTCAATCATATAGCCCAAAAAGGGTAAACTTGGCAACAATATAAATGGTGTTACCCCTATTAATAACTAGTTTGTAACAACAATCTCCTAACTTAATATACATGAGAAAAATACTAGTACATTTTTATATATCATTGTCTACAATAATGGACAAAACTTACCTAACAACAACATAATACTAATCATCTTCCTTAAAATCCTCTCCACACTTTTCCTTTTCTTCATAATATTCTATAAGATCAACTACATGATCATCATTCTCTAATGGGTCATTTGACTCTTTCCTTAATACTAGGGTATGATTAAGAAAACAAGTATGATTTTGTTTATGGTAATCATAACATTAAATAAAAGAATGACTACAATAAGACTTAAAGTAAGATGCAATAGAGTGGGGATTAGCAATATTTGAGGTCTTGTTATCTCAAGTGACGAATGATTGATAAATCTTAACTAGGATGTAGAACTATACAAAAATGTAAGCTTAAATTAACTTTAATCTACAACAAAGGTTGATGTACAATTAAAATAAGGAGTTTTATACTTTATCTTTAGAGCCTTGTAACAAGTGTCCTTTAATGATACAGGATCAACTTTTACTTTATCTAGATATTAAATCTAAAACCATTAATAAATCTAAAAATTGTTATTAAAAAATCCTCATATAACTCACACTTAAGTAAAAGGTTGTCAAACTTTAACACATACTCAATAACACTAAAAGTCTCATGTTTATGGTTTAAAAGCTAATGAAAAGGTTGACATCTGTAGCTAGTGAGGATATATTCAACTTTTAATTTCATTTCCATAACTTGTTATTGCATGATGTGTAATTTACTCAAATGCTTTAACTTTAGAATTTCATTTTTCCATTTTTTTTTGTAAGACCAATTAATTTCATTTTAGTAAATTGAGCATGGTTAAGATTATTCACACAATACTAATTAAAATAATCTTTTAAATTATTAAGTCAATTTTTAAAAATATTTATATTTAATATATCATTATATTCATATGCATTTAACTTAAATTTTCTAGTGATGTTGTTTATGATTTTTATATAAGAAATATGACATTTGAACCTTGTTATGAATATGATGATACTCATGCACAATATTATCTCTTTGAAAATCAATAATTAAATGTTGATCATGCCTATGTGGACCTCTTAAAGTATCCTAAAAAGGATAGTCGTCATCATCATCAAATAGATTAGGCAATGCAAATGTGTCATGTAGATTTTCTTTAAGATAAAAGTTATCAAATGGTTTTAAGGTAATTAAATTTTAAAAGTCAATACTATAAGGATAAGGTATAAAAAATTAGATATTAGCAGACTCCAAAATATTTGAACGAAAGTCATATTATTTCTCTAAATATTTCAAGATATCTTTTTTAGTTATAAATATCTCTACAACTTGAATTTGAAAAATATTTATAAAAGACTTAACATTATTTATTCAAATTTTCATATAGGGTTTTTTTTATGGGATAACAAAAAAATTATATTGAAAGAAACACTAATTACAAAAAAATAATAAAAATTATAGAATATTATAATGCAAAATATTAGGATGAAAAAAATTATGTCACAATAAAAGTTAAAGATAAATGTGACAAGAAGTAAGCAAATAAAAAATAATACAAAAATATTGAAACATTAAAAAAAAACAATGGATAGCGTGACAACGTGACAACAATTGAAATTTTGGGAAAGTAAATTAATAACAATTTGGAGTTATGAGTTTTTTTTTTTGGTATACATATTTTTTTTGACAAAAACAAATTTATTAAATTCCTAAGACAAAAATATTAGTAAAATTTTTAAAGAAAAGGAATTTTACCTTAGTATAGCTGCTGCCAAAGAGGCACTGTGTTCACAACAGGAGGGAGCTACCCTCTGCCAGGAAGCGCCACATCCAAAATTAGGGGACATTGTTTGTCGTAACTCCGATGAGATCTGAGGTAGAACGGTAGGGCGCACCAGTGGTGGCAAAGGGTAGAGAAAGGTAAGGCATCATTGGAGGGGTGTGTTTCGTGAGGCAAAGTAGCGGCGTCGAAGAAGATATCTAGTGGATCTTGAAAGCGGAAACACAAAGCGGCGACGACATCGAGGCTAGATCCTGATGCATCAGTGGGGCAAAAAGTATATTGGAGGCCAGAAAATCTTCCCGGGTCGGTTTTGGTTACCAATCTTTATCGATGTCTCGAATAAAACCAATGGATTTTGACAGCTTTTTAAGCATCAAAGCCAATTTATTCTGGCGTGTGGATAGCAGCTGTTCTCTGTCCGTGGGTCAGGAAAGTAAGAAGGCTAGCAGCCTATTCTACCAGCCTTTATTCTGTCCCCAAAAGGCTCGATAAGGCCTATCTTTGCCAAGGACCAATTTAATGATTTTTAGGTTTCACTGAACAAGGACCTAACATGCAACGTACGGGGCACGTCAAATCTAGTTTCAATCTCCATGCATCCATGCAAAACCCTTCGCATGTCTCACCCATCACTGATACCATACGTTTACACCAAAGGGATAGACTGCGACACAGCGAATCAGAAGAAGTGGGTCATGTGCAATGATGCCGTCAGTGACCAATGATAGCGTGTGGGACGGCGACGGAGGGGCTGTCCAATGAAGGAGCGGCGTTATTGCCGTAGTCAACTTTGTAAGACCACAACAACACTATTGTCTTACTTCTTAAAATTTTTTTTTTTTTTTTTTTTGGTAAATCCTCCTAAGTTTCTTTTATGCTTAAACTCAGCGGCTAGTCACAGCTGACCTGTAATCCCATGTATTTACTTTCTATTATATAATTTAATGAATAAAAAATTTCCTTAATTACTATATTTTTTTGTGGGGTCTTGTAGGTTAGAACAAACGCCTGGTAACTTGGAAGATACCTAAAAGCTTCGTCGTCTTGGTATGGAACACTGGTTGGATGAGAAATGGCATTCCATACTGTCTTCCTCCAAGTAGTTTTTTTTTTCTATTTTTTTAACCAAAAATGATGTCAGAACTCCACGTTAGAATGTCATGCTTCTCTAATGCGAAACACTCGAGATACAAGTATCATTAAATAACCTTAAACAGTAGTTAAAAATTTACTGTATTAGTCGAGATGAGAATTTGTTTTGTTTGTATTCATGATTGTTGTTAGGACCTACCTGCGACTCCAGTGCTGCAATTTGGATTCTTTCATCATTTTCTGACACTGAATTGTAGAGTAACTAGGTTAAAATTAAGCAGCAAGTCATTTCAAGAGAAGAAAAAAAAATCTCAAAGTGTGACCAAAAAGATTACGGCCCCACTAAAATCTCTACACATTTTTCTTTAATTCTTGGCAACATCTTCTCCCAAAAATATTAAAAATAAAAAAATTAAAAAAAGAGTAGTACCATCAAAGAATTTAGAAAGAAAAGTCAATGGGTTAGATGAACAAATAATGTGTTCCACACAGTTCCATCGGTATTATAGGCTGAAGATTCCGCAAATAAATGGATTTACTTGATGGGAATGGGATATTCGGGAAAGAACTTGGCCAGAGACTCCACTACCTCTCCACAGTGGAGAGAGCTCTCGGCGCAAATGTACCGGCGAGGAGGTGAGCCGATGCCACATCCCTAACATGCACATAAGCTTGAGTGGAGTTGACATATTTCTTAGTTGATCCGTTGAGGTACTTGAGGATGTGGATGGTGCTAGCGTTAACGGTGGATTGCAAAAACGGCCCAATCACCAATGCCGGATTCACCACTACTAGGTCCATTCCTTTCGCCTCCGCTACCTCCCATGCTGACTGCTCCGCCGCTGCCTTTCCATAGCAGTACCAGTTCTGCAATTCCCATTTTTGTCTTTGTTATACAAGCAATTTTTTTTCCTATATCGATTAGTAATAAAAAAGAGCGCACATTGAAGCACATTGAAACCTGACCATATTATTTAATTTCAACTATCATTTATTAATATATATATATATATATTTAATAAATAATAAGTCAACTATAATAAATATTAGTTACGTCTAATTCTCTTATTTATGTAATATAACTTTAAATGATATATAAGATGGAGCTTGGACAACGAAAATACGTTCAAACTTTTTCTCTTTCTTGATATAGCCTGTAATGTTTGACCTTTTAAATTCTTTATGAAGTTGAAGTTAAATCCTTCCTGTTTATCAAGCCAACGTAATTATTATGAGTAGGCAATTTGAGAACCTTAGTGTTGTTGCAAAACTTAAGGTCACTCTAGCAAGACTCATCGACCACAGCATCTAAGCTTCCGTTGGGATTCATATAAACTGCACCAATTGATGAGGTGAACAACACTCGCCGGCATTGGGCTTCCGCAGACGCAAATATCACATTCTTCGTTCCCTCCACAGCCGGCTCCAACGTTTGCTCCTTTTTAAATTACAATAAAGCAAATCATGAAAACTACTCCTCAACTTATTCTTGATTTATAATTTTGTTTGGGGAAAATAAAATTTAAAAAGGAATTTTTAAGTAAAGTGAATTTGGCGGTGATTGTGGCGTAAAGTCCAAATTACATGACTAAACATGAATTCAAAATAATTCATTTTTATTTACCAAGAACAATAACTAAAGTAGAAACAGAAAAAAAATAAAAATAAAAAAAAGAACATACTGGATCATGGGTGATGGGGATGCAGTATGAAAAACACCAGTGTACCCACTAATTGCCCCTTAAGACTCCCATAATCAAGAAGGTCAACTTTGCATAGAGTCAACCTCTCATTCAAGCGCTCTCAAATGAGCATTCTTTGGGTCAGCTACATAACATACGTAGGACCAATCAATGCATGCACCAAACGTCGAAGAAAAAAAGGGAGAAAAAAAAGGGGCTTATGCTAGTAGGTAGTATAATTGTATGCGTAGAAGTCAAATTCTTTGAGTTAATATGCAGAAAGAAGTACTTCTGCTTTGTTGTAATATGCTTGTCGTGTCTTGTCTTAGATGTATAAAGAGAGAGATAGAGATGGATCTGGTTTGCTGGGATGATGAAAATAGAAGGTGAGAGGCACTTTGAAAAATGGTTGGATGCCATCCGCTCTATTTATAAGGGAGAGTGAGACACACTAAGAGGTAAAAAACATATATATATATTAAAATAAAAGTTTCCTTTTCGTTTTAAATTTTCTCTTTCCTTAAAAAATACGTGTACGGACAAGAAGTAAAAATGCCGTCAAAATTTTATATTTTATCCATGAGTGTTAAAATAGACTCTACCATAATAAATAATTATTCATTACAAATAATATAGTAATTATGTAATTCTACATTAAAATAAATAAAAATTTATTTCTTTCGTCTTATGGGTCACTTCTTTTTAAATCATTTATTTACACATTAATTTTTAGTTAATTTTTTTCTTTTAACTAACAGTAATTATCCATTAATATAGATATCCTACAATATAAATAATATATCAATAAACTAAATAAATTTTTAAAATAGTAAACAAAAGTTATAAGAAATTTAAATTATAAATATTTTTTTCTATTTTTTGAAAAAATTAAAAAAGTTTAAGTATCATCCTAACAAGACTTTTTTTTTTTCTCAAAAAAAAAAGTCCAAAAAAGGCTCTATAACTTTTCTCTTTTGGATTTTGAAAGATATGGGCTATATCAAGACCAAATTTAGGCTTAAATTTGATATATCTATACTAGCATGATTATTAAGCGTTTCTTAACTTGCAATTTTAATGTGTGGATTTGAAAAATCTTATTTCAAAAATTTTGATGGATGAATTCCTAAAAAAGACACTTGTTTTAGTTGTATTAGGTTTTATTTTTAATATTTTCACTTAGTTAGACAAACTTGAATTTTCTAATTTAGGAAGCCTTTTTAAGGATTTTAGAAGGGTCATTAAATTATAAGAGGAGGTGGTTGGTGGGTAAAGGGGAAGAACACACGATACCACAAAACACAACACACACCAATTATCTCTCCTTCTTTTTCCTTATTCTCTCTCTTTCATGTTAAAATCCATTGCTTTACATGGTTGAAGGAAATATAAGTTTAGGAATGAATAATTATGAGATATAACTTGTGTTTATTATTTGATTTATACTTTGAGTATTGAATTTTTTTTTTGTGCATATATTATTATAATTGTCTTGAATTGATTGTTAGGAGGCCTACTAGTTCATTAATCATTACAATTTGTTGTATGTTAGACGTCAAATCAATAATTGTTTGATCCCTTTAATTTGTAAAGCAACGAAACTTGGTGATTTGTTGCATCAAAGACTATTAGTGCTTGGGAAGGACTATGTATAGATTAAATATAATTACGAGTGTTTATATTTTTTTAACTTTATCAATCTTTCTAATTTTTAAAGTTGTCACAGGATTAAACCTTTAGTGCTTATCTTTTGGTTGTTTGGTGGTTAGGGTTAATTAAACCATATGTATTTTGATTGTCTAAAAATAAGCAGAGATAGGAAACTAGTTCCATAGTGAGTATTCAAAGTATGAATTGATATATTTGTATCAATGATTAATTGTGGATTTCTTATGATGGATCTTGACTTGGACTAAGCCTTGTCTTTGATTAAATTTGACATTTTACTTTACATTGTTTTCTTAATTGTTTTGGTTTTCTTAGATTAATTTTATTATATTCAAAACACCTCTTTCCTTGTTCACTGTAACACAATATATTACTAAATACTCTCCATGAAAATGATCCATAGTCACTTTACTACATATATTTTTAGGAGTACAAGTTTTACTTTTGGGTGCTTGTAACAACACACCAAAATTTTGATGCCATTGTTAGGGAGTGATTATAGTTGATTTCATGCTTTTCGTGATCTCTATTTTGTTTTATGAGTTTTCCAAAAAAAAAAAAAGAGAGAAGCATTGATTGTTAGTTTTTTGTTAATGGTGTTTGTTAGTTTTTTAGGTGTTAGCTTTAATTTTGACAAAATTTGGCTTTTGGTAGAACAAGGCATCAACATTAGGGTTTACTAAAGGAAAACAATGTTCTGAGTAAGATTAGTTCACCTTTAGCCCACTCTCCGTACCCTCTCAAGGCCAAATTTCATTATTTTCTAAGATTTTTAGGCATTTTTCCTTCTTAATGTGTTTGAGCCTAAGATTTTGATTTTTTTTCTAGAATTATTTTTTTATAGTTTGTTAGGGTTTCTTGATTGTTTATGACTATAACTTGATCTTCTAACCAAGTTAATTTGTAGTATAATATAGTAGTAGAAAAGACTTTGTGCATGTTAAGGAGAAAAGCTCAAAGAAATTCAGAGGAGGCCACCCTAGCTCTTAATTCCTTGATTGCTAGTCATTTTGATTTCAAAGAGGAGGAAGTCATGGTGGATAATTGAACCTTGAAAGAGTTTATTGTTCCTGATCTAAATCAATAGACCTACAAAGTTCTCAATCCATAAATTAAATCTCAAAAAAGGCTTACAGAATTTATTAATTCTAAATAAAAGAATTATAATAACTGCAACATCATTAGACCATGTACCCCTCACTTATCATCCTTATCATCTTATAATAAAAAAAAAATTAAATAAGTATGAGTTTTATTAATTAAACAATATATTTAAAAATTAAGTGGTAGTTAGTGTCTTATATTGAATAAAAGGTCCTATACTAACAAGTTGTTTATTGGCTCTTATTGATCTAGCAATAATATTTTTGAAAGATAAAATAATATGCTACCTATATGTGATCGAAAGAAAATTTGTCTTATTTTCATTTTGAGTATAATGGGCATATAATATAGAAGCAGAAAGAGTGGGGTAAGGGCAAAACAAGAATATTAAAGTTATTGGAAGAAAGAAAGACAAAAGCTATTAGAGATATGAACACTACAAGGAATTTGAGATTTATTAATATATCACATCAAATTACCCTTCACATCACATCAAATGGAATTTACTTTTTAATAAGTATGGATATATATCTAATAGTAACATTAATTTGCCAACCCAAAAGAAAAAAGAATAATAATTTACCAAATAAAATGTCCCCGTTTAAAAGCCATTAAATTAGACACAATTCAATGGCTTCAAAAGATATCCATTGCTAAAAAGAAGGTTATTATAATCATTAAGGTAAGTACAATAGAATGACTATTATCTTGTATGGCATGTACACTAGCCCTTCCCCCCCACTCATGTTGTCCAAAAGACAATCCACTAGTGAAAAAAATTACAATAGATAACAGATGAGTGAAATCATACAAGAACAACATAAATTTAATATATTGTAAGCAATAAACATACAAAAAAATAATTTTTGAGAGCCACAAACTCCTCAAAAGAAAATATAGATGAAGTGATTATAAATCCATATAAATAAGTATGTAAGACACTTAATTCACCAAAAAAAGAAATCAAAGCTAGTTAGGTTTTGGTTGTTAAGCAATTTTTAGAGTAGGAGCAAGAAATCAATGAGAGAAGGGTAAGAGAAAAAACTTAATTTGGATTAATGAAACAAGAAATTAGGATAAGAAAAAAGGATTTTTAAAAGCTTTAGGTAGGATTTGATTGTTAATCCATTTTTTGAAACAAAAACAATACCAATTGAGTTCAATCGAATGAGTTAATATGTGGTGTGTTAGCATTTAGAAAGAAAGAAATTAGAGAGAACATACATCCAAAATGACATTATTTTGCATTTTTTTTTCTAAATATATGTTCACATTTTCTAATTATTAATTTTTTAAGAAAAAATTTAAACTACTACATAAGTTTCAAAAATTGACATGTTGCTTATATACAATGCTTTAAAATCTACTACTTATATTAGCAATGATATATAATGCTACATATAAGTTGCTAGTTAAAACCATTCTAGGGCAATAATTAGCAACTGTAATAACCAAAACCACAACTTAAAGATTTATATAGCAATAATTTGAAATTCTATTGCTATATCTCATAAATGTGCCAATTTCGATTCCAATTGCTACATCTAAGTATTCTACTGTTGTTTTGTGTTGAGCAAAAGAAAAAAAAAGCAAAAAGAAGGATCAATGAAAAAAAAAAGAAATGAAAATGAAGGAAGAAGAACAAAAGAAAGAGAGTATCAAATTCAAGTTATTGATAAAGGTTCAACTACCCCTATCCTTATTTTTGTGTGTTTAGTTCATTAAATTCGTTTGCCTTTATATCCTTTTTCGTTTTTGATTCCTTGTTCTCCAAATTGTTAAATTTTATGTCATTTATCTTTTTCTATTCAAAGTCAATACTTTTGATTTACGTTGTTTAGTTTTGTATAAAGGTAAAGGGGAAATTTGAGTGGTAAAAGGTAAGAGTGAAGTTCATATAAAGAAAAATTCATAAAGAGTGTAAACACAAGGGAGTGTGACACCATCTTTTGAGTGAAATACATAAAAGAGTGTTTTGTGAGGTATCCTAATTATTTTGTGTAGAAGTAGTACTATGATGTCCAGAGACAAAGGTACTACTCAGGAGGGAGCTGGTGATGTATCCTTTATGATCAAAGCTATGCAACAACAATTTGGGCACATGAATACCAGATTTGATGATATAACGGAGGGGATGAAGGAGCAAGCTAATAGAATGGTAGAGTTGCAAAGGAGACATAGAGAATAAGAGGCTCCTAAAGTAAGAAGGCAATTGAGACGTGCCTATGACCATGAAGATGATGTAAAAAATGATGAATTTGACAATCAAACTACTGTGGTTAGAACTATTAACAATAAAAGGGATCAAAGAGAATTTGGGACGCAAGACACCTATGACCATAATTTAGACAGTATTAAAATGATAATTCCTCCATTCCAAGGTAGGAATGATTCTGATGCATACCTAGAATAAGGTATTTAGTATGATTATTGATGGTGGGAGTTGCACTAATGTTGCTAGCTAGCACAACTATGGTTGTGAAGCTGAATTTACCTACTATGAAGCATCCTAGGCCATATAAGGTTTAATGGTTGAATGAGAGTGGTCAAGTCAAGGTAAATAAGCAAGTGCTCATATCATTTTCTATTGAAAGTTATCATGATGAACTTTTATGTGATGTTGTACCTATGCATAAGGGTCATATTCGATTAGAAAGACCATGACAATTTGACAGGTGAGTTATGCATGATGGCTTTAAGAATTGATATTCCTTTTTAATGAATGAAAAACCTATTACTCTTGTACCATAATCAACTCAACAAGATTATGAGGATCAATTAAGGATTAAAAATGAGAGTAAACAAAAAAGAAAGATTGATAAAAGAGAAAAGAAAGAAGAAAACGTAAGGACACAAGAGAAAGAGAAGAAAGAGAAAGTTTCCATGCAAAAGAAAGTGATGTCAAAAAAGCATTTTATGCCAAATAACCTATGATCATACTTTTGTATAAGGAGGTTTATTTTAATACTAACAAGTTTGACCCATCTTTACCTAGTGTTGTTATTGCTCTATTACAGGAATTTGGAGATGTATTCCCTAATGATGTCCCAAGTGGATTGCAACCTAATAGAGGAATTGATGATCAAATTGATTTCATCCTGGGTGCATCCATCCCTATTCGGTCAGCATATAAGAGTAATCTTGAGGAGACAAAGGAGATTTAAAGGTAAGTTGATGAGCTTATTTCCAAAGGATATGTGAGGTAAAACATGAGTCCATGTGTTGTTCTTGTCCTACTTGTACCCAAAAAATATAAGACTTGAAGGATATGCATTAATTGTTGAGCAATCAACAAAATCACTGTAAAGTATCATCACCCCATTCCTAAATTAGATGACACGTTGGATGAATTGCATGGTTCATGTATCTTTTCTAAGATTGATTTGAAAAATAGATATTATCAGATTAGGATGAGAGAGGGAGATGAGTGGAAAACAACTCTCAAAACTAAGTACGATTTTTATGAATGGCTTCTTATGCCATTTGGTCTCACTAATGCACCAAGCACTTTTATGCTACTAATGAATCATGTTTTGTGTTCATTCATTGGTAAATTTGTAGTTGTGTATTTTGATAATATTTTGGTCTATAGTAAAACCCTAGAAGAGCATCTTGATCATTTACATTTTATTGTAAGTATTTTACGTTTTGAGAAATTGTATGCTAACTTACGAAAATGTTCCTTTGGTACTAATCAAATCACATTTCTTAGCTATATTATCAGTGCTAAAGGTGTTGAGATTGATGAAAAAAAAGTTAAGGCAATTATTGATTGGCTTACACTGAAGTCAGTTAGTGATGTGCGTAGCTTTCATGGTATAGCTAGTTTCTATATATGCTTTGTTAAGGACTTTAGCACCATTGCTACACCACTCATTGAGCTTATAAAAAAGAACATGAGTTTTAGTTGGGGTAATGACCAAGACAAGATTTTTAATTGCATCAAGGAAAAATTAAGTTATGCACCTTTACTTGCTTTACATAACTTTGCAAAAAATTTTGAGATTAAACTTGATGCTTCAAGTATTGGCATTGGAGCTATTTTGATGCAAGAAAGGTGCCCAATTGCTTACTTTAGTGAAAAGCTAAATGGAGCAAGTCTTAATTATCCTACTTATGATAAAGAGATGTATGCATTGGGACAAGGAAAGTTGAACAAAAGACATGACAAGTGGATTGAATTCATTGAGACCTTTCCCTACATCATCAAATATAAATAAGGTAAGGAAAATGTGGTAGTTGATGCATTATCTTGCAAGTATGCCCTTATCTCTACACTTACTGCAAACTTATTAGGATTTGAACATATTAAGGATTTATATGTGAATGATCCTGACTTTGCTAATTTGTATGGAGCATGTGAGACGTCAGCCTTTGTGGGGCAAGTTAGGTACTAAGCCATTGTTTTAAACTACTTGTCATCCATAAACTGATGGAAAAACTAAGGTGGTTAATCAAACTGTTTCTACTCTTTTGCATGCTATTATTCAAACAAATTTGAAAACATGGGAAGATTGTTTACCACATGTTGAGTTTGTGTATAATAGGAGTGTTCATCCTGCTACTAATTACTCTTCCTTTAAAAATGTATATGATTTTAATCTGTTGACTCCTTTCAATTTGGTACTTATACCCGTCAATGAGTATGCCAACTTAGATGGTGAACATAAGGCTAATATGATAAAAAAATTACATGAAAAGATACAACAACATATTAAAAAATTAACTGAGAAATATGCATACCATGTTAACAAGGGATGAAAGAGGGTGTTGTTTGAACCATATGATTGGGTTTGGATGCATATGTGCAAGGAATGGTTCCCAGCTCAAAGGCATTCAAAGCTATAACCTAAAGGAGATGGTCCCTTTTAAGTTGTATCACAAATTAATGACAATGCTTATAAGTTGAACCTACGCGGTGAGTATAATGTGAGTGCAACATTGAATGTTTCTTATCTTTCCCCTTTTGATGTAGGTGATGATTCCAGGATGAATCCTTTTAAGGAGAGAGGGAATGATGAGAATCATAGAGATGATGGGTGGAAGGCTTTAATGGAAGCTAGAGATCCATTGCACATTTCAAAAGGCTCAATAACATGAGCTAAAACTTCAATGAATGCAAGAGCTCCATTGCACATTCTAGAAAGCCTAATGACACAAGCTAGAGCCAAAAAGATTAAAGAAGCACTAAATGGGTTGATTAAGGATATTCATGCCAACCGAACTTCAAATGGTGTCAATTCAGGTTTGATAAAGAGAACGAGCCTAATTAATATAATTAAAATACTTGATGGATCAGACTAAGTAATAACATTCACTTCTAATTCCTTTCTTTTCTTAATTATGACATCGATATTCTTCTTAAATATCCTAGGTTGGTGTTCCTTCAAATGTTGGCTCTAAGAATTGTGTTATTAAACTCTGGTTTAGCTTTCCTGGTTCTTCTTTGATTCCTTATGTGCGTTGGGTCCCTAAACCACTTCTTTTGGGGTTTTCAGCATCAGTTGGTAGGTTTTTTAATACAACTTTATGAGTTTTACATAAAATCAACAAGTCAAAACTAGTGGAATCATGGTTTTATAATAATTTCATGTTGTCACAAATATTTTTTTCATTGCGATAAGGAGTCCTTTTATGTTCAACCATTTAAACTACCAAAGTTATGCACATAAATTAAAGCCTTTGTTGAATTACATTCATTGCAAAAGGTTGCAAAATACACCTTCTTATTGGGAAGACATTGTTAAATAAAAGATTGGATGGATTAGGATTAAATTAAGATATTATTGTAAATATTGATGGTTGAATGAATGTATTTTTGAAGTATAGGGATTGTGTTCCCTCCTTTTCTCTTATTCTCTATTTGTAAATGCTCTTTTTATATGAACTCTTCTTGAATGTAACTTGAAGTTTCTCTTTAAATTATGTAATAAGAGAATTAATGATTGAGATAGAATATTTATGTATTTGTAACCATGACCATCAAGATGAAGGCATCAAAAGGTGATTGGAAGCAAAAGGACATCGAAATACCATGTTACAATCCCTCAAAATTTGACCATCTAACTTCCTTATATAGCTTAAGGATGTTAGTTTAGTAAAGTCTATAATTATCCATATTTGAATGATAGGCTAGAATTGTGTGTTATATATGTGATATATATTACAATTATGATGCCAATACATGGGACCAATTATAATTAATAAAATTCCATAATTCAGATATATTAAATACATGTTCAAAACATGTTAAGCTATCTTCCATAATTATAGTTCAAAACCAGAGTTTTGTTTAAAGAAAGTTTGTTGGGTTACCTTAATCCAATTATATTTAATATTGTAATTGATGGATCTTACATAACTAAATTATTGTGATTTTGATGGATTATCTTATGATCACATAAATTTAGAGGTAATGGTTAGGCAAAACATATATGATATGTTTAGATAAGTAGTTGTCACCTAATCACATGTGATGTGATTAATAAGTTATATTATCTACCTAATTTATTTTATTTGATTTGTAAGGTTACCTTAGGGTTAAATAATTTATATGGAATCCTAACCCATTAAAAAATCTTAAAGTAAGATTTTTAAAGTAAATAAAGAAAGCTATTAAGTTGAGTAAAATAGTGAGAATCACTAAAATGATTAAAGACCTAATTTATTTTGGTATATATGCATGAAAATTATTTTTTTCCCTCTTTACATGATTTTGTTATTAGAACAAGATGAGTAATAACTTATTTCTTATTAGTATATTAGATGCTAAAAAGCTTACTAGACTAAATTTCTTATACTAGTATATTAATTTGAGAATTGTTCTCAAATAAGAAAAAACAAGTTTATCTTGTTGTCCTTTATAATCTAACATTGTTTAATCCTATAGTAGACATTGCCAATAAACCTTTAGAGACTTATTAATATCATAAGATGATAATTATCTAGTAGTATATATGATACTAACTAATAGGTCTTTTCAATTTTGATGGCAACCTAGATTATAAATACCAATACCATTATTGCACATCTCAAGGGGTTGAATGTTATACACAATAAGACTAAAAGGTATAAGAATACACAAAAAATTGTTTCATTATGAGATGATAAAAAGATCTTTAATTGGTAATCTTTAATTTTTTTTTTTTAAAAATCTAGCTTAAAATCTTGTTAAAAGGAAAAAAGAAATGATTTAAAATGAACAATATTTTATATTGTAAGTTTGCTTCTATTTCAAACTCCACAAGGTTTTTGGAACAATCCACAGTGAGAGAATCTCATTCTTTATAAGATAATCATCAAACATGATTAAAGTATTTTCTCTCTTGATTCAATAAAAATAATACTTTTATAAGTTTTTTTTTTCTCAATTTTAATCTTGAATTCTTTGAACCTTTTAAAAAGATTCTTCTCCAAATAAATATAGGGCTAATATACAAATTAATTCAAAACTTTGTGCATTTTAACAAATATATCCTAACTTTTAAAAAGTAATCATTTGATAATCTTATAATTATTTTATAATAAATTTAGCATGTTACATCATCTTAATAAAAGTTGTTAAACTGTAAGACGTGCCAATATTAATGTGGACTAAATATCAAATTTTAAATTTGATGATGTGTAATTGTTGTTTGGCATTCAAATGAAACTTTAAAATAATAATGTGATTAAATAACTTTTTTTTTTAAAAAAAAAAAGCCTTTCTTTTTCCCTTTTCTCTCTATTTTCAATCTTAAACCCAAATTTCAATGTTTCACTATCTCTATATTTTCAAGTCTAAAACAAGCATGGTAGTTTAAACCAAACCATAACATTGCAGAGAATTTATGTTGATTTCTATTTTTACCCAAAATGACATTAAGAAATTCACCATTAACAAGAATGAAATTCTAATGCATTTATATCTTAGTCTTTGTTTTGGGCTTATCCCATCTAATTTTTCTAAACCTAAATCCACATTTGGCTTATGGATCTAATTGGATTTGATAGGCTCTTTATCCTTTATAATTGCATTAAATTTATTCTGATAGAAAGCAAAGATTTCAAAGAAGTAGAAAACAACTCATCTTATTGAAAGAAAGAATCAAGTATGCTTCTCTTGGGTCTAAGTAGTTGATTGAGAGCTTCGAATGACTTGAGAAAGAAGAGTCAAAAGAAGGAAGAGAGCTTAAAAAAGTAGAGAAGGAGAAGCAAATGTTATCAATGGAGGGCGAGGAGGTGTTATTGTAAAAAATGAAATTGTCCATGCGAATGATAACATTGTGGCCTTAAGGGAGAACAGAAAAGTGGTTAGACATAACTTAAAAGTGGCCAAGAACCTTAATATTGCCAATTTTAGTGAAGAAAAGGAGAAAAAGGGAGTTGGAGTGATGGTTGAAGTGGTTGAATAAGATTAACAAACAATTTGGACATGAATCTAGCTACAAGTAGATATTAGCTATTGGATCTAATTGTATAAAGTTCATCCTATTTCTTCTTGTTCCGTATATATTCATAATACAAATGCATAGTGAGAAAAGATCTAGGTGACAAGATTTAATAAATTTGATAAATAAAGAAGAAGTGTGATGTTTAATTATTTATGATAGTATTTAATTTTGGATTAGGTTGATTTTTGCAGGGTGAGAGAAAATGAAAGACAAGAAAATGGGGAGCAAAGATAAACAAATAAAAGATTTAAAATTTTGAATTTTTTAATGAATTTTAAATTTTTTTATTTTTTAATTAAATTAAATGTAAATATTATGTATTTAATTATAAGTAAATGATAATAATTTTTATTTATAAGAATGTCACATCATACAGTTTGATACCTGGCAGTGCTGTGGCTGCTGCAGAAGTTCACCCAGGCTGTGCTGGGGTGACCTCCCCCGTGGGCTGCTGTAGAAGTCACCCCAGGCTGTGCTCCAGGCTGCCGCTGCACCGTTGGGCTGCTGCAGAGGTACCAGCAGGCAGCGCTGCATGCTGCCACAGAAGTTCCCCCAGGCTGCTTTGGGGTGACCTCCCCCGTGAGTGACAGGTGTCACTCCAGGCTGCGCTGTGTTCTGCCTCAGAAGTGACCCCACACTGCGCCATCTGGCAGCTGCGGGAGTGCCCCTGTGCAGTGCCAGGTGCTGCCGCAGCTGTTGAGCCAATCTGTCGGTCTGCCATATGAGGCCGCCCAGGCTGCTCTGTGTGCTGCTGCAGCCGTGGAGGGGCTCCGTTGGGCTGCTGCAGAGTTACCAGCAGGCATCGCTGTGGGCTGCGGTAGAAGTTCCCCCGGGCTGCACTGGGGTAACCTACCCCGCGGGCTGCTGCAGAAGTCACCAAAGGCTGCACTGCTTGCCACCACACAAATGATCCCACGCTGCGCCGTCGGGCTGCCGCGGGAGTGCCCCCATGGCAATCTGTCGTGCTGCCGCAGGAGGCCGCCCTGGCAGCTCTGCGCGCTGCCGTGGGGGTGCCCCCATGGCAATCTGTCGTGCTGCCGCAGGAGGCCGCCCTGTCAGCTCTGTGCGCTGCGGCAGCAGTTTCCCCATGCAGCTCTGTGCGCTGCTGCAGTAGTTTCCCCAGGCAGCTCTGTGCGCTGCCGCAGCCATGGAGGCATGCCGTTGGGCTGCCGCAGAAGTACCAGTGGGCAGTTCCCCAAGGCTGCGCTGGGGTGACCTCCCCTGCAGGCTGCCGCATAAGTCACCCCAGGTAGCACGGTGTGCTGCTGCAGAAGTGATCCCACACTACGCCGTTGGGCTGCCGCAGATGTACCAGCAGGCAGCGCTGTGGGCTGCCGCAGAAGTTGCCCCAGGCTGCAATGGGGTGACCTCCCCCGCGGGCGTGCTCCCACGCAGTGCCGCGTGCTGCCTGAGGAGGCCACCCATGCAGCTCTGTGCGCTGCCGCAGCCGTGGAGGTGCACCGTCAGGCTTTCGCAGAGGTACCAGAGGGCAGCGCTGCGGGCTGCCCCGGAAGTTCCCCCAGGCTGCATTGGGTGACCTACCCTGCAGGCTGCCGCAGAAGTCACGCCAGACTGCGCTGCGTGCTACCGCAGAAGTGACCCCACGCTGTGTCATCGGGCTGCAGCGGGAGTGCTCCTGCACAGTGCCGTGTGCTGCCGCAGCTGTTGAGGCAATCCGTCAGGCTGTTGCAGAAGTCACCCCAGGCTGCACTGCGTACTGCCACAGAAGAGACCCGACGCTGCCCCGTTGGGCTGCCACGGGAGTGCCCCCACACAGCGCCGAATGTTGCCGCAGCCGTTGTGGCCGTGATGGGCCGCGTTGTGTCCACGATTATGGGGGCAACGTCTCCTCGTGTGTTTCGAGTGCTCGGGCTTTGGACGCCACCGCAATCCGCGTTGGTCCGCGCCCTAAGCCGATCGGTGGATTGTCTTGCGCCGTTCCGCATTTGACTGAGGCTCATCGTTGGCCCCCATCTGCTTGCCTCCCCACAATTTCAAGCACTCTTTGACTCTCTTTTCAAAGTTATTTTTATTTTTACATCGCTTGCTATCGATCTTTCACTTGTATTTAGCCTTAGACGAAATTTACTGACCGATTGGGGTTGCAATCCCAAACAACACGACCCGTAGACAGCACCTTGTGATGCGATGGGGTCCGGGCATAATGGGGCTCTCACCCTCTTCAGCGCCCCCTTCCAGTGGACTTGGGCCCAGTCCTTCGTTGAGGGCTTCTCTATACTACAATTCGGATGCCGGAGGCGCCCGATTATTAGGCTGGGTTGTTCCCGGTTTGCTCGCCATTACTAAAGGAATGAGGGGTCGGGTTCTTTCGGGTCTAGAGTGACGAAGCGCCGCACAACATTGTCTGAGGGTCTCTTCATTGTTGTCGAGGTGAACTTCGTCAGGGACTTAGATTTTTTGGGCCAACCGTGAGATTGCACTCATGGGAGGCCATCTTCCACCACTGACCATTCCCTTAACGATTTGGGGGTGGGGTGGGCAATGTTTTGTCGCCTAGGCAAATGTGCCCTCGGCCAGTAGGCTTCGAGCATAACTTGTATTGAAAGACTTGATGGTTGCCAAGTTGTCTCTTAAGGTCAAATACTAGCACCAACTTCAATATTTATGGCAATTGGTGGCATTGCACAGGTAAGTTGTAGGAAGCAAAAGATGCTACATGTTGGACTATATGGAAAAACTTCGCAAAAAAGGCTAAACAATTTAGTGATATCTAAGGATGTTGAAGAGATCATTATTAAGAACACACAAAAGGTATAATCATTAAATAAGTGAAATGTTAAGTCTAAAGATGTAATCGTTAATAATGACAATAAGTAGTTTATGAAATTGATCAAATAGAATGAATACAATATAGTTAAGAAGCTTAGCCACACTCTAGCTAAGATCTTGATCCTCTCCATACTAATTGTTCTATAGATGTAATATGTCTTAAGTACTCATCAACAATAGATCATTGTTGAACATAATGCCCAAATAGAACTTGGTTCAACTACTAGTTGACATTACCATCATGAGTTGTCACAGGGCCAAACTTTTCAATCAAAATTTGATCCTTGTGATGACACTAAGTTTCACTTAGTTTCAACCAAACTTTTTACACGAGTCACACAAAGTATTTACAGGAAATACTTCTCAATCTTTATTACTTTCCACAAAATATACAAAGAATGCCAATACCTCTCATAAGTGTTCTTTCAACACTTCTCTATGTGTTTTCTGTTGTAACCCTTGGTTGTAACACTACACCTATTTAACGTGTTGATAGTTGACACCTCAAACTACCTAGGGTTATGTATGACTTCATACATAGTAGGACTCCCCACTTTGGGTTAAATTTCCCACTACCTTACTAGATCATGCATCTCTATTCAAGGAGAGCTTGACACCTCATCAAGGACTCTTTCCTCCATTTTATGCAACCATTCATGTTCTCTTTACTTTAAGGAGGTCATGCCAACACATTTGGCTTGGATAATGTTTTTGGAAACATGTAAATTTTTCATTTTGTCACTTCTATGTTTTGATGGAGATAACCACCCATTATCTCCTATTTAGGTGGCCCATGAAAGTCATTTCTGTCATAATTCGCCTCATCACTTTTCAAGTACTTGCTGGCCGTAATCGATCATGGTTTGGTGCTAACCTGAGCTCGTGCCCGTGCCCATGTGCTGACATCATTGTCATCGCCAAATCCATGGGGCATACTGTTAGCCTTGCTAAATTTGAGAGACATACATTACCTCTCTATAGTGCATTGAGGAATCTCGTCGTGTGGTAACAGGAAACATTGATGTGTCTAAGCAATCACACCCCTTGTTCCGTTTACTATCGTGCTTCTCGAGTGCTACAAGCATGCCTCCAACGACTTTCCGTGGTTCCTAACTTAAGCCTCTCGCCCATGCTTCCATATGTATGTCCTTAATCCACCTTACCTTAAGATAACTAAGGAAGCATGAGAATGCACCTGTTATTCTTTTGAAATTACAAGTGCAACTCCTTAATTAGATGATTTTTACCTTAGTGTTTCACTGCCTACATCTAAGACATAAATATAATAACAATAATGATGAGAAATTATCCATTGTGTAGGTAAAGAAATCGATAAACATCTATAGGGCATTACAAACTTGTTATAGTTCATTGGGCAAAAGGGCTATTTAAGCATTGGTTATAGTATAGGTTATGTCAACTTCATTCAAGCAAATAAGCTTCGTGTCCAACATATGATCTTGCTAACAAGCCCTTGCTATCCTTGACCCATTACTTCAGGAATGCAAATCTCATCCACCAAATTAAGGAAAAAGGTGATAAAGTAGCTAAAATCGCCATAAAACTTAATAAACTAATATCCATATGATCTTTAAAACTAATAACAAAGATTGCTTTTTAGTTTCTCAAGTTCAGTATTACAACCTTGATGCTCTTATTAAAAATTGACAAGATTAAGACATTATTCTATATCTTGATTATTTTACAAAGTAATGTAGTCAATTCTACTTTTTATTCCTATCCATGAGATGCAAGAGGTACAATGTAAATAAAATGGGCAACCGTCTGACATGTGTCAGTTAACAATATATATGTTTATGTTAGCCATACTTCTAAATCTTCCCATCTAACAATGTCTATTCATGTTGAGCGTTATTTCTTGTACATGACTATCAAAAAAAAGATTAATAGAGTAAGACCAATACTTGTTTGGAAACTTTGCTTGGATTTCATCTTAATAAGCTAGATCTTGATGGCTCGCTAGTAAAAGAGATCTCATTAGACCTTTAACGCCTAGTTAAATAAGAACAATGACAACCCATAACTAAGAAAGAGTTAATTTAACTAATCAATCTAAGCACTTTAAGAAACCTATGTGAAATCAAAATTAGAGCAAGACTTTCCTAAAATAGTATGTAAAGTTTGATTAAGCTATTTAAAGAATACATTGATATTTTTTGCTTGATTATATCAAGACATGTTAGGTATAAACATCGACATTGTGGTACATAAGTTTACAATCAAGCCACAATGCAAATCAGTAAAACAAAAACTCAAAAGGATAAAGTCAGTCATTGTTCTAAAAATTAAAGAATATGCTAGAAACAAGTTAGATGTTGGTTTCCTCTAAGTGACAAACTACCTTGAATAGGGGGTAGCTAACATTGTGCCTATTCACAATAAAGAATGACAAAGTTCTTATATGTGTAAATTATAAGGATTTGAATAGAGCAAGCACTAAAGACAATGTCCCTTTACTATATATTGACATTCTCATAAACAATATTATAGGTCATTTAATGTTTTCTTTCATAGATTATTAGGATATAATAAAAAACAAAAAGGCACTTAAAGACATAGACAAAATAACATTTGCTACAATGTAAGGCATATTTTGTTGCAAAGTTATGTTATTTGGTCTTAAAAATATAGGTGTGACCTATCAGCAAGCAATGGTGACACTTTCCCTTGATATGATTCACAATGAAATTAAAGTCTATTTAGATGATATAATTGTTAAGTCTCAAGTTGGGGAGGATCACTTGCTAGTCTTTATAAAACTATTTTACTAACCAAGGAAATATCAACTTAAACTCAATCAAGCTAAATGCATAATTGGGACAACTTTAAGTAAGTTATTGGGTTTCATCATTAGCTAGATAGGTATTAAAATCAATCCTAATAAAATCAAAGAAATAAAAGAGAAGTCCACACCTTCCACATGAAAGTAGGAGTGAAGCTTCCTTGAAAGGGTAAATTATATTGCCATATTCATATCTTAGCCAATGGAAACATGTATGCTTATCTTTGGCTTGCTATGGAAAAGCAACCCAAGTCAGTGAAATGACAAGGCCAAGAAGCTTTCTAGATAATTTAGCATTACCTCTCTACTTCACCCATTTTTGGTGTCATTGATTCTAGATAGACCTTTTATACTATATCAAACTGCCATTAAGCAATGTATGAGATGTATCATAGGGCAGCATGATGAAACTAGTAAAAAAGAGAAAGTCATATTAATGTCTCAACAAGAAATTCATTAGTTATGAGATTGATACTCAAACTTGAAAATAATTCATTGTGCCTTAGCATGGTCAACACATAAACTTTGACAATACATGTTATATCATACAACTTGGTTCATCAGTAAAAAGGATCCCATTAAGTATAATTTTGAGAAACTATCTTTGTCCGAATGAATAACTTATTGGTAAGTTCTCTTGTCAAAATATGGTATTCAACATGTTAGTCATAAAATAATTAAAGGGAGTGTAATCATTAATTTCTAAACTAATTGAGCCATTCCAAATTACAAACTTATGTTATTTGGTTTTCCAAGCAAGGTTATCCTAACTTTCAATCAAATTGAAAAGGAATAAGGTGCAAGAGACAAATTGTAGATGTAGTTTAATGGGGCATCAAATGCACTAAGCCATCAAATAAGAGCAATTTTGATCTCTCTCTCAAAGGTAGGCAATATCTAATAGTTACAAAGCTACAATTTAAATGTGCTAATAATAGACTAGAATGTGAAGCATGTGCTATGAGTCTACTATATTTCTTAGAAAAGAAAGTTAAGAACCTCAATGTATATAGTGATTCAACATCAGTCATCTATCAATTACTCAATAAATGGGAGATGAAAGACTACAAGCTCAACTCATATCATCAATACATCAAGTAGCTAATGGAGCAATTTAATCAAGTCATCTTCAATCACATGCCTTAAGAAAATAACTAGATCTCTAAGTCTTTAGCAACATTAGCAAAAATGTACAAAATTGACTCATAAATCAACACTTAAGCAATCTAAGTCAAAGTGCACCACACACCCACTCATTGCATACACATAAAAAAAGAGGCAAATGACAAACTTTAGTGTTATGACATAAAACATTACCTAAAGAATATTCTTAGATGAAAACTAAAAATGAGAAAAGAACCTTAAGAAGAAAGGTAATAAATTTCTTCTTTAGTGGAGATGTTCTTTCCAAACATAACCATGACACAATCACCTTATGGTGTGTAAACACAACTAAGGCAAAAACCATAATGAAAGAAGTGTATGAAGGCTTATAAGACATACACTAGAAGTTCATAAAGGCCTATGAGATACACACTAGAAGTTCATGAGGGTTATCATTTACTAGTATGACATCTTAGAATGGCTAGTCATCGACAATACATTAATCTTAATATAAAATGATGACAAAACTTTGTGAGTAGTTTTAGATTAAGCACCGTAACTTTGTACCATATAAACCAAAGATGAATAAGGTAGTTAAGGTAACAAACAAAAATCTTAAGTCAATCATTGAAGAGATTACAGTTACATGTAAAGATTGACATAAGATACTACCTTTTGCTTTGCATGCATATTGCACTATAATGTATACATCTTCAAACTTTGGGAAAGGATGGGTCAAAATTGTAAGTGTTAAAATAAGCCTCCTTGTACAAAACTATGATCGTAGACTGATTGGTATAAAATGATCTTTTGACATCACTTTCTTTTGCATAGAAATTCTCTTTTTTCTTCTCTTTATGCAACAACAATTCGAGCATATGAACACCAGATTTGATGATATGAGGGAGAGGATGAAGGAGCAAGCTAATACAATAGTAGAGTTGCAAATGAGGCATGGGGAATATGAGGCTCCTAAAGTAAGAAGACAGTTGAGACGTGCCTATGACCATGAAGATGATGTCAAAGATGATAAATTTGATGATTAAACTAATGTGGTTAGAACTATTGATAATAGAAGGGATCGAAGAGAATTTGGGAGGCAAGGCACTTATGACCATAATTTGGGCAGTATTAAAATGAAAATTCCTCCATTTTAAGGTAAGAATGATCTTGATGTATACCTAGAATGGGAGAAAAATGTTGAATTGGTTTTTAACTGCCACAACTATTTTAAGGAGAAAAAGGTAAAACTTGTTGTAGTTGAATTTACTGATTATGCTATTATTTAGTGGGATCAATTTGTTTTGACTAGGAGAAGGAATCACGAGTGGCCTATTGATACATGGGAGGAGATGAAGGCTATTATGAGGAAGAGGTTTGTCCCTAATCACTATTATAGGGAGTTGTACCAAAAGGTTACAATGGCTCACTCAGGGCACTAAAAGTGTGGAGGACTACCATAAGAAGATGAAGATTACCATGATTAGGGCAAATATAAAAGAAGATAGAGAGACAATAATGGCTCGATTTTTACAAGGGCTAAATAGGGATATATAAAATGTGGTTGAGTTGCAACATTTTGTGGTATTAGAAGACATGATGCATAAGGCAATGAAAGTTGAAAGGTAACTTAAATGAAAGGGTTCCACACAGTTTGTTCAAAATTCAGTTTCTACCTCATCTTGGCAGCCAAATCCGAGTAAAAGGGATGAGATGACCAATTACAAGTCCAAAGTTGAGCTATCCAAGCACAAGAATATGGGTTCTAATAAGGAAGCAGGTAATTTTGAACCCCAACCAAGTAAAAATAGAGATGTTAAATGTTTTAAGTGTTTGGGCAGGGGTCACATTGCATCTCAATGTCCAAATAAACGTGCAATGATCTTGAGAAGTAATGGAGATGTTAAAACTGAAAGTGAATCAGATGATGATTTTGTGTCATCATCAGAGGGTGAAAGTGATGGAGAGGAGTATCCAGTTAATGGTGTAGCTCTTGTTACAAAGCGAGCATTGAATGTGCAAGTAAAGGAAAAAAATGAGGTGCAATGAGATAACATCTTTCAGACAAGGTGTCTTATCAAAGATAAGGTATGTAGTATGATTATTGATGGTGAGAGTTGCACTAGTGTTGCTAGCACAACTATGGTTGAGAGGCTGAATTTACCTACTATGAAGCATCCTAGGCCATATAAGCTTTAGTGGTTGAATGAGAGTGGTGAAGTCAAGGTAAATAAGCAAGTGCTTATATCATTTTCTATTGGAAGGTACCACAATGAAATTTTATGTGATATTGTACCTATGCATGTAGGTCATATTCTATTAGGAAGACCATGGCAATTTGACAAGCAAGTTATGTATGAAGGATTCAAGAATCGATATTACTTTGTAATGAATGAAAAACCCATCACTCTTGTACCATTGTCACCTCAACAAGCTCATAAGGATCAATTAAGGATTAAAAATGAGAGCGAATAGAAAAGACAGATTGATAAAAGAGAAAAAAGAGGAGAAAATGTCAGGACACAAGAAAAAGAAAAGAAAAAAGAGAATTTCTATGCAAAAGAAAGTGATGTCAAAAGATTATTCTATACCAATCAGTTTACGATCATACTTTTGTACAAGGAGGCTTATTTTAACACTAACAATTTTGACCCATCTTTTCCCAGAGTTGTTGCTCTATTGCAGGAATTTGAAGATGTATTCTTTAACGATGTTCCAAGTGGATTGCCACCTAATAGAGGAATTGAGCATCAAATTGATTTCATCCTGGGTGCATCCATCCTTAACCAGCCAGCATATAAGAGTAATCCTGAGGAGACAAAAGAGCTTCAAAGGCAGGTTAAGGAGCTTATTTTTAAAGGATATATGAGGAAAAGCATGATTCCATGTGTTATTCCTGTCTTAGTTACACCCGAAAAAGATAAGACTTGGAGGATGTGCATTGATTGTCGAGCAATCAAAAAAATCACTATAAAGTGTCGTCACCCTATACCTAGATTAGATGACATGTTGGATGACTTGCATGCTTCATATGTCTTTTCTAAGATTGATTTGAAAAGTGGATATAATCAAATTAGGATCAAAAAGGGAGATAAGTGGAAAACAACTTTCAAAACTAAGTATGGTTTGCATGAATGGCTTGTTATAACATTTGGTCTCACCAATGCACCAAGTACTTTTATGTAACTAAAGAATCATGTTTTGCGTCCATTCATTGGTAAATTTGTAGTTGTGTATTTTGATGATATTGTGGTCTTAGTAAAACCCTAAAAAAGCATCTTGATCATTTATGTTCCATTGTGAGTGTTTTACGTTATGAGAAATTGTATTTTAACTTACAGAAATGTTTCTTTTGTACTAATCAAATCACATTTCTTGGCTATATTGTCAGTTATAAAGGTGTTAAGGTTGACGAGGAAAAAGTTAAGGCAATTTGTGATTGGCCTACACCTAAGTCAGTTAGTGATGTGCATAGCTTTCATGGTCTAGCTAGTTTTTATAGACACTTTGTTAAGGAATTTAGCACCATTTACTGAGCTTATAAAAAAGAACATGAGTTTTAGGTGGGGTGCTGATCAAGACAAGGCTTTTAATTGCATCAAGAAAAAATTAAGTTCTACACCCTTACTTGCTTTATCTAACTTTGCAAATGCTTTCAAGATTGAGTGTGATGCTTCCGGTATTGAAATTGGAGCTATTTTGATGCAAGAAAAGCACCTAATTGCTTACTTTAGTGAAAAGTTAAGTGGAGAAAGCCTTAATTATCCTACTTATGATAAAAAGCTGTATGCATTGGTACAGGCTTTGGAGACATGGCAACATTACCTTTGGCCTAAGGAGTTTGTCATCCATACTGACCATGAATCTTTGAAGCACTTGAAGGTAGAAGGAAAGTTGAACAAAAGACATGCTAGGTGGATTAAATTCATTGAGACCTTTCCCTACATCATCAAATATAAACAAGGTAAGGAAAATGTGGTAGCTGATGCCTTATCTTGTAGGTATGCCCTTATCTCTACACTTTCTGAAAACTTATCAGGATTTGAACATATTAAGGATTTATATGTGAATGATCCTGACTTTTCTAATGTGTATGAAGCATGTGAGATGTCAGCCTTTGAGAATTTTTATAGGCATAAGGGTTTCTTATTTAGGGAAAATTGTTTATGCATGCCTATAAGTTCTTTGAGGGAATTGGTTGTAAGAAAAGCTCATGAGGGTGGTCTAATGGGTCATTTCGGTGTTAGGAAAACCCTAGAAATCCTCAATGAACATTTCTTTTGGTCACGCATGAAACGAGATGTTGAGAGGATATGTGAGAAATGCATAACATACAAACAGGCAAAATCTAGAGTTTTGCCCCATGGCTTGTATACCCCTTTGCCCATACCTAGCTATCCCTGGGTTGATTTATCTATGGACTTTGTACTAGGATTGCCACGAACAAAAAGGGGTAGGGATTCTGTATTTGTTATTGTTGATAGATTTTCAAAGATGGCACACTTCATCACATCCTATCAAATTGATGATGCAAACAATGTGGCTGACTTATTCTTTAGAGAAGTAGTATGTTTGCATGGCATGTTATGAAGCATTATTTCAGATCGGGATAAGTTCTTAAGCTACTTCTAGAAGACTTTGTAGGGTAAGTTAAGTACTAAGCTATTGTTTTCAACTACTTGTCATCCACAAACTAATGGGCAAACTAAAGTGGTTAATCGAACTCTTTCTACTCTTTTGTGTGCTATTATTCAACCAAATTTGAAAACATGGGAAGATTGTTTACCACATGTCACGTTTGCATATAATAGGAGTGTTCATTCTACTACTAGTTACTCTCCATTTGAAATTGTATATGG
Organism: Kandelia obovata; assembly: GCA_021464305.1. Classification (NCBI taxonomy): domain Eukaryota; kingdom Viridiplantae; phylum Streptophyta; class Magnoliopsida; order Malpighiales; family Rhizophoraceae; genus Kandelia; species Kandelia obovata. Next base: position 43,590 of record JADCRA010000396.1, read on the forward strand.
TTTTAATCCCTTGACTCTTTTGGATTTGGTACCTATACCTGTCAATGAGTATGCCAGCTTAGATGGTGAACACAAGGTTGACATGATAAAAAAATTAAATGAAAAGGTGCGACAACATATTGAAAAATGAACTGAGCAATACGCATCTGATGTCAATAAGGGACAAAACAGGGTGGTTTTTGAACCTAGTGATTGGGTTTGGGTGCATATGCACAAGGAATGGTTTCCAACTTGGAGGCGTTCAAAGCTACAACCTAGACAAGATGGTCCCTTTCAAGTTGTAGCATGAATTAATGACAATGCTTATAAGTTGGACCTTCCCGGTGAGTATAATATAAGTGCAACATTTAACGTTTCTGATCTTTCCCCTTTTGATGTAGGTGATGATTCGAGGATGAATCCTTTTGAGGAGATGAGGAATGATGAGAATTATAGAGATGATGGGTGGAAGGCTCTGATGGATGCAAGAAGTCCATTGCACATTTCAAAAGGCTCAATAACACAAGCTAAAGTTTCAATGGATGCAAGAGGTCCATTGCACATTCTAAAAAGTCCAATAACACGAACTAGAGCTAAAAAGATTAAAGAAGCACTAAATGGGCTAATTGAGGACATTTAGGCCAACCAAGTTTCAAATGGTGCGAATTCAAGTTTGACAAAGAGTAGACGCCTAATTAATATAATTGGAGTACTTGATGACTCATACTAAGTAATAACGTTCACTCCTAAATAGGAGTTTATTGTCTGTGTTGAAATTTTTCCATTGTCAGTAATTTCTCCAAATAAGGATTTGTCCTAAGTAGGAATTTGTGCCTCTTTAGAATTGTTATCATAGCTTATAAATAGGCACCCTTTGCAAGCTCTGAAAAATCAAACAACTTTGAGTGAAATAGAAAGTAAGGGTTTTCTCACTCGGTTCTTTTGAGGACTAAAAAACTTATCAAGAGGTACTTCTTTTTGTGGCATTCCCATCGACTCATCACTCCTAATTCCTTTCTTTTCTAGAGTGTGGCGTCCATATCCTTCTTAAATACCCTAGGTTTGTGTTCCTTCGAATGTTGGGTCTAGGGTTTGTGTTATTTAACTCTGGTTTAACTTTCCTGGTTGTTCTTTGATTCCTTGTGTGCGTTGGGTCCCTAAGCCACCTCTTTTTATAGTTTTTTGCATCAGTCTGGTTGTGGAAAAATCACTTCTTAACCACATGTATAAGGACTATTCTTTAATCAGTTACAATAATCTCTCGATCAAAGAGTTGATTTCCTTATCAGTTTAAGGGTATCTCACTTTGTTTTTCAATAAATTTATCATGAGTTTATGATAAAAACATTTCCTAGAGAACAATCACTCAATGTGTACAGACTACTAGAGCAAAATATGGATCTTCTCCTTCTTTTGTTGCTAGTGTTGTTTCACCTGTTGTTGGTGTTGCCAGGACATTATGCTAATATTATCTGTATGTGTTGTCGTTGCTATCTGCACACACTGCTAATGTTGTCTACATACACTGTTGCCATTGTCCGTGTGCATTGCTAATGCTGTCAGCTGTTATAAATACGCACTATTAATGGTGTTCATACGCACTACTGTCTGTATATGCTGCCATGTCTGTTTGCTGCTGTCTACATGTGCTGTTAATGCTGTTTACACGTGTTGTACCTGTTGTTCGCACACGTTGTGACTGCTGTCTGCACTTGCTATGCCTATTGTTTGCACAAGTTGTGCCTTTTATCCCCACATGCTGCAGTTGCTGTTCACACGCGCTATTCTTGCTATTCGAGTGTGCTACTACTGTCTGCTCATACCGCTACTATCATTCATCTACATTGTTGTTATTTGCTCAAGCCACTGCTGTTATCCCTGTGTATCATCTGCATTTGTTGGTGTACCACTTGCTATTACACATTGGTTGCTGGTGCAGGACCCTTGTGCTGCTGCTCCACATTCTTCTGGTTTGTCTTCCTTGGTTGCTTTGTAGGTTCGTTGGTGTGGCTGCTGCCTTGGTGGTATTTGCTAATGCAGGTATATCATCCTAAACATGCTACTGGTGCAAGGAAGTCTTCTGGACGTGTTGTTGATACTGGTTCACCCTCTTGGACCTACAGGGATGTCTACTACTATTGGTATACCCTTGTGAGTATGCAGGGATGTGCTACCTTGCCTTTTATGTTTACTCACTTTTTTCTTGCAAGATACATAGAACATTTATAGAACCTTGAGATACATAGAACATTTATCAGCGGTCATCGTTAATTCCCAAAGGTTGCCCTACAATTAATGGTCAGATTTGAGATCTAAAATTTAGGGTCATTGGTCAACAATCTATTCAAAAGGATTGCTACTATACATAGGTAAAAGATAAAAAGTAAACCAACCTCAATAATTGGGAATTCCATTATATGCTTTGTAGCTAGTTCCACAATGATCTTATTAACAACATCAATTATTTCACATTAGCCATTTTTGCTGAATTTTGGCATACTTGATTGGTTTTTGGTTAGCATTTATGTACCTAGACAATGGAAAAACCAATTTAGGCCCATTAACCACAAAGTGACGCAATAACATGTGATAAGGAACATAATGCATAAAACTTTTCATACAATTTAACATTAATCAAGTCTCAGCAAATATGGAAGAACCAACAAAAACAAAAATGTGTTATATAACTAAAGATTTCTAATATATAACATGAAATAAAAAGTAGCATGACTATTCACCTACCCATAAATGACAACTCCAAGTGTTAAGCCTATCTTTGATGACTAATATTAGATTTGTTGTCAACATCTCACACTGTTATATGTATTTATTTAAGGTTATGAATGTTGTTGAGATGCAGAGAAGTAATTGGAAAAATCAGTGATTACAAGTCAACCCTCATGTTGAGGAGTCAATGTTGACCGTGACCCTAAATTTTAAGGGTCAAGATTGACTATAGATTGAAAAATCTTTTTGATCAATTCAACTAGTATGAAACCATTTTGTTTTTTCATTTTTAGGTTGCTTTGTCTCGATTATTGTAAACATAGTAGTTTGCCATTGTGCCTAATTAATGTGTAGACATGCCTATTGACATGGCAAGTTATGGGTGTAGAATTTGTTCCTAGTGATGAAAAAATTACACAATGATAATACACAGGGTTATAAAGGTTGCTGCAACAAAGAAGCCTTATATTTTGTATCAATTTCAAGAATGGTGAACGTGGCAAGGTTGTGCACACCATTGACAATTTACCTTTAAGAAGAAGAAGCCATACTATGGTCAAATGATCATTTAATGAAAACTTGCTTGGAAATATACTTGAATTTTTGTTGTCAATTTTATCAGTGGATTAGTCAAATTTAGTGGAAGGGTATTCTTACCCTTAATTGTAGGAAGATGTCAACATGAGATTTTTTTTTTGTGCAAAAATTGTCAAAAGATTCATTATTCATTCTTGAATTTATATGTGTATTGTTTGTTGCATGAATTTCTTATTCTTATTAGTATAGGAAAAAATGTGTAATTGATGAGAATGTAAAATGTTAAATTGCTTCTCTTTTAATATTGAGTTTTTTATACTTATTTGAATTTAATTGGACTCATTATTCTTATATTTTGATTTAACATGCAATTAAAGGTATTAAGTGCAAAACAAAGTTAACAAGGGTGATTTTGGACAATTTTGATACTACATAATTTGAACACAACTCTCTTGTTTGAGTTCCAATTGAAATGATTTAAGATGCTATGAAAAGTCCAAAGAGGGCCTTATAACTCAACTCTTTTTTGATTTTGAAAGATATGGGCTATATCAAGACAAAATTTAGGCTTAAATTTGATATATTTGTACTACCATAATTATTAAACATTTCTTAACTTGCAATTTTAATGTGTGGATTTGAAGACTCTTATTATGAAAATTTTGATGGATGAATTCCAAAAAAAGACACTTTTTTTAGTTATATTAGGTTTTATTTTTAATATTTTCACTTAGTTAGACAAACTTGAATTTTCTAATTTAGGAAGTCTTTTTAAGGATTTTAGAAGGGCCATTAAATTATAAAAGGAGGAGGTTAGCGAGTAAAGGGGAAGAACACACCATACCACAAAACACAACACACACCAATTGTCTCTCCTTCTTCTGCCTTATTCTCTCTCTTTCATGTTAACATCCATGGCTCTACATGGTTGAAGGAAATATAAGTTTAGGAATGAATAACTATGAGATATAACTTGTGTTTATTATTTGATTTATACTTTGAGAATTGAATTTTTTTTTTGTGCATATATTATTATGATTGTCTTGAATTGATTGTTAGGAGGCCTACTAGTTGATTAATCATTATAATTTACTGTTAGGTTAGACATAAAATCTATAATTGTTTGATCCCTCTAATTTGTAAATCAACGAAACTTGGTGATTTGTTGCATCAAAGACTATTAGGTCTTAGGAAGGACTATGTATAGATTAAATATAACTACGAGTGCTTATATTTTTTAACTTTATCAATCTTTGTAATTTTTAAAGTTGTCATGGGATTAAACTTTTAATGCTTATATTTTGGTTGTTTGGTGGTTAGGGTCAATTAGACCACATATATTTTGATTGACTACAAATAAGGAGACATAGGAAACTAGTTCCATGGTGAGTATTCAAAGTATGAATCGATATATTTGTATCAACGATTAGTTGTGGATTTCTTATGATGGATCTTGACTTCGACCAAGGCTTGTCTTTGATTAAACTTGACATTTTACTTTACATTGTTTGCTTAATTGTTTTGGTTTTCTTAGATTATTTTTATTATATTCAAAACACCTCTTTCCTTATTCACTGCACCACAATATATTACTAAATACTCTCCATGGAAATGATCCATAGTCACTTTACTACATATATTTTTAGGAGTACAAGTTTTACTTTTGGGTGCTTGTAACAACACACCAAAAATTTGGTGTCATTGCTAGAGAGTGATTCTAGTTGATTTCATGCTCTTTGTGATCTCTATTTTGTTTTATGAGTTTTCAAAAAAAAAAAAAAAAAGAAGCATTGATTGTTAGTTTTTTGTTAATGGTGTTTGTTAGTTTTTTAGGTGTTAGCTTTAATTTCAACAAAATTTAGCTTTTGGTAGAACAAAGCGTCAACATTAGAGTTTACTAAAGGAAAACAATGTTCTAAGTAAGATTAGTTCACCTTTGGCCCACTATCCTCACCCTTTCGAGGCCAAATTTCATTGTTTTCTAAGATTTTTAGGCATTTT
>JADCRA010000396.1:54595-87731 GCA_021464305.1 Kandelia obovata
GATTAACAGTTTGGTCATATTGGTGATAATAATAATAAATTTTTCTTGCATAACTCCAATGCTACCATCTATTTTTGTATTTTGTTACCCAAGTTTGTCCTCTTGGTTCAACTACCTCTATCCTGATTTTTGTGTGTTTAGTTCTTTAAATTTGTTTGCCTTTATATCCTTTTTGGTTTTTGGTTCCTTGTTCTCCAAATTGTTAAATTCTAAGTCATTTATCTTATTCTGTTCAAAGTCAATACTTTTGATTTACGTTGTTTAGTTATATATAAAGCTAAAAGGGGAAATTTGAGTGGTAAAAGGTAAGAGTGATGTTCATATAAAGAAAAAGCCATAAAGAGTGTAAACACAAGGGAGTGTGACACCATCTTTTGAGCGAAATACATAAAGGAGTGTTCTATGAGGTATCCTAATTATTTCGTGTAGAAGTAATACTATGATGTCCAAAGACAAAGGTGCAGCTCAGGGAGGAGCTGGTGATGTATCCTTCATGATTAAAGCTATGCAACAATAATTTGAGCACATGAATACCAAATTTGATGATATAAGGGAGAGGATGGAGGAGCAAGCTATGACCATAAAGATGATGTAAAAAATGATGAATTTGACGATCAAACTACTATGGTTAGAACTATTACCAATAAAAGGGATAAAAGAGAATTTAGGAGGCAAGACACCTATGACCATAATTTAGGCAGTATTAAAATGGCAATTCCTCCATTCCAAGGTAAGAATGATCCTGATGCATACATAGAATAAGGTATGTAGTATGATTATTGATGGTGGGAGTTGCACTAATGTTGCTAGCACAACTATGGTTGTGAAGCTGAATTTACATACTATGAAGCATCCTAGGCCATATAAGCTTCAGTGGTTGAATAAGAGTGGTGAAGTCAAGGTAAATAAACAAGTGCTCATATCATTTTCTATCGAAAGGTACCATGATGAACTTTTATGTGATGTTGTGCCTATACATGTGGGTCATATTTGATTAGAAAGACCATGACATTTTGACAGGTGAGTTATGCATGATGACTTCAAGAATCGATATTTCTTTGTAATGAATGAAGAACCCATCACTCTTGTACCATAATAACCTTAATAAGATTATGAGGATCAATTAAGGATTAAAAATGAGAGTGAACAAAAAAGAGAGATTGATAAAAGTGAAAAGAGAGGAGAAAACGTAAGGACACAAGAGAAAGAGAAGAAAGATAAAGTTTCTATGCAAAAGAAAGTGATGCCAAAAGAGCATTCTATGCCAAATAACCTATGATCATACTTTTGTATAAGGAGGCTTATTTTAACACCAACAAGTTTGACCCATCTTTGCCTGGTGTTGTTATTGCTCTATTGCAGGAATTTGAAGATGTATTCCCTGATGATGTCCCAAGTGGATTGCCACCTAATAGAGGAATTAAGCATGAAATTGATTTCTTTCTGGGTGCATCCATCCCTAACTAGCCAGCATATAAGAGTAATCTTAAGGAGACAAAGGAGCTTTAAAGGTAGGTTGATGAGCTTATTTCCAAAGGATATGTGAGGGAAAGCAAGAGTTCATGTGTTGTTTCTGTCTTGCTTGTACCCAAAAAATATAAGACTTAAAGGATGTGCATTGATTGTCGAGCAATCAACAAAATCATTATAAAGTATCATCACCCCATTCTTAGATTAGATGACATGTTGGATGAATTGCATGGTTCATGTATCTTTTCTAAGATTGATTTGAAAAATGGATATCATCAGATTAGGATGAGAGAGGGAGATGAATGAAAAACAACTTTCAAAACTAATTATGATTTGTATGAATGGCTTGTTATGCCATTTGGTCTCACTAATGCACCAAGCACTTTTATGCGACTAATGAATCATGTTTTGCGTTCATTCATTGGTAAATTTGTAGTTGTGTATTTTGATGATATTTTGGTCTATAGTAAAATCCTAGAAGAGCATCTTGATCATTTATGTTTTATTGTAAGTGTTTTACGTTCTGAGAAATTGTATGCTAATTTACAAAAATGTTCCTTTTGTACTAATCAAATCACATTTCTTAGCTATATTGTCAGTGCTGAAGGTGTTCAAATTGATGAGGAAAAAGTTAAAACAATTCTTGATTAGCCTACCCTTAAGTTAGTTAGTGATGTGCGTAACTTTCATGATTTAGCTAGTTTCTATATATGCTTTGTTAAGGACTTTAGCACCATTGCTACACTACGCACTAAGCTTATAAAAAAAACATGAGTTTTAGGTGGGGTAGTGATCAAAACAAGACTTTTAATTGCATCAAGGAAAAATTAAGTTATGCACCCTTACTTGCTTTACATAACATTGAAAAAACTTTTGAGATTAACCGTGATGCTTCAAGTAATGGCATTGAAGTTATTTTGATGTAAGAAAGGCGCCCAATTGCTTACTTTAGTGAAAAGCTAAATGGAGCAAGTCTTAATTATCCTACTTATGATAAAGAGATGTATGCATTAGGACAAGGAAAGTTGAACAAAAGACAAGCCAAGTGGATTGAATTCATTGAGACCTTTCCTTACATTATCAAATATAAATATGGTAACGAAAATGTGGTAGCTGATACATTATCTCGTACGTATGCCCTTATCTCTACACTTATTGCAAACTTTTTAGGATTTGAACATATTAAGGATTTATATGTGAATGATCCTGATTTTGCTAATGTGTATGGAGCATATGACACGTCAGCCTTTGTAGGACTAGTTAGGTATTAAGCCATTGTTTTTAACTACTTGTCATCCACAAACTGATGGATAAACTGAGGTGGTTAATCAAACTCTTTCAACTCTTTTGCATGCTATTATTCGAACAAATTTGAAAACATGGGAAAATTGTTTACCACATGTCGAGTTTTCTTATAATAGGAGTGTTCATTATGCTACTAGTTACTCTCCATTTGAAATTGTATATGGTTTTAATCCATTGACTCCTTTGGATTTGGTGCCTATACCTGTCAATGAGTATGTCAATTTAGATGGTGAAGACAAGGCTGACATGATAAAAATATTGCATGAAAAGATACGACAACATATTGAAAAATGAACTAAGCAATATGCATCCCATGTCAACAAGGGACGAAAGAGGGTGGTGTTTGAACCAAATGATTGGGTTTGGATGCATATATGCAAGGAATGGTTCCCAACTCAAAGGCATTCAAAGCTATAACCTAAAGGAGATGGTCTCTTTCAAGTTGTAGCACAAATTAATGACAATACTTATAAGTTAGACCTTTCCAGTGAATATAATGTGAGTGCAACATTGAATGCTTTTGATCTTTCCCCTTTTAATGTAGGTGATGATTCAAGGACGAATCCTTTTGAGGAGAGGGGGAATGATAAGAACCATATAGATAGTGGGTGGAAGGCTTCAATGGAAGCCAGAGATCCATTGCACATTTCAAAAGGCTCAATAACAAGAGCTAGATCTTCAATGAATGCAAGAGCTCCATTACACATTCCAGAAGGCCTAATGACATAAGCTAGAGCCAAAAAGATTAAAGAAACACTAAATGGGTTGATTGAGAACATTTAGACCAACCAAACTTCAAATGGTGCCAATTCAAGTTTGATAGAGTATGAGCCTAATTAATATAATTAAAATACTTGATGGATCAGACTAAGTAATAACATTCACTTCTAATTCCTTTCTTTCCTTAAGTGTGACATCCATATTCTTCTTAAATATCCTAGGTTGGTGTTCCTTCAAATGTGGGGTCTAAAGTTTGTGTTATTAAACTCTGCTTTGGCTTTCCTAATTCTTCTTTGATTCCTTGTGTGCGTTGGGTCCCTAAGACACGTCTTTTTGGGGTTTTCCGTATCAGTTGGTAGGTTTGTTAATACAACTTTATGAGTCTTACATAAAATCAACAAGTCAAAACTAGTGTAATCATGGTTTTGTAATGATTGAAAATATTATTTTAATATACATATAAAATCAATAATTATAATTGAATATGCATTTATCTTTGTGCACATAATATGATTATAATGCATTATAGATGATTACGGATTGATAGAGAAATTTGATTGTATATGTTGATGGTTGAATGAATGTATTTTTGAAGTATAAGGATTGTGTTCCCTCCCTTTCTCTTATTCTCTATTTGTAAATGCTCTTTTTATATGAACTCTTCTTAAATATAACTTGAAGTTTCTCTTTAAATTATTTAATTAAAGAATTAAGGATTTAGATAGAATATGTATGTATTTGTAACCATGAACATCAAGATAAAGGCATCAAAAGGTGATTGGAATCAAAAGGACTTTAAAATACCATATTGCAATCCCTCAAAATTTGACCATCTAACTTCGTTATAGAGCTTAAGGATGTTAGTTTAGTAAAGTCTATAATGATCCATATTAGAATGACAGGCTAGGATTATGTATTATATATGTGATATATATTACAATTATGATGCCAATACATGAGACCAATTATAATTAATAAAATTTCATAATTCAGATATATTAAATACATATTAAGAAAATGTTAAGCTATCTTCCATAATTCTAGTTCAAAACCAGAGTTTTGTTTAAAGAAGGTTTGTTGGGTTTCCTTAAGGTTTCCTCAATCAAATTTTGTTTAATATTGTAATTGATGGATCTTACTTAACTAAATTATTGTGATTTTGATGGATTATCTTATGATCACATAAATTTAGAGGTAATGGTTAGGCAAAACATATTGATATGTTTAGATAAGGAGTTTTCACCTAATCGATCTAAGAGACACATGTGATGTGATTAATAAGTTATATTATCTACCTAATTTATTTTATTTGATTTGTAAAGTTACCTTAAGGTTAAATAATTTAAATGGAATCCCATCCCATTAAAAAATCTTAAAGTAAGATTTTTAAAGTAAATAAAGAGAGCTATTAAGTCTGTCTCTTATACACATCTAGATGTGTATAAGAGACAGTCATAATCTAACATTGTTTATTCCTATAGAGGACATTGCCAATAAAGCTTTAAAGACTTATAAATGTCATAAGATGATAATTATCTAATCTGTCTCTTATACCCATCTAGATGTGTATAAGAGACAGCTATTAAGTTGAGTAAAATAGTGAGAATCACCAAAATGATTAAAGAACTAATATATTTTGGTATATATGCAAGAAAATTATACTTTTCCCTCTTTACATGATTTTGTTATTAGAACAAGATGAGTAATAACTTATTTCTTATTAGTGTATTAGAAGCTAAAATGATTCCTAGACTAAATTTCTTATACTAGTATGTTAATTTGAGAATTGTTCTCAAATAAGACAAAACAAGTTTGACTTGTTGTCCTTCATAATCTAACATTGTTTATTTCTATATTGGACATTGACAATAAAGCTTTAAAGACTTATTAATGTCATAAGATGATAATTATCTAATCTGTCTCTTATACCCATCTAGATGTGTATAAGAGACAGCATATTATGTGCACAAAGATAAATGCATATTCAATTATAATTATTGATTTTATATGTATATTAAAATAATATTTTCAATCATTACAAAACCATGATTACACTAGTTTTGACTTGTTGATTTTATGTAAGACTCATAAAGTTGTATTAACAAACCTACCAACTGATACGGAAAACCCCAAAAAGACGTGTCTTAGGGACCCAACGCACACAAGGAATCAAAGAAGAATTAGGAAAGCCAAAGCAGAGTCTGTCTCTTATACACATCTAGTTGAGAATTGTTCTCAAATCAGACAAAACAAGTTTGACTTGTTGTCCTTCATAATCTAACATTGTTTATTCCTATAGTGGACATTGCCAATAAAGCTTTAAAGACTTATTAATGTCATAAGATGATAATTATCTAGTAGCATATATGATACTAACTAATAGGTTTTTTCAACTTTGACGGCAACCTAGATTATAAATACCAATACCATTATTGCACATCTTAAGGGGTTGAATGTTGTGCATAGTTAAACTAAAAGGTATAAGAATACAAAAAAATTGTTTCATTATAAGTTGATAAAAATATCTTTAATTGGTAATCTTTAATTTTTTTTTTAAAAAATCTATCCTACCATTAAATAATCTAAACAAAAACTATCAAACTATAGGATGTGATATTCTTATATGTAAAACTCATTATTATGTACTATATAATTAAAGACATGGTATTTACATGTAATTTAATTAAAAAATTAATAATTCAATACAAAATTCAAAAATCAAAATTTTCTCTTTGTTTCTCTCTCCTTCCCCTTTTCTCACCTTTCATTTTCTCTCACCCTGCAAAAATTAACCTAATCCAAAATTGAATACTATCATAAGTAATTAAACATGACACTTCTTCTTTATTGATCAAATTTATTGAATCTCATCACCTAGATCTTCCCTCGCTATGCATTTGTATTGTAAATATGTATGGAACAAGAAGAAATATGATGAACTCTATATAATTAGATCGAACAACTAATATTTACTTGTAGCTAGATCCATGTCCAAATTATTTGTTAATCTTATTCAACCACTTCAACCATCACTCCAACTCCCTTCTTCTCCTTATCTTTACTAAAATTGGCAATATTAAGGTTCTTGGCCACTACTAAGTTATGTCTAACCACTTTTCTCTTCTCCTTTAAGTCGACAATGTCATCATTCGCATGGACGATTTCATCTTTGACAATAACACCTCCTCGTCCTCCATTGATAACTTTTGCTTCTCCTTATATACCTTTTCAAGCTCTCTTCCTTCTTTTGACTCTTCTTTGTTGAGTCACTTTAAGCTCTCAGTCAACTCTTTAGACCCAAGAGAAGCATACTTGATTCTTTCTTTCAATAAGATGGGTTATTTTCTACTTCTTTTGAATCTTTACTTTCTGTCAGAATAAGTTTAAAGCAATTATAAAGGATAAAGAGCCTATCAAATCCAATTAGATCCATAAGCCAAATGTGGATTTAGGTTTAGAGAAATTAGATGGGATAAGCCCAAAACATCATTCTTGTTAATGATGAATTTTTTAATGTCATTTTGGGTGAAAATAGAAATCAACATAAATTCTCTACAATGTTATGGTTTGGTTTAAACTACCATGCTTGTTTTAGACTTGAAAATATGGAGATGGTGAAACATTGAAATTTGAGATTGAGATTGAAAATAGAGAGTGAAAAGAAAAAGAAAGGTTTTTCTATTTTTTTTTTAAAAATTATTTAATCACATTATTATTTTAAATTTTCATTTGAATGCCCAGTAGCAATTACACATCATCAAATTTAAACTTTGATATTTAGTCCACATTAATATTGCCACATCATTTAGTTTGACAACTTCTATTAAGGTGATGTAACATGTTATGAAATGATTACTTTTTAAAAGTTAGGATATATTTGTTAAAATGCACAAAGTTTTGAATTAATTTGTATATTAACCCTATAAGTATTTGGAGAAGAATCCTTTTAAAAGGTTCAACGAATTCAAGATTAAAATTGAGAAAAAAAACTTATAAAAGTATTATTTTTATTGAATCAAGATAAAAAAAATACTTTAATTATGTTTGATGATTATCTTATAAAGACTAAGATTCTCTCACTATAGATTGCTCCAAAAGCCTTGTAGAGTTTGAGATAGAAGCAAACTTACAATATAAAATATTGTTCATTTTAAATCATTTCTTTTTTCCTTTTTTTTTTAAACTCTATCATAAAATTTCTTACTTACCTTCTAAAAAGTTAGATTCAAATCTTTTAACAAGATTTCATATGACATGAAAAATAAGAGACCTAACTTGTCATATCTTAAGATTTGGAGATATGATGCTTATATGAAGTATTTATTATTTAATTAGTTTAGAACTAGATTAAATAAATACATCAAATGTGAGATATCCATAATTAGTTAATAGATATTATTTCTACAAGCTAATTGTGCAAAGTAGTTAGTTTCAAAGCTTGTTATATTTCTCTTAAGGGAATTTGTTCTTTAAAGAAGTAGTGAGAGATAGATAGAACCTAAAAAGGTTCAAGACCCACAATTAATGTGTGACATGAAACTTTGTATGTAATGGGATATATCATACTATATAGGGAATTTGTTCTTGAAATATGAAATGATGTATTACTCATTTAAGATGAATCCATTAGTTATAACAAAATAATGTGTGACATTAATTCTAATAAATGATTCAAAGCTATAAATCTATAGTGAACTTCATGTACATTAATTAAGTAAAGATTTCAATTAATACACCTAAAAGGAAACCTATTGGGTGTACGTATTTCTTTAATTAAAAAAAAAAAGAAAACAAACATAAATGTTATGCATAGTCACATAAGACTAGGTTAGAGATCAAAGGCTACAAATAAAGCCACAAACTTGGCTTTAATTATACCTTTTTCCCTATTAGTCATGCTTAAGTCCATAAAGGTTTTGCTTACTATTGCTACATATTATGAATATATGTGTTTTACATAATTTAAACATCTACTTTAATAAAATGATCAAAAGGTTTGATTTTAACAAAAGAATAGATGAATATTGTATTTAGAAGAAGGTTAATAGAAGCACAATACTTTTCTAATGCTTTATATGGATGATATATTACTAATAGAAAAGCATATACTATTATTTAAATCCATTAACATTTGGTAGTCCAAGAATATTCTCCATAAAAGACAAAGAGAGGTAGTTTACATTTTGAAAAGATTTGAATGATTAAAGTTTATAAATAAAAATTGAAACAATTTTTTTTTGTTGTTTCAGTTTGAGTAGATATTGTTAAAATAGTTTAACATAACGTAATTCTCCCCATGGACACAATTAAGAGAGATATGATAAATAAGATCTATCATGTATGCAATATTATGTATAAGACAAAATGTATCTTACGCATACATACAGAACTGATCCAAATGATAGTTATTGGACAATTTATAAAAGACATTCTTTAGTATTTTTAAAGTATTAAGAATGATTTTATAGTTTATGGAGAAATTAAACTTAAAGTTGAATGTTATGAGAAATAGCAAGATTTCATGCATTGTTAAGTTGTTAATAATGTACTATGCTGACAATAAAGTCATACAATGAGGAACCTCGGTCTTATGATTAATCCAATCATATGCTTGAATGATTTTAGTTCATCATAGAGATGATGGAATAGAATATTGTATGGATAAAGAGAGTCCCACTTCAAAGGATTAGGTAAATTCTTATGCAAAGTTTTTATTTTGGTAAAAACACGATCACCAATATCATTATCCAATGTATACTATTATAAATACATTTTCATGCATATTATATATTAATTAAAGACATTCTTTAGTTTTAGTATTGTTTATATGATAATATAGTTATCAATAAATTTTAAAAATAAAATCAATAAAATAAATATACTCTGCAAAGATATTATGATGATATCATAATTATGATATGCCTATTACATCAAAGTATTATTTTCAAATATTTCTAGTTGATGCATCATCAAGAGTGGACACTGATAAAGTTATAAGACTAATATATGTTGTATTTCTTTCTTATGAAAAAAATAGTTAATCTTATAAACTAAAGTATGTAAATACTTAAACAAACATATAAGTGCTTATTAGTTGAACAAGGTCATTAAATTGACCCGTTATAAAAATTTTCAAAAGGAACATTATTTGTGTGTTTAAAGAATTTCCATGAAAATTGTACAAGTGATCCTTTGACTTGAGATCACCAAGATATCTCATATAGGAATCGATTTACTTTGATCTCATTTATAGATCTTAATCAATAATCAAGATGAAGTTGGAAATATCATGAACTATATGGAGAAAGTTGACTAATCAGTAAAGGATTCATCACCATAAAGTAATCATGGAAAAATGTTTCATTTTCTCCCAATAATTACTAATTCAAGAAATCCTTACATAAGGTGGAATGATGATTCATGAGTAGTTATGATCTCATTCATGAAATCAATGACCATATTAATGTTTAAGAACTAATAAAATTAAAAAATATAGATTAGATACTAATTTTATACTCTATGTCTAATTAGAATATTAGTATAATAAAAGGATTAAATTACACTAAGAGACTATGTATTGAAAGGATTAGTCAAACCACTTTGTCAGTCCTAACATTTGGGTGGTCATAATACGTAACTAAATGTTAATCTTGATCTATGAATATGAATTGATTAATAAAAGAATTAATAATAATTTTAAAAAATTTAATTAATCTAATCTCCTAGGATTATAATTTATATTCATTACCATTATGTTACGATCTTAATAGGTCATACACATTAGGACAATTGGAGAAATATAAAATGGAGATCAAGTAAGACTCAGTTGAAATATTGGAGAAACTTATGAAGTCAAATATATGAAATTTAAAAATATAATGGCTAAAATGCAATTCATTCAAAATTGGCACAAATCACTTGAAAAGCATTCTAAAATCACAATCCCTATAAATACCTCACAAAATGGTTAAATAATGCATGTTTAGTACATTAGGGTTACTTGTATTTTCCTACCTTTGTCCTTTAAAGGGTTTTAGGTTCTAAAAGTTGTTTCTTCATTGTCCGTATGGATAACCATTAGAGGTCGGATAGTTGTACAATAGTAGTTTGCAATAACTCACTGATAGGCCTAATTTTGGGTCCATCTTCAATAGCTAATGTTGGATTTGTTGTTAACACTATCTTACATTGTTATATGTATTGATTTAAGGTTATGAATGTCGTCGAGATGCAGAAAGGTCATTAGATAAAACCGGTGATGATAGGGAGAGATTGACCGTTGACTATTGACCATAACTTTTAAGACTCAAATATAGTCGTTGATTGTAGGGTAACCTTTGGGAATCAACGATGACCATTGATGATAATGTAGCCCTAATCTCAAGGCTTTATAAATACTTTATGCATCTTGCAAGAAGAAAGAGTTGCAAAAAATTGAGTAAGCAGTAGAGGCAAGGCAGCCGACCAAGGAGAGTGCAATAGTTACCAAGGAGAAATAGTAAGGTGCAGCCGACCAAGGAGGAAAGAAAGAAAGAGAGTAAGGTAGCTATCCACCCACACCAACACGTCTAGGAGGCTTTTCAGCAAATCATCAGTATGTCCCAACATATCCAAGAGGCTTTCTAGTAAACCAACAACATATCATTGCATGTTCAGGAGGGTGTACCAGCAGCAACTGACGTCCCTACAGGTCCAAAAAGGTATACTAGCACCAAGGTTATGGTGCACTAAGGTAGTAGCCATACTAGTGAACCAACAAAGTAGCCAAGGCAGACAAACTAGAAGGAGGTAGAGCAATAGCACAAGGGTCCTGCAACAGCAACCAACTCGCAGCAGCAGGTGGTACAGCAGTAAACGGTGGCAATGCGCAAGGATAGTAGCAATGGAGCAAGGAAATAGCAACAGTGCAGGTAAATAGGAATAGCGGCATGAGTAAACAGTAGTAGCACACTCAAATAGTAGGAACAACACAAGTTAATAGTAGCCACAATGTGTGTGGACAAAAGTCACAACTTATGCAGACAGTGGGCAGAGTGTCTGTAAATAGCAAGTACAACCCGTGTGGACAACAGGTAGCAACGATAGCATATGCAGATAACATTAATAGCGCATGCAAACAACAACAAACAGACATAGCAGCACGTACAGATGATAGTGCATATGAAAAACATTAATAGTGCCTACGTATAGCATTAAGAGTGCGTGCGGATAGCATTAGCAGTGCACATAGACAGTAGTAGCAGTGCCTGCGGAAAACATTAGCAGCACTCACAGATAGCAACAATAGTGCGTGCAAATAGCATTAGTAGTGGACAACATTAGCAACACATAGGAATAGCTACATCAACGCGTATAAAAAACATTAGCATCACGTGCAAGTAGCACCAACAGTACAACCCGTGTGGACAATAGGTAGCAACGATAGCATATGCAGATAACATTAATAGCGCATGCAAACAACAACAAACAGACATAGCAGCACGTACAGATGATAGTGCGTATGAAAAACATTAATAGTGCCTATGTATAGCATTAAGAGTGCGTGCGGATAGCATTAGTAGTGCACATAGACAGTAGTAGCAGTGCCTGCAGAAAACATTAGCAGCACTCACTGATAGCAACAATAGTGCGTGCAAATAGCATTAGTAGTGGACAATATTAGCAACACACAGGAATAGCTACATCAACGCGTATAAACAACATTAGCATCACGTGCAAGTAGCACCAACAGTGGGTGAAACAACATCGGTAGTGAAGAAGAAGACCCATATTCTGCTCTAGCAATCTATACACATTGAGTGATCATTCTCTAGGAAAGTTTTACCATAAATTCTTAATAAATTTATTGAAAAATAAGGTGGGATACCCTTCTAAGGAGTGATCCTTCCACAATCAATTTGTATCCATGGATAACAAGAGTGGATTATGTGATTTAGGAGTGATCTTGTCACACTATAGACGTAGCTCACATATTATGGGTAAACCATGTAAAAATTATCATGTATTCTTCGATGCTTGTGTGTGATTGATATCCGTACGACCACTCTCACATAAAAAAGAGATAAAAAAAATTAGATCATCGAGTTTAACAAGTCACAGAGGTTAAATCCAGATCAATTTGTTAAAAAGGTATATCTCACACTAATTCACCCTCTTTTGAGTATGAGACCTAAAACAATACTTATCAAGTGGTATCAGAATCTGGTTTCTTTGTTGATCTAATTTTTCTGCTTTGAAGTGAAGATGTGCATTATTGTGTGAGTTTTTACTTTTACTACTACTTGAGATCATGAATAGCGTGAACAATGTCAACATGCAAGGGCATCCCTACGTTTGATGGATAAAATTATCAATTATGGAAGATAGAATGCTTTCGTATTTAATGTCCCTTGATCTCAATGTGTTTAAGTCTGCTATTAGTTGCTTCATCCTTATTGCTGAAGGTGATCCTATAATGTTGACTAATAAGAAGAACTTGGAGTGTAATGGAAAGGTGAGAAATACCTTATATGCCTCACTCTTCAATAAAGAATTCACCAAGGTGATGGGGTGCAACACAACCAAGCAAATTTAGGAAAAATTGAAGAATATCTATAAAGGAGACAAGGTTGTGAAGGAAGCCAAGCAACAAATTTGGATGAGTAGATTCAAAGACATAAAGATGCAAAATGATAAAACTGTGGATGCGTTCTTCACAAGAGTCCTGTGGAGAGGAGATCTGCAATGCTACTGTGGTAAGGAAAAAATACTTAGAACCTTACCGAAAACTTACAACACCAAAGTCTCTTTTATAAAAGATAAAGATCTAAATAAGCTACCTTTAGATGACCTGCACTACATATTAGTGGCTTATGAAATGACAATAGCCCCAATGAAAAAGGAAAATAAGTCTAAGGTGGAGAAGGAGATAACTTTTAAGGCAATGGGAAAATTAAAGATTAAAGACCAAGAAGGGGGTCTAACAGTAGCTTTGAAGAAAAAGATGGTGATACTAAGCTAGATGAAGTCATGACATACATCACCAATAATTTTAGAAAAGGAAAAGGGAAGTTCAAGAGAAAATTACCTTTGAAGTGCTTAAGGTGTGTAGTAATCAAACACTTTGCCATGGATTACCAAAAGAGAAAAGAAGCAAACAGTGAGGATGATGATGAACTAGTCGCAAGGAGGAGAACAAAGCAATCCAGCTACTTTAAAGTTGAAAATTCAGATACCAAAGGGAAAAAGAAATTCTTTAGATCCAAAAGAAGGAAATTCCTGAGCAAGAGGAAAGTGATGATGATTCTGATGATGAGGCTACAAAGGATTTACTGGTTGCTCAAATAGATGATAATCAAGAATCTTTAAGTGATGAGGAATCAACATAAGAGGAAGAGGATGAGTTAATGCAACAACTTCAGATTAAGTTGAGGGCTTGTTTACACAAAAACAATAAGCTGGAAAAATAGGTAAATCATCTAAATAAGTTGTATGAAAATTCTAGTGTTGATGGATTTGATCTTTAGGTGAAGATAAAGGAGTTTGAAGAAAAAAGGAAGGAATACTTGAAGAGAATTAAGGAGTTAAGCATACTTGAGGCAAAGAAAGACAAGATACATAAAGACCTTGGTGCTAAGGTTATTACATAAGAGCAAGCGATGTTAACTTTGCAAGCCAAGCTTCACAAGGCAAAGTCCGAGCTAAAAAAGCATAAAGAAAGTTTTATGTAGGCTATAGAAGTGAAAGGAGAGTCATCATCAGCAAATGCCATCAAGGAGGATTCTACTAGAAAGTTGGATGATTGTCTAATTAAGCAAAGATATCATTTGATGAGAAAAAAAGGACCTGGCTACATTAAAATGCTAAGTGAGAAGGTAGAAGAAAAGAAAAAAATTATGTTTGTGCTCGAAAGCAAGCACAATAACGTGATGGAGAAGAGACACCAACCCAAGTTAAAATGGGTTAGGAAAAATGTGGTGGAGACTCCTCTCCAAAGGAGACAAGTTGTCAAAGATGAAGAGAAGGCTATCATACCAATGGCTAAAGAAAAGAGACATGGACTTGGTAAGAGAAGTAAACCTAGGTTTAAAGGTTTTTGCTAGAGTTATGGTAGGTATGAGCACAAAGCCAATGTGTGTTGGAGTAATAGGCCCAACATGAAGAGAAATGTGAGGCAAGAGTTCAAAGGGAGACTTTATCAAGAAAGGAGGCAATTTTAGGTAGATAGAATTCATATTTCACTTGGAAATAGGTTTGATTTGTCAGGAGAGATAGAGATCTATGGAAGATGTGAAAGGGTTGCACACGCTACTAAGGACTGTTGGACATTGCTGCCCGATTAAGGAATGCAAAGGAGAAAACCAACACAAACTCCTCCATTCGGCAAGGAAGAAGAACAGGAAGAGAAACGTCTATGGTTATGGAAGTAGCCTTAAAAGTTTCCAAGAAAGAAAATCCATGGATCCTAGATAGTGGCTACTCTTCACACATGACAAGAGACTTCAAAATGCTGAAGGGAGTAGCCAAATATGATAGAGGGCCAATTAAACTTGGAAATGATGGTGCCTTAAAGGTTCAAGGTATTGGTGTTGCTGAAATTGGTGTAAAAAAGTTGAAATCAAAGAAAATGCTTTATGTTGAAGGGCTAAAATACAATCTTATGTTACTTTCAACAGTAGTGGCTGCACAGTAAAGAGACTAAAAGATGTTGTCGTTCTCACTAAAAGTGAAAAAACACATGGAAAATTGTATCAATTTTTTAGAAGTATAAACATATGCTACATGAGCACCAAAGATGATAACTTATTATGGCATAGAAGATTAGGGTACCTTGGACAAAAAGGATTGAACAAGGTATCCAAAAATGAAGCTATGAGTGATGTACCTAAATTGAGAAAAGAGAGAGAGACCTAATTTGCAACATGTGTCAAAAAGGGAAGATGGTGAATGCTCCCCACAAAAACATGGAGATCCAAATGAAGAAGACATTGGAGCTTATCCACTCAGACATCTATGGGCCGATGAGACAAAGATCAATTAAAGGTGATAGGCACTTCATTTCCTTCATTGATGATTTTACAATAATGATTTGCATTATGTTCTTGAAACATTAATCAGAGGCTCTCAATAATTTCAAGAGCTATAGGAGGCTAGCTGAAAATTGGTTAGGGGGAAACATTAAAAGGCTCAAGATAGATAATGAGACAGAATATACATTAGGTGAATTTGAAGATTATTTGGAGAAGTATGCAGTGAAGTATGAATATGCTAGCCCCTACACACTTGAACAAAATCGAATGACCAAAAGGAAGAATAAAAGCTTAGTGGAGATGACAAGAACTATGTTAGCTAAGCATAGTACATCACATAGCTTTTGGAGAGAGGCTATCACCACTGTAACTTAAGTTCAAAACAAATGTGATGAGAACCATAACGATGATGACTGGAAAGCTCCAATGGATACAAGAGGTCCAATAACACAAGCTAATGAAGTGAACCGTAGAGATGATGGCTAGAAGGCTCCAATGGATGCAAAAGGTCCATTTCACATTCCAGAAGGCCCAATAACACGAGATCGAGCCAAAACAATTAAAGAAGCACTAAATGGGCTGATTAAGGATATTCAGGCCAACCAAACTTTAAATGGTGTAAATTCAAGTTTGACAAAGAGCAGAGGCCTAATTAATATGATTGAAGTACTTTATGGCCTGTAATAAGTAATAGCACTCACTCCTAAACAGGAGTTTATTCTCTGTTGTGGAATTTTTCCATTGTTACAAATTTCTCAAAATAAGGATTTGTCCTAAGTAGGAATGTGTGCCTCTTTAGGATTGCTATCTTTGCCTATAAATAGGCACCCCTTGTAAGCTCTGAAGGATATACAACTTTGAGTGAAATAGAAAGTAAGGGTTTTTTCCCTCAATTCTTTTGAGAACTAAAGAACTTATCAAGAGGTACTTCTTCTTATGGCATTCCAATCGACTTATCACTCCCAATTCCTTTTTGTTTTGGAGTGTGGTGTCCATATCCTTCTTAAATACCCTAAGTTTGTGTTCCTTCAAATGTTGGGTCTAGGGTTTGTGTCATTTAACTCTGGTTTGGCTTTCTTGGTTCATCTTTGATTCCTTATGTGTGTTAGGTCCCTCAGTCGCGTCTTTTTTTGGGGTTTTCCGCATCAGTTGGTATCAAAGCCTGTTTCTAAATCAGGTTGAATCCATTCACCCTTCAATTTTTTACCTTATGATTTATTTATTTCGATTGAGTTTGTGCATTACCATTCAAATACACAAATATGTTTGTTTGCAAACCTTCTCCCTTTGTTTGTTCGTTAAGCTCGTAAACATGCCAAGTCTAATTCCAATTGTGGCATATAAGTATTTTACTGTTATTTCATGTTAATAAAAAAAATGATCAACGAAAAAAAAAGAAAGAAGAAGCAAGGCTTAACTACTCAAGTCCTAATTTTTATGAGTTTAGTTCATTAAATTTGTTTGCCTTGATATCCCTTTTCATTTTTAATTGCTTGTTCTCCAAATTGTTCAATTCTATTCCATTTGTCATATTTTGTTCAGAATCAATACTCTTGATTTATGTTGTTTAGTTCTTTATAGAGCTGAAAGGAGAAATCTAAGTGGTAAAAGGCAATAGAGAAAGTTCATATAAAGGAAAAGCCATCAAGAGTATAAACACGAGGGAGTGTGATATCATCTTTGGAGTGAAACACATGAGGGAGCGTTTTGTGAGGTATTTTAATTATTTTGTGTAAAAGTAATACTATGACATCCAAAGACAAAGGTGCAGCTCAAGAGGGAAATGGTGATGTGTCCTTCATGATCAAAGCTATGCAACAACAATTTGAGTGCATGAATACTAGATTTGATGATATGCGGGAGAGGATGGAGGAGCAAGCTAATACAATAGCAAAGTTGCAAAGGAGGCATAGGGAATATGAGGTTCCCATAGCAAGAAGGCAGTTGAGACATGCCTATGACCATGAAGATTGTGTAGACGATGATGAATTTGATGATCAAACTACTGTGATTATAACTCTTAACAATAGAAGGGATCAAAGAGAATTTGGGAGGTAAGACACCTATGACCATAATTTGGGCACTATTAAATTGACAATTCCTCCATTTCAAGGTAAGAATGATCCTGATGTATACCTAGAATAGGAGAAGAAGGTTGAATTGGTTTTTGACTGCCATAACTATTTCGAGGAGAAAAAGGTAAAACTTGCTACAGTTGAATTTATTGATTATGCTATTATTTGGTGGGATCAACTTGTTTTGACTCTGTCTCTTATACACATCTAGAGGTGTATAAGAGACAGATTTTGAATTGCAAGCAAGTAGAAATAGAGATGTTAAATGTTTTAAGTGTTTGGGTAGGGGTCACATTGCATCTCAATGTCCAAATAAGCGTGTCATGATCTTGAGAAGTACTGGAGATGTGGAAACTAAAATTGAATCAGATGATGATTCTGTGCCATCATTAAAGGCTGAAAGTAACGGAGAGGAGTATCCAGTTAATGGTGTAGCTCTTGTTACAAGACGAGTATTGAATTTGCAAGTAAAGGAAGAAAATTAGGTGCAACTGCGGGCTCTTATACACATCTGTGCATGAATACTAGATTTGATGATATGCGGGAGCGGATGGAGGAGCAAGCTAATACAATAGCAAAGTTGCAAAGGAGGCATAGGGAATATGAGGTTCCCATAGCAAGAAGGCAGTTGAGACATGCCTATGACCATGAAGATTGTGTAGACGATGATGAATTTGATGATCAAACTACTGTGATTATACCTCTCAACAATAGAAGGGATCAAAGAGAATTTGGGAGGTAAGACACCTATGACCATAATTTGGGTAGTATTAAAATGACAATTCCTCCATTGCAATGTAAGAATGATCCTGATGCATACCTAGAATAGGAGAAGAAGTTTGAATTGGTTTTTGACTGCAATAACTATTTCGAGGAGAAAAAGGTAAAACTTGCTACATTTGAATTTATTGATTGTGCTATTATTTGGTGGGATAAACTTGTTTTGACTAGGAGAAGGAATTGCGAGCGGCCTATTGAGACCTCTCTATTATACACATCTAGAGGTGTATAAGAGACAGGCCTATGACCATGAAGATTGTGTAGACGATGATGAATTTGATGATCAAACTACTGTGATTATACCTCTCAACAATAGAAGGGATCAAAGAGAATTCGGGAATTAAGACACCTATGACCATAATTTGGGCACTATTAAATTGACCATTCCTCCATTTCAAAGTAAGAATGATCCTGATGTATACCTAGAATAGGAGAAGAAGGTTGAATTGGGTGTTGACTGCCATAACGATTGCGAGGAGAAAAAGGTAAAACTTGGTACAGTTGAGTTTAGTGATTATGCTATTAGTTGGTGGGATCAACTCGTTTTGACTAGGAGAAGGAATTGCGAGCGGCCTATTGATACATGGGAGGAGATGAAGGCTATTATGAGGAGAAGGTTTTTCCTTAATCATTATTATAGGGAGTTGTACCAAGGACGGCAAGGGCTCACTCAGGGCACCAGAAGTGTGAAGGATTACCACAAGGAGATGGAGAATACCATGATTAGGGCAAATGTAGAAGAAGATAAAGAGGCAACTATGGCTCGATTTCTGCAAGGGCTAAATAGGGACATAAAAAATGTGGTTGAGTTGCTACATTATGTGGAATTAGAAGACATGGTGCACATGGCAATGAAAGTTGAAAGGCAACTTAAATGAAAGGGTTCCACACAATTTGTTCAGAATTCGGTTTCTACCTCGTCTTAAAAGCCAAATCAGAGTAAAAGGGATGATATGGCCAATTACAAGTCCAAAGCCAAGCTATCAAAGCAAAAGAATGTGGGTTCTAGTAAGGAGGCAGGTAATTTTGAATTGCAAGCAAGTAGAAATAGAGATGTTAAATGTTTTAAGTGTTTGGGTATGGGTCACATTGCATCTCAATGTCCAAATAAGCGTGTAATGATCTTGAGAAGTAATGGAGATGTGGAAACTAAAAGTGAATCAGATGATGATTCTGTGCCATCATTAAAGGCTGAAAGTAATGGAGAGGAGTATCCAGTTAATGGTGTAGCTCTTGTCACAAGGCGAGCATTGAATGTGCAAGTGAAGGAAGAAAATGAGGTGCAACGAGATAACATCTTTCAAACCAAGTGTCTGATCAAAGATAAGGTATATAGTATGAATATTAATGGTGGGAGTTGCACTAATGTTGCTAGCAAAACTATGGTTGAGAAGCTGAATTTACATATTATGAAGCATCCTAGGCCATATAAACTTCAGTGGTTGAATGAGAATGGTGAAGTCAAGATGAATGAGCAAGTTCTTATATCATTTTCTGTCGGAAGGTACAAGGATGAAGTTTTATGTGACATTGTACGTATGCATGTGGGTCATATTCTATTAGGAAGACCATGGCAATTTGACAGATGAGTTATGCATGATGGCTTCAAGAATCGATATTCTTTTGTAATTAATGAACAACCAGTCACTCTTGTACCCTTATCACCTTAACAAGCTTATGAGGATAAATTAAGGATTAAAAATGAGAGTGAACCAAAAAAGATGTGTATAAGAGACAGAGCTTGTTAAGGTGATAAGGGTACAAGAGTGACTGGTTGTTCATTAATTACAAAAGACTATCGATTCTTGAAGCCATCACTGTCTCTTATACACATCTAGATGTGTATAAGAGACAGTGATGGCTTCAAGAATCGATATTCTTTTGAAATTAATGAACAACGAGTGACTCTTGTAGCGTTATCTCCTTAACAAGCTAATGAGGATAAATAAAGGATTAAAAATGAGAGTGAACCAAAAAAAGAGAATGATAAAAGAGAAAAGAGAGGAGAAAATGGGGGGACACAAGGAAAAAAGAAGAGAAGAGAGGGATGCTATGCAAAAGAAAGTGACGCGAAAAGAAGACCCTATCCCAATTAGTTGATGATCCTATTTTTGTACAGGGAGACGTATTTTAACACTAACAAATTTAACCCATCTTTGCCTAGTGTTGTTGTTGCTCTATTGCAGGAATTTGAAGATATATTCCCTGACGATGTTCCAAGTGGATTGCCACCTAATAAAGGAATTGAGAATCAAATTGATTTCATCCTGGGTGCATCCATCCCTAACAGGCCAGTATATAGGAGTAATCCTGAAGAGAGAAAAAAGAGCTTTAAAGGTAGGTTGAGGAGCTTATTTCCAAAGGACATGTGAGGGAAAGTATGAGTCCATATGCTGTTCTTGTCCTACTTATACCCAAAAAGGATGGGACTTCGAGGATGTGTGTTGATTGTCAAGCAATTAACAAAATCACTGTAAAGTATCATCACCCCATACTTAGATTAGATGACATGTTGGATGAATTACATGGTTCGTGTGTCATTTCTAAGATTGATTTGAAAAGTGGATATCATCAAATTAGGATGAGAGAGGGAGATGAGTGGAAAACAACATTCAAAACTAAGTACGGTTTGTATAAATGGCTTGTTATGCCATTTGGTCTCACCAATGCACAAAGTACTTTTATGCAACTAATGAATCATGTTTTGCATCCATTCATTGGTAAAC
Source organism: Kandelia obovata (assembly GCA_021464305.1). Lineage (NCBI taxonomy): Eukaryota > Viridiplantae > Streptophyta > Magnoliopsida > Malpighiales > Rhizophoraceae > Kandelia > Kandelia obovata. The sequence continues at coordinate 75,680 of JADCRA010000396.1, forward strand.
TTGTAGTTGTATATTTTGATGATATTCTGGTCTATAGTAAAACCCTAGAAGAACATCTGTATCATTTACATTCCATTGTAAGTGTTTTACGTTCTGAGAAATTGTATGCTAACTTACATAAATGTTCCTTTTGTACTAATTAAATCATATTTCTTAGCTATATTATCAGTGCTAAAGGTGTTGAGGTTGATCAGGAAAAAGTTAAGGCAATTCATGATTGGCCTACACCTAAGTCAGTTAGTGATGTGCGTAGCTTTCATGGTTTATCTAGTTTCTATAGACGCTTTGTTAAGGACTTTAACACCATTGTCGCACCACTCACGAAGCTTATCAAAAAGGACATAAATTTTAGGTGGGGTACTAACCAAGACAAGGCTTTTAATTGCATCAAGGAAAAATTAAGTTCTGCACCCTTACTTGCTTTACCTAACATTGCAAACGCTTTTGAGATTGAGTGCAATGCTTCAGGTATTGGCATTGAAGCTATTTTGATGCAAAGCGCCTAATTGCTTATTTTTGTGAAAAGTTAAGTGGAGCAAGCCTTAATTATCCTACTTATGATAAGGAGTTATATGCATTAGTGCGAGCTTTGGAGACATGGCAACATTACCTTTGGCCCAAGGAGTTTGTCATCCATACTAACCATGAATCTTTGAAGCACTTGAAGGGACAAGGAAAGTTGAACAAAAGACATGCCAGGTGGATTGAATTCATTGAGACCTTCCCCTACATCATCAAATATAAATAAGGTAAGGAAAATGTGGTAGCTGATGCATTATCTCGCAGGTATGCCCTTATCTCTACACTTACTACAAAATTATTAGGATTTGAACATATTAAGGATTTATATGTGAATGATCCTGACTTTGCTAACGTGTGTGGAGCATGTGAGACGTTAGCCTTTAAGAAGTTTTGTAGGCATAAGGGTTTCTTATTTAGGGAAAATCGTTTATGCATGCCTGTGAGTTCTTTGAGGGAGTTGGTTGTAAAAGAAGCTCATGAGGGAGGTCAAATGGGTCATTTCGGTGTTAGGAAAACCCTAGATGTCCTCAATGAACATTTCTTTTGGCCACGCATGAAATGAGATGTTGAGAGGATATGTGAGAAATGCATAACATGCAAACAGGTGAAATCTAGAGTTTTGCCTCATGGCTTTTATACACCTTTGCCCATACCTAGTCATCCTTGGATTGATTTATTTATGGACTTTGTACTAGGATTGCCACAAACAAAAAGAGGTAGAGATTCTGTATTTGTTGCTGTTGATAAAATTTCAAAAATGGCACACTTCATCCCATGCCATAAAACTAATGACGTAAACAATATGACCGACTTATTCTTTGGAGAAGTAGTACGTTTGCATGGCATGCCATGAAGCATTGTTTCAAATTGAGATACAAAGTTCTTAAGCTACTTTTGGAAGACTCTGTGGGGTAAGTTAGGTACTAAGCTATTGTTTTCAACCACTTGTCATTCACAAACTGATGGGAAAACTGAGGTGGTTAATCAAACTCTTTTTACTCTTTTGCATGTTATTATTCAAACAAATTTGAAAACATGGGAAGGTTGTTTACCACATGTCGAGTTTGCATATAATAGGAGTGTTTATTTTGCTATTAGTTATTCTTCATTTGAAATTGTATATGGTTTTAATTCGTTGACTCCTTTGGATTTGGTACCTATACCTGTCAATGAGTATGCCAGCTTAGATGGTGAACGCAAGGCTGACATGATTAAAAAATTGCATGAAATGGTACAACAACAAATTGAAAAATGAATTGAGCAATACGCATCCCATGTCAATAAGGGATGAAAGAGAGTGGTGTTTGAACCTGGTGATTGGGTTTGGGTTCATATGCGCAAGGATCAGTTTCCAGCTCAAAGGTGTTCAAAACTACAACCTAGAGGAGATGGTCCTTTCAAGTTGTAGCATGAATTAATGACAATGCTTATAAGTTGGACCTTCCTGGTGAGTATAATGTGAGTGCAACACTTAATGTTTCTGATCTTTTCCATTTTATTGTAGGTGATGATTTGAGGTCGAATCCTTTTGAGGAGAGGGGGAGTGATGAAAACCATAACGATGATGACTGAAAAGCTTCAATGGATACAAGAGGTCCAATAACACAAGCTAATGATGTGAACCATAGAGATAATGGCTGGAAGGCTCCAATAGATGCAAATCAGAAGGCCCAATAACACGAGCTAAAGCCAAAATAATTAAAGAAGCACTAAATAGGCTGATTAAGGATAGTCAGGCCAACCAAACTTCAAATGGTGCAAATTCAAGTTTGACAAAGAGTAGAGGCCTAATTAATATGATTGGAGTACTTGATGGCCCATAATAAGTAATAACACTCATTCTTAAACAAGAGTTTATTCTCTGTTGTGGAATTTTTCCATTGTTAGAAATTTCTCAAAATGAGGATTTGTCTTAAGTAGGAATTTGTGCCTCTTTAGGATTGCTATCTTTGCCTATAAATAGACTCCCCTTGTAAGCTTTGAAGGATATACAACTTTGAGCGAAATAAAAAGTAAGGGTTTTCTTCCTCGGTTCTTTTGAGAACTAAAGAACTTATTAAGAGTTACTTCTTCTTGTGGCATTCCAATCGACTTATCACTCCCAATTCCTTTCTATTATGAAGTGTGATGTTCATATCCTTCTTAAATACTCTAGGTTTATGTTCCTTTGAATGTTAGGTCTAGGGTTTGTGTTATTTAACTCTGGTTTAGCTTTCTTGGTTCATCTTTGATTCCTTATGTGCGTTGGGTCCCTCAGCCGTGTCTTTTTTTAGGGTTTTCCGCATCGATTCTGAGGGAGGTCTTTAGGTTGTTTATGAGGGTTAGGTCAACCCTCCACTCAAGAGCTAGCTTTTGAGGTGGAGTTAGGGTTCGATCTTTTATCAGGTGGTATCAGAGCCAAACCATAAAGGGTCGGTGGGCACATGTACAAAGGTTCCCTGCCACCGTGCCAATCACCAACTGAGGCAGCACGGGGACATACAATTTAAAGGGGTCGAGAATGATGTGTCCCACATCAGTTCTGAGGGAGGTCTTTGGGTTGTTTATAAGGGTTAGGTTAACCCTCCACTCAAGAGCTAGTTTTTGTGGTGGAGTTAGGGTTCAATCTCTTATCAAGATGCCTGATGAGACCACATGTTGAGAAGACACCCTATGAGTTGTGGAATGGAAAGAAGCCAACTGTAAAACACTTTAAATTTTTTAGGAGCCCGTGCCTCATTAAAGTCAAAGGTAAACATCTTGGGAAATTTGATAAGAAGGCATATTTTTAGGCTATGCACCAAATAGGAGAGGCTTCATATGTTACGACAAAAGGTTGTTGAAAATGGTGGATACCTTTGATGTTGAAGTTATTGAAGATGATGCTGCAATGCAATCACAACATATGCGAGTTGAAGATGCCATGTATGACAACCAAAGAGAGTCCAACAATGATGAATTTAAGGCCATTCAATATGAGGAAGATGTTGATTCTCAAGTTACAAGTGATGAAGAAGAAGAATTAAGGTATTTTCAAACTTATAAAAGAGTCAAAGCTGAAGTTGAGGCCAAAAACATTATTGGCAAAAAAGAGAACTCTGTACATACTAGAAGAAACTAAAGGGTGGTGAACAAACCTTACTGATTTACAAGGTTGAACCCAAGTTTATGGTAGAAGCATCAAAGTACAAGGAATGAGTGTGTGCTACTATGAATCAACAATTTTTCATCCTGAATTTCTCTAAAACCTTTTCAATGTAAGCCTTCTAATATCATCCTAATATCCATTGGGATTTATCTCTATTAATTTTTATGCTAATGACATGAGAAGTTTCATATATATCTTTCATTTCAAAGTTTTAAGAGAGAAATTTCTTTATTTTATGTAGCAATCTCAAATCATTACATACAAGTAAAATATCATTCACATATAGGATTAAAATAATGTATTTGTTCTCTCTGACTTTAAGGTATATAAACTAATTCATAATATTTTTGTAAAACCATATGAGAAAATAATATTATGAAATTTTATATACCATTATCGGGAAGTTTACTTAAACTCTTAGATGGATTTCTTAAACTTGCATGTCAGGGAACTCTTCTTATTAGTAGTGAAAATTTTAGAAAAACTCATATACATCTCATCCTCAAGATCCCTATTCAAGAAAGCAATTTTTGTGTCCATTTATACAACTCTAAATAAAAATAAGCTACTAAAATCATGATAACTTTAAATGAATCCTTCTTTGAAGCTGGAGATAAGGTTTCATGGTGATTAATGTCTTCCTTTTGAGTGAAATCTTTAGTGAGAAGTCTAACCTTATATCTCTCAACATTACTAAAAGAGTCCCTTTTGGTTTTATAAACTCATTTGTAGTCAATAGCTATAACCCCTTATAGTAATTCAACAATGTCCTAAATTTGATTATTAGCCATAAATTTAACTTCTTCTTTCATGGCATTATACCACATTTTATGCTTTTCACTTTTTATAGTTTGTGAAAACATACGAGGATCATCTTTATAATTGATGTTAATCTCTTATGTGTATACAAGATAGTTGTTAGGAATTTTAGGCCTCTTTAGTTTTGAAGATCTCCTAATTCTTTCATTTTGTGGATTTTTGTTATGTGGTTCAAGTACCACAAATTCCATATTTACTTATACTGCATTGGACACTTGATCTTTAATTTGTTCTTCAATATTATCATACAAATCTTGTTGAACAACTAAACTTTTAGAGTTTATGAGAATTTTAGTAAAGTCTTTACTTTTCTCAAATTGCACATTTCAAGAAAACTCACTCTCACTAAACTTAAAATCTTCAAAAAATTTTGCACTATTGGTTTCAACAATTCTAAATATATTTTAAGGATAGTAAAATCTCAATCCCTTGGAGTTTATTGTATACCATATGAAGAATTCACTTATTATCCTTGGATCTAATTTCATTAATTAAGGATTATAAACTCTTACTTTAGCAAGACAACCCAATACATGCATATGTTATAGACTTGGTTTCCACCCATTCCATAATTCAAATGGTATTTTAAAAATAGCCTTTAATGGAATCCAATTTAACATACGCACTACAATTTTTAAAGTTTCACTTTATAAACATAATGAGATATAAGAATTGCTATTCATACTTCTCACCTTACCTATAAGTGTGAGGTTTTTTCTTTCATCTACACCATTTTATTAACATTCATCTGCAGTGATATATTATGCAATAATACCTTCTTCTTTAAGGAACTTAAAAAATTGACCTTTCAGTTGTAACATCTCTATGTACCTCTCATGATACTTACCACCCCTATCAAATTTTATAATTTTGATCTTTTTATCCTTTTATTTCTCTACTTCAACCTTATATAATTTGAAAGTATCAAAAGCCTTAGTTTTATCAAACAAAGTAGAGATACATAAATTGTGTACAATCATTAATGAATTAGATAAAATATCTCTGATTACTAAGACCATAAGTGAAAAATGGTTCATAAATCTTTGTATGTATAATTTCAAGAATTTATGAACTTCTTCTAACACTTTTAGTGTTCTTGTTAGTTTGCATACTATTTATGTAATCCACATAAGTACCAAAATCTGTAAAATCAAGATATGCTAAAATTTTATTATTTACAAGCCTTTTTATTCTCTTGAAAAAGATGTGGTCCAATCTTTTATATTATAATTAAAAATATTGCTCATTAACAATACATTTCTTTGTATGAATACTATTATGCAATGTAATATTACATTTCTAAGTGGGTTTTAAACTAAATTTATATAAACCAGATATTTAGAACCAATAATAGTATAATTTTATAAAATATTGAAATTGTAGTTCTAAAAAAAACTAATAACTAACACTAGTAAATTTAGAAAAAGAAATTGAATTCCTAAAGAATGATAGAATATAAAAAGTATTTTAAAAGTATAAAACAAATTCAAATTTTAAAACTAAATGTTAAGTTCTCATAACTTTAATATGAGAATGCATCTAATTTCCTTAATAGATGTCTTCTTCATTTTCCTTTAGTTTCCTTAGCTTTAAAAAGACCTATATAGCATTGGTAACATGGATTATAGTATCAAAATTAATCCACCATATATTGTTTGGAATATTAACTAAAAAAGGTTGATGATGCACTAAAAATATAAGAGTATATTTCTTTGTCAGTTATGCCTTGTACTTAGATTGCATATACACAAAAGGAAGAAAATTTAGGATAAAATGTATCAAAAAAAATCTTAAATATGTTAAACTTTAGGAATTTAAGTTAAATAGTAATATCCCTCATTTCCAAAATATGCTTAAACATACCTTTAAAATTGTCAAATTTCTTACCTTTATAATTATCAAATTTCTTTCCTAAAATTTTTTTCATTAAGGTATTAGTCAATGCCTTATATGATTTCACAAATTGTTCTTTGAAATCTTTGGTTTAATTATCTTTAGACGCTTTTATTGATGTGAGACTTAATAATCATCAATCTTATATAATTGGATTGGTCCCACTTATTATAAACAACTTAATTGGTTAATGTACTTAATTCTATGGGAATATATTGTTGATCCATATAAAATGTCAAATCAAAATCCATGCACCATAAAGTCAAAAAGACAATTTCTTTCTAATCCACAAAATTGTCACCAAATAATATTAGAATACAAATATGATCATTATAATAAGCAATAAAAAGAATTGCATTAACCACGAAAAACACATACACGCACACATATTAATGCCACAAGGATAATTAAACCATCATAAAATGTAAATTCAAACTTTTCAATAGACAAAAGTCTCTATATGCATTATATATATATATATATATATATATATATATACACTTTATAATAAAACTAATGAATAAAATATTAAAACATTAAATTCTCATAATTGTCGGTATAAGAAAATTTAATTTTAATGTCTAATTCAATATCTTATTTCAATTAATTTATTAAAATAAATATCTTTACATGGGACCAAGTAATTAATTTTAAAAAATTAATTACAACTTTTATGTATCATTTATAGTCTATTAATTATATATTTATGTGATTTCTTTACAAACCACTAATATCACATACACCACAACTTCAATTATATTTAATTTTAGGAATAAAAAAACACCAAGAAAGATATTGCATGTTGGTTGACTAGCTTATTCCTTTTGGTTTTTATCATCTGATTTATATATATAACTAATGTTATGTTACTCATCAAGTAGCAGTATGTCAACATGTAATTTCTACAAAAGTAAAAGCGTATATACAACCTTGATTAGAGTGACATACCCCTTTATTCTTCTTTTTTTTTTTTTTTTTTGCATCTAAGAATTTTTTAAAATAGTTGATAAAATCAATTATATATACATAAGAAAACAACAAATAAATTAAAAAAAAAACACATATTTTTATATATACATATCATATAATTGGCCACTAATCTTCCATTTGACCTTAAACAATGCAAAAATAATCAAAACATATATGTATACGATAAAAGAATCTGATCATACTTGTATAAAAAATTGACTAATTGGAAGAATAATATTAATAACACAAAATATCATGCTAACTATAATCAATATAACTAAAAATAAGCTAAAATATCAAATGTAACATGATAATTACTGATTAATCAAAAATAAATTCAGTTTAAGTTATATAGACTTACAATCACAAAGTTTAAGTTTTTTTAGTACTGACTAAATTTTCTAACATATAAACTAATATTTTTTAAAAACAAATGTTAATGGTTTATAGGTTTATCTTTTATATGCTACATTAGGAACCAAGTCAATTGTTAATATTTATCTAACTTTTGTAATTAATTTAAACTCAAAGTAGTTCACTTTAATCGTTTTGATTATTATTTTGAAAAATAAATATTTTCGTATTTATCTCTAATTATATAAAGTACCTTAAGAATAATTTCAATAATATGATCATTAAGATAGAGTCTTTTATAAATGAAAGGCTTTTCTTCCAAACCATAATGACCAAAATGAAAACGGAATCATCGTCAACTTAATGTTCAATAAAAGTGTAAGGACCATGCTTGAATGGAGTGATGTTTGATTAACGTCAGTGCCTCTCATTTGAAAGAAATTGGAGTCAATGTTTGATTGATCTTTATTTCCACGGATCAAGGAGTCACTTTGCTGTAAAAATTTTAACTAATTTTTTGGTTAACTTTTACTTGTATTTGGGGTTAACTAGTATGTCTTATAAATTTAAGAGTTTGTCTTAGACAATGTAAAAGCTTTTTCTAACATCCAAAGTTACTTACTATAGCTTCACTTTGTTTCACAATAATGTCTCTTGACTTTTTTCGATACCAACCTCTTTCTTTCGTTCAAATGGTATTTAAGTCTAAATGATCTTAAGGGGCCTCTTAAAATCTATATTTGGGTCCAAAAAATTAATCTTTCTTGTCATCTTGTTGCTTTTACTTTTTGTGGCATCCCATCATCTTACGGCTCTCATTTTCTGTGGCAAATAAATCTTTCTTGTCATCTTGTTGCTCTTACTTTTTGCGGCATCCCATCATCTTACAGCTCTCGCTTTCTATAGCAAATCATTTTTTTGTTACACTTCGACCACCTCTACTACACTAATATTTTGTAACAATGTTACTGCACTTTGAACAACTTTGCTACATGTCTCATTCAACAATTTGATGAAATAGTCCAAAAAAAAAAAACAACAACAACAAGAAAATACTAGACAAGATAAGACACCTCCCACAAACTTAACTGTCCCCACTAATTTTATTTTTATCACAGGAAATTTAACAGGAAGAATGCACTACAGCTTTTCTTTCACAAATGAACTCAAAAATAGGGCTTTTTTCTTCTTATTATATATTTATTGTCACTAATAAAAGTATTACGGTAAGGAACCAAATAGAAGTATGGCAACACTTCTCATCACAGGTCTATCCAACATACGGTACCAAATTTAACCTGACTCCTGCATTCATTGTTTATTGTACCTTTTTCGATCTTAGCTTATTAATGTCAATACATCCATTCAAGCCATGTAAGTCATTATTGCGAACCAAAAAGCGTTGTTGGCGAATAAATTTCTTAAGCCTTGACAGGAGATAAAAAAGAATGCATGAAGTTGAATGAAGCAATTTGTCGTCTAGAAAGGCTATGTAAAACTTTAAAACATTAAAGCTATATGGTAATGGATTATTTTGAAGGAGCACTCATTGCGGGTTGCTTATACATATTACATACCCAAAGAGAGAGGTTGATTGAAAGGATTTGAAGTTTCAGGGTTTCGTTGTAATTACTGAGAAAACCAAGCCCACCCCTTTCCATGGCTACTTTGTTTGATGGAGCCTTTCAAAGAGCTGAAGTGCAATTCATTCTAATGTAAATATGTTGGGGAGAGGTACTTCTTCTTTGAATAGCCCAAATGAGCCACAAAGCTTGATCAAATACTTTGCTAACCCGAGAAGCTTGGTGTGATGGTCTTATCCTTAATGGAGAAAAGTAACCTCCCGAGTCCATGACTCATTGAAACTCCTAGCTGAGCTTGTGTTTGTTAGGAGTCAAAAGTGACAGTCTAATCAAACACCAAATAGTCCTCAAACCTTTATTTTTTGCGAAAAGCACGTCCTTACATTACTTTCTTTGCTAATTTTGCTTGTACATTTTAAAGTCTACCAAGGGAGCCATTTTATTTTTACTAATAACTTTTCATGATTCTTTTTTGTGAATGAATCTAGAAGGTTTTATCCCCCTTTCTTTTTTTGGTTCTGGAACTCATGAACTAGTAATAGGGATTTATTTACAAGTTATACGTTATACCATAATTAAATAGACCCCTGCAAACAAAATTTCAAAAACATCCAAAGAAATTAGTGTTAGTTAATTCTTAGTATTAGCCGCAAAAAAGTGCATTGATACCAAAATAGGTCTTCAATTTCAATGCTAACACCAATACAAAGAAATTAGTATTAATTAATTCTTAGCATATTCAGTAATATTAGTTTAGTATTATTTTGTTGAACAATAGTACTTGTGAACATAAAGGCTTGATCTTACAACACATTTAACTGAATACCTAAAAAATAAAAAGTACAAAATAGGGTTGTCAATACTATCCCTATCAAGCTACTCGAGCTTTCCATTAACCTCTTTTTTTTTAAAAAAAATTATTTTTACAATAATAATAGTAAGAGGAAGAAAATAAAGGACACAGTCTCTTTCCAACACACCAATCGTATACAATTTTAGATTTGATTCAGTAAAGGTATGTCACGACCAACAAATGAATAAGTGTTTACAGAAAAGGCCATCTTTAAAGTTAGTTCTTCCACATTGATAAAAGATAAGGGCTTCCCAACACCTTAGTAGCAGTTGTCTCCTGAATCTAATCCAAGAATTATAGAGACTTTTTAGATAATGGAGTCATGCAAGAATTTTGATCTGCTTTCGACGTAAGCCAATTCCATTTTCGTTTTTCCATCATTATGTTCCTCACACCATTAGAAAATGTTAAAAGTTTCAACTTTTAAGAATTAGTTATATAAAATATCACTTCGGCATTAATCCATTCTTACATTAAAACATCGCATGAACAATGAAATAGGAGAATTTCGGTATCAAAGTCTAGGTACATAAGAGAAACCAAATAAAAAGTCGCATTTACTTAAATCACTAAACTAACATAAATAAATTAAACAAAAAATAAAAAGATAAACAAAAATAAATAATAGGGACGTTATATTTAAATCACTACTATATAAAGGAATAAATATTCTACCAGTCATTACATTTGTCTTAGTCTTGTAACCGAAGCCTCAATATAAGTCTATTCTTTTCATTTTCTTTTAAATTTCGTCCATTTTCCTTTTTGTTACACTAAATGAAACCTAAACAGCAGCTGCAATGACTCATGAAATGCATCTGATTATGAGAACTAAAGTTAATCAAGCAAAAGAGAGAAGTCATTAGGCAACGCAGGGAACTAAGAATATCAACATGCTCAAACTCATGCATTCAATTTTATTTTAGTACACACATATGACATTTGAAACTATGATGGATCTTGAAACCTCTACATACATAGCACAAATCAATTCATGAAGTTGAACTTTTATCACGTCATTCATAGTAATAATGCATGTGTGTATATCAAGAATATATCATTTGAAGCTAATATCAGTCTACCATGCAATCACTAATTACACACATAATACCCCAATAGAACTGTTTGCACCAGAAAACCAAAATGCTAACCACAACAAGATAAGTGGTCTATATATAGACTGAGATCTTCATTATCTCATTAGCATGGAACCAAGCAATGACAACTAGGTCCAACCAAGTGTGGTTCTGCAGCAAGAGCCCTAAATTGGCTAATAATCCTCTATATATCCCTATTGTTCTCCAAAGAGCCAACGGTGTACTTCTCGATATTGAAGTTATTCGATTTATGGAATTTACTAAGGTCGAGAATGGCAAGTCCAAATCCCAGTGCAAGCAACTGTGACAAAAGATTCCTAACCAAAAAAACATCACAAAAGTAGCAACGTCGAGACAGCATTTGGTCGTCGTCGCTGCATTTCCAGCTTCTATCTAGGCCTTATTGTCAAAACTAAATTTAACAGGAATAATCTATAAATTTTATATATTTAAATGTTGTCTTGTTTATGTATCAATTTAACTATAACGTAAAGGCACCAAAGATTGAATTTGAAATCTCTCAAAAATTGATCAAACAAAAAAGGAAATAAGGTGGAATAAAAAATTACATTTAATAAAATTAAATGGAATTAAGGCTATGCTTAGACTTTGAAGTGAACCTAGTCAATGGTAGGATGGAAAGGGGAAATCTAAGGAGGAGGAGCTTCAGGAGTCACTAATGGTGGCATCAGAGAAAAAAAAACAAAAGAAAGAAAAAAGAGAGAGGGTAGGGTTGTGGATACTTGCAAGGGAGAGGATTACAAAGCAAAAATAGTGAAGTCCTGTTTCTTGCATGTCAATCTTTTTTTTACTACTTAGTGGTATGATTTACTAA